>CM056378.1:116246409-116369647 GCA_029718625.1 Synaphobranchus kaupii
CCATAGTCAAATCCATTTAAACTCAGTTTTTCACAATTCCTGACATTTAATCCTAGTAAACATTCCCTGTCTTAGGTTAGTTAGGATCACAACTTTATTTTAAGAATGTGAAATGTCAGAATAATAGTAGAGAGAATGAGTGAAATGTCAGAATAATAGTAGAGAGAATGATTTATTTCAGCTTTTATTTCCTTCATCACATTCCCTGCGGGTCAGAAGTTTACATACACTCTGTTAGTATTTGGTAGCATTGCCTTTAAATTGTTTAACTTGGGTCAAACGTTTCGGGTAGCCTTCCACAAGCTTCTCACAATAAGTTGCTGGAATTTTCCCATTCCTCCTGACAGAACTGGTGTAACTGAGTCAGGTTTGTAGGCCTCCTTGCTCGCACACGCTTTTTCAGTTCTGCCCAGCTGTCACCCCTGTGCTTCACGGTTGGGATGGTGTTCTTCGGCTTGCAAGCCTCACCCTTTTTCCTCCAAACATAACGATGGTCATTATGGCCAACCAGTTCAATTTTTGTTTCATCAGACCAGAGGACTTTTCTTTGTCCCCATGTACCGTTGCAAACTGTAGTCTGGCTTTTTTATTTATTTATTATTTTTGTCGATATAGGACTCGTTTTACTGTGGATATAGATACTTTTGTACCTGTTCCCTCCAGCATCTTCACAAGGTCCTTTGCTGTTGTTCTGGGATTGATTTGCACTTTTCGCACCAAAGCACGTTCATCTCTAGGTGACAGAATGCGTCTCCTTCCTGAGCGGTATGACGGCTGCGTGGTCCCATGGTATTTATACTTGCGTATTATTGTTTGTACAGACGAACGTGGTACCTTCAGGCGTTTGGAAATTGCTCCCAAGGATGAACCAGACTTGTGGAGGTCCACAATTTTTGGCTGATTTCTTTTGATTTTCCCATGATGTCAAGCAAAGAGGCACTGAGTTTGAAGGTAGGCCTTAAAATACATCCACAGGTACACCTCCAGTTGACTGAAATAATGTCAATTAGCCTATCAGAAGTTTCTAAAGCCATGACATAATTTTCTGGAATTTTCCAAGCTGTTTCAAGGCACAGTCAACTTAGTGTATGCAAACTTCTGACCCACTGGAATAGTGAATTAAAAGTGAAATAATCTGTCTGCAAACAATTGTTGGAAAAATGACTTGTGTCATGGACAAAGTAGATGTCCTAACTGACTTGCCAACATTATAGTTTGCTAACATGAAATCTATGGAGTTTTACAACCTAATTGTATATAAACTTCCGACTTCAACTGTAGATAGGATTCTAATCCTACAGTGTGATTCTGTGGAAGTATGTGTGGATAAAACAAGTTGTATTTGGATGATTACACTTTATTTCAGAGAAAGTGCAGGTATGCAAAATATAAGGCTGCACAAACATGAACAGAAGGGTTGGAATGGCAAGGGGAATGATGTTATTTGTCAGACTATAAACTCATTCCTATGGCATATTTGTGTCTTTGTAGCATTTAATATGTACAGGCCCATTTGTGGATGTATAGTACTGTGCACCATGAAAGAAAAATCTGTGACAAATGAATGTGTTTGTGAGTATAAAAGTACATAATTAGGTCTAATTACATGAAAGTCACTTTTTATGACCTAAGAAATTAGCTGTCATACATTGATTTTGATGCATGTAAGTATTTCTATTACTTAGATATGAGCCTAGGTATTGATAAACGTTCAACCTTAAATTACGAAGCGGTTGCATATTCAAATCGATAGATGAATTTATTCACGCGCAAACGTGCAGGCTTGCTTGCATCCTGGCATTTAGGGAAATTAAACTTCAGCCCTCTCTTCCTGGCTGCTGACCGTGTCAGACGCTACTCTCCTTCTTTCAGTCCCTCACATTACTCCCGTTTGTGTGACTGTGCATTGAGGCTGACTATTGACCAACACAAGGGTCAGCAGTGATGTGGGCACTGTCAGTGGACATGAACGTGGTTTATTGTCTAATATCATATACTTTTGTGCACATGTGTGCGTCCAGGTACACAATATAGTCAGATAGTCGTCAATTGATGGTGCAGTCAGGTGTATCAAAAATTATCCAAATGATTTTTTTAAACTTTATAAATACACAACAAATTTGTTCCTGAGTGCCTCACTCACCGCAAGCATTATAGATTATATTAAGATTACCGAGCAAGATCTTAGCCTATATTAACCAGGCTCTGTAGCCTTCATAGGAGTCAAGGCAATGAGACGCAGTTTGCATTGTTGTGCCAGGGGTAGGATAGGCTTAGGTCAGCCCGGGTTCCACGTTTTATCGCTATATTCGTTCCTCTGAAAACCGTCGCATGTACCAGCTGTGGTCAGTGTGAGATATGCCTCCCCTTTGATTTCTGCCAATTCGCGGTACCGTGTGGTGCAGTGCACTGAACACGCTAATATTTGAATGTACAAAAGTAGAACGCTGTTTATCCCATTAACGGTCAGTGATGAACTTCACTTTGGTTTCCCTTTTTAAATAAAACGAGCTCAAACCTGTGCTCCCCGGCGACGAGAAATGAAATTCCCGCCCCAGTCAGGCGGCGCTTTAGAGGCAGCGCCACCTGAGAACAAAGAGTTGACCTTGATGAAAGGCCCGAACGTTTAGGCTGGGACTGCGAAGGGACTTAAGGGACTGTTTTTACACCTTATCACATCCAAGCCCTTGAAGCATCGCCTCTCCTCTGGGTGGGTTAGCTGTGGTGGTGAGGGTGGGTGGGGGAAATGGTGGGCAGGTGTGGCACTGCGATAGTTGTGGTTATTTCACATCAAAAGTAGAGTTAAGGAAGGAAGTCGCAATATAGTCATTGATTAGTGACCTCTGCTAGAGGCACTTCCCCTCAGAAGCTAGGCCAGGAATGGGCTACTTCAGAGCCCAACGGCAGACTGTCTGGAATGTAATTGATGTGCGAGGATGCAGGCCTCAGAATTCAGGTTAAAAGGCGAATCAGTACCTGTATCATGTTAATGCATTATTTTAATTGACTCCTTGGTGGATGGAGAGTGCAGTCTGTTAATAACTATTCTGCCTAACCAGTCTGTGCACAGCAGTGGTAGCTGCGTCTCCTCAAAAAAATCACTTGAAAATGTTTTTTGTTTTTTTAAAACTTTTTTTAAACATATTCCTGATTTTTTTTCTTCTTACATAATTTAATTAGCATAATTTTAACTCAGCATTTCATACGGTTACTGCTGGCATTTTGAGTGGAATTGTTTTGTGAAAAAGCCCCATCAATTTAACATCTTAATGTGACATTGAGTGAGGTCAAATCAGTCCACTAAATGTTCGCTTCCAATGAAAATCTGTTCGAAAAATGGTATTCATTAGACATCCATGAGATGCCTTTTCTGGGTTCTGATTGGATGATGACAACTTTGTGATGAAAATTTAACCCATCCCAGAATCCCAGCTGCATGTATACTTGGACAAAGCACAGCCTGTAGGGCAATACTACAGGACCGTACAATGACCAATCATAGTCCTGGTTCAGACACCCAGTCATCCCATTTGATGAATACTATTTCCATTGCATAATCCCATGTGTTAGGTACAGTGTTCGCACATAGTGAGCTGAACTTGGCCTTGAGGCAATCTTTGCCATTCGTCATCCTGCCTTTATATCAGTGGAAACAACTTAGAACACGCATGAACTTTCAATACATTCTGCGTACGGAGAGGAGGCCCCAGTAAGTGAACTTCATATGATGCAATGAAGTTGGACGTATTCATTAGAAAGGGTTAAAAGAACATTATTCTAGTTCTAGATATCCAGGGAAACGATGCTAACGTGCTTGATTAAATAAAACATATTTAGATGTGTGGGTGCTGAATCACATACAACACTCGCTTTGGGATTAGTGCAGCCATGTGCACACTAACAGAAAAAAACACATACAAAGAGAAAGAAAGAAAGAAAAAGACCAACACCCATGAAAGATGAACAGGTAGGCTTACACGCCATTTAATAGCTCTTCTCTGTACAGGCAGTCACTAAAGGGAGGCAGGTTTGTGATAGCCCTGAAGTGGGCACAAATTTAACGGTGAATTGTCAACCAAAAAAAAAAATTCCTGAAAAGCGTTTTGACAGTCATTTGCAATGTGAGAGTGAGAGGTAGTTGCATATAATTTTTCATAATGAGCCTCAGGCCTGCTGGTTGCTGTCAGACATGGTCACTAACATGTCTGCCACTGGTACACACGCATATTGCTATTTCTTTTCTAACTTTTATTGGTACGGTAAGGAAATGTGGGGAAAAACATGTGCTTGAGTTTTATTGGCATCCCGTGACAATGTGTCTTATTTAACTAGGGTGGAGGATTTGGTGGGTGTGCGACTGGGTGGGGTGCCAAGTTCTGTGGTTCTGTGTCAACATAATCATTTGTTCAGTTAAAACAAGAATTAAACAAAAAAAAAGAAAAAAAAAGTGAGCAGGAGAAAAGCGCGAGATCAAGCGTTGGACTGAGGCCTTGCCGCTTTTTAGACGCCGTGAAAGTGGGGTTTTCAAATGAACAAACGAGCAAAACTCCTGAATTTCACGACAAAAGCTTTTTGCCATATGTGATTGATTTCATTTGAGGATGCCTCATTACGTTTACACCCAGGGAAATTAGCTCCGAGTTTTATTGGGAGTTTGGTGCTGAGAAACAGGCACTCCTGCCTGCCTCTGTTAATTCCGTACTCCGAAATCCTCCACGGGTTGCCTTGTCCTTTCCCCCCGTCTATATTTGGGGGTTCTGCGATACTGTAATACGCACGAAGACTGACAGGAAGGACATGTGTTGGGCTTCACTGAAGATCTGCCGTTCGTGTAGAATTTACTTTCCCACAGTTACAGCAGGGAGGTCACATGGGCGGCAGACAGCGTAGCTCTTGCTCTGCGGAGGACTAAACTAGACCGCCTGGGTACGGCTCCAGCTCGTACCGTTTGGCAACAGTATCATTTCAATATTATTTTGGTTGGTTGATGATGTTGTGCCCTGACTTTCTCCTTATTTGCAATGCAATGGTTAAATTATATATTGCAAGTATATATATTATATATATATATAAAAGTGTGTGGTTTTAAGTCAGAAGGGTTTTATATTGCCCTAGAGGAATGCGTCAGCATGTGTCACAAATACATATAGCAGTTTTTCTTGTGGCATTGATTGGCAAATACTGTTCCATGGCTAATGGTGCAGTGTAAATTAATGGATGATCAAGTGTCTGAACAATTATGTATGTGCCCAATTCAATTTATAAAGAAAGCAAGTTTTTCTTATGTGCTGTAGGTACGACCCCCTTTTAATATTGAAAACCAAATACCACAAGTGCATAATTTGCATGTTTTAAAATATATTACATTTTGCACAACCTCCTCTTCCTTTTTGGCCCATTTGGTGTGTCACCTAAATAGGATTAATATTCATCTGTTTTCACATAGAGGAAAATGCAGCGATTCCCTTCAAATTAATAAAACACAATAGACAAATATTAAAAGACTTTGTGGGCACATACGTGTGTCAGAATGGCGCCAGTTTAGGATGAGCAACTTTAAAGACTCGGAATAAAAACCCGCGCTCTAATTAATGAGAGCATCTTCCTGGGAGTTCTAGTCCCCATGCTGCAGCTGATGGTATTAAAAAGCCTTTTTTCAAAAACTCTTTTTATTTTATTTATGGAAATAAATTTTAGCTGCTTAAACAATAGTCTAGAACCAGTTTTAGGGGCAGCAGACTTTATCTTTTTTAATAAAAAAAAACTGACTTGGAGAAAGTTTAATTAATAAGGGACTTAAAGCTTTGGGAAGAGGAGGGAGCGGGGTCTTTAAGGGGGTACTTATTTTTCCATCTGGGCTATCCTCCAAAAAAACTAGTCAATTAGTGTCTTAAGCTGCAGAGACAAAAAACGTTATTAGTTCTAGCAAAAAGAATAATGGGTTTAAAAAGGTTGTGCTTGAGAGGCAAGCTTATGCCCAAGCTGTAGCCTGGGTTTTCTGAATATTTCATTTTTCTATAAGCATGAAATGCCAGGCAGATTATTTTTCATGCAAGAGATGTTTTTCTGTTTTTTTGTCTTGCAATAATAGATATTGTAGAAGTTGTTTTGGTCTGTGGTCATGAAATATAGATATAGCTAACATGATGGGTGGCATTTTCAAACAGACCTTTTTGTAAAATTGCAAACGCAATCACCCTGCTGGTCTCACATCTTTGGGCTGTAGAGAGCTAGATACTTGTCATATTTGTTTCTGACTTATCAAATTGGCAAAACGGTTGAGACATGGAACTTCAATAGCTTGAGCTGGTTTTATTCACTTCCTTTTCCTCCCATTTAATAAAGGGTGCACAAACTATGATGGAGATATAAACCGTGATGAAGGAGCTTTGAAATAACCTGTCCGTTTTGCTCTCCAAAATTCCAATTTGATTATTTCCACATTTGCCTAATTTAGTCCAATCCGAAGCAGAAGAGGAGCAACTTTTCAAGCCTTTCGTCTTTGCCCTAGCCTGGAGGTTGGGATTTATTTGACCTCTCTATGCAGAAGCTCGACAAGAACTCTCCAGGAGTTACGTTACCTCACAATACTTATCTGCTAATATGAATTATAAGGCATCGTGGGATGTTCTGTACAAAAGACAAACCCAGAGAAAGTGTTTAGGTAGATGTGCCATGAATGAGTAAATCAACCATAAAGGGCCGGTGATGTTATGCACTTTTAGTGTACTCTTAATTCATTCCAGTAGCATTGTACTCTGGACTGTGGGCTGTTCATCAATTCAGAGACCACATCAGTGTGACTTAAGGTTTTTTGACTTAAGGTACCCAACCAGGTTTTTTTTTTTGAGTACTCTTCGTGTTGTAATAGATCCCTATAGTGTGAATCACATTTGTGGCGACCAAAACTGTTGAGATTAAAACCCAAGAAAATGGAGAAACGACCAAGATCTCCATTTTGGCATTGCCTGCTGCTGGAATTATGGTTCCTCACCTTGTACACAAGAAGGCGTGTCATTAAAACAACACTCAGTGGTGTTATTGCTCCATCTACTATGACCACCACACCATATTTTTTTCCCTTTTGGATTAAATTTTTCCTGAGATTTTAAATGGGCTTGACACCAGGGCAACATGTGACTCTTGAGTAGCGCACCAGCTCACCTGCACTGTCAAATCCTGTTACAGGAGGAGAGTGGCAAGGAACTGCTTCTCAGATCCCTGCTTTTATTAGCCATCAGTTTGACAGCGCCAAGATATACTGCGCAACGTTTATTGTAATGCATCTTAATGGACACTTTCGCATACAGCCGTTCTGAGGGAAAACTGTCTCCCGCAGACTGCCTCTGTGCATTTCAAATAAAATATGTGCAACCTTCAGGTGGGAATAGCAGTGTTGTAATGGCTGCATGCTAACTGGAGATGGCCTGGGTTGCTATGTAATAAACTCCTTACCTTGGGAGATGGTCATCCGGGGTGGTATTCGTCTTACGAAGGAGGAGCTTGGGCGGTTGAGATTAGATACGGACTATGTGGCGGTATCCTCACGCGCAGCTCTCCGGCGTCCAGCTCAGTACAAAGCCGCAAAAAAATAGTAGTGAACTCAGGAGAGGACGCCTGTAAAGCACTGGTTCACAACGAGATCCTTCTGTAAATGAATTGTTTCCTCTCGATGGGCTAAGGAGGCGCTACTCTCCCAAATAGAGTGCCTGTACTTGGTTATTGCACCTTAATTGCTTGCTTGCCAAACTAACCATATATTACTGCGTGTCCAGGCTCAGATCGGGCAAGATGAATTGGCTATTAATTACAGTCGCGGCAAGAGGGCACAGGGGACAGACTACTCATGGCCGCGCAATCAGTGTCAATGGGGTCCTTTTCTGTTGCTTAGCTCGTGGCCTGGTTGAGGTCAAAAGGCTCAGCATTAAACTCTAGGAACCTTGAAGGGATGCTGAACCGAGCGCAGCCAATCGAACGGCTCCGAGCTCAGGAGACGGAAGATTCCGGCGACCGGCGTGGCGACTCGTATTGACGGCTTCCGCAGCCGTCGGAAAGGCAGGGGGGGGGGGGGGGGCATTGTTCAGGGGACCAAAAACTCCGGGTGTGATAAATGCTTGGTGCCCGGCACACACTTTGAATGCGAAAGTTGATATTTGACACGGGGATGAATTGTGGGGGAAAAATTGCCGGTTGGGCCCACTGTTTCAGCAAGGCCTTCAGAATTAGCTTTCTATCACAATTAATTAAAATACCCTATAGGAGACGTTCCATCTTGCGCTCATCCGCGCGGGATAAATAAATCAAAGGAGAGGATATATGTCCCTTTATTGGCCGGCGTGATCTCGGCAGCATCTGCACTGGAGATGCTGTCTCTGTACCGCGACTTAGCGGAGGAGTCTCCGCCATCACTCACTCTGATCGCTCAACATTCCCCTTTATGACTCGTTTTGTTAAAAACCTCTTTTTTTAATGCAAGGTAGCAGAGTTATGGCCCGTCTATGCAAATGAGGCAATTTTGACACTTTGTTATTCATGTCATCGCCTTTTTAAACACTTAAAGGGTATAAATTCATCGCTGACAGGCCGCATCGAAATTGCCACTAAATATTATTAAATATTTTAACAAGTTCCTTGTAAATATGCCTTAAATGTTTGAACGATAGGTAGGATGAAAAATGGCCTTGCATCAACTTATTAGAGGCAATAAAATAGCAGTGATTTACCGCGGACGTAGAACAACTTGGGGCACCTTTTTTGCTTATCCCATTTACCTCCACTGGCCTGATGCAGACAATAAATGTCTAAGCGTTGTGTTAAACCCCGTGGTTTTACTAGTCATGGGACACTGACAAGACAATGCCTGAGCCGCCAGGTTCTCCCGCAAAAACGTCAGTTCTGATATCACGCGTCTCAGCAATTGCTGTTTTCAAGTCTTTGCTCCGTCCGTGTTACCTTTCTGTTTTATTCTAATATCAGTTTGTGCAGCGAAAATGAAAGGGCAGAGGCCATTTTGTTGGTTATTACTGGGGAGACATGCTGTCACCGAGGCTGTTTGTGTCGCGCGACTGTGCGTTTGCGTGCGCTGACACATTTCTCTTCATTTTCTTTTTGTTCACCGGGAGGTCAGTATCATGTCCTGTTCAAAACTGAGACCGGAAATATACTTTTAAATCTTAATCTTACGTGTATTTTTTATATAATCCCATTAATCCCATTAAATCCCCCCCCCCCCCAAAAAAAAATTTAAAATGCAAATAAAAAATACATTCATTAACTTAAAATAATAAATGAAATAAGTACTTGAATAAAAGAACCCAATACAGGCTGAATGTCTCTGATCTACAGACTCAATGCCTGCATTAATGGTGTTTTCATTGTGCATAGCAGAAGAAAATGAAACAAACACATTAGCATTACCATGGGTACCTGTCAATCAGTTCACAGCCTGTCAATCAGTTCACAGCCAAGCTACCTTTTTCAGGCTAGAACCAGGGCCTCAATGGTTCTCTTTCGAACCTATCAGCCTTTCACGACGCACAAATTGTCACTTAGAGGGAGTCTATTCTCAACTCAAAAAAAAAAAAAAAATCACAAACATTGGGACAACCTTAGAAAGGATACCAAACCCGGACTACTTCGCTAGGACTAACCCGAGATAAGGAGGACTGGAGCACACAGAGCTCAGAGCAAAAACAAATATTTTAATACGACTGACGTTTCGACGTCAACGACGTCTTCTTCAGAGTCAAATGAAAATCGGGACAACCTTCTTAACTTGTTCTTGTTATGTTCATTGAAAAGGTCCATCAAAACCCGGAACTGTGTGCATCACAGCGCTGTTTTATCATAGCAAAATAAGAGAAAATTGCTTCACAGTAAACTAAACTTGAAATATTTTATATATACTGCAAATTATTAAAAAAGATAATAAATTAATAGCAACAAATAACATTTCATTAATCTGGAGTATTGCTCTTTAAATCTAAATATTAGCCTGCATTCACTACAGTGTGATCTGTGCACTGGGTTTATTTGATGGTGGGGGTTAATTGGTCTGTGTCCTGTGTGGTTTATTGTTTGATATCAAGCCATGAGAAGGGCCAGGTGTTGTGCAGCAGGGGCGCTAGTCAAGTGCTAGCTATCAAGTCAGACTGCCATCAGCTGTCTCGTCCAGATGTTCAATAACGGTCCCTTCAGTAGTTCAGGCCAGTGGAGTTTATTTGATGATCACACAAGGCCAGTTTGTAAATTTTTTTTTTTTTTAAAGTAAAAAAAAAAAAAAAAGAAGAAATTCTCCGCTTCTAAAAATAGTTGAAACGATGGCACAATGACATAATTGGGGAATGTGGTTTGCGGCGCTCGCCACAATTATCGGAGGCTATGATTTTGAGGGAAAAGGGGGAAAAAAATAGACACAAAATGGAGAGGAACGCTCCACATGTCTGTTAGGACGATTAATGCTCCTCTTAGATCCTCTTAATTTCACAGAAAGAGTCAGGAATCTTCTGGAACTATGTGATGCCCCTTTTTTTAGGAACAACACCAGGTAAAACTGCCCATTTTGTCACATGGTGACATTTCTATTTCTCTAGTAAGAAAGCACACCACCCAAATCAATGCAGTGGTACATATAAACAAATGCCCCATGGCCAATGTAACGGTTGTGTGTTGATTTGTGTATCTATAGAATTTTTATGGTCCTTGAGGGAATTTAGGGTTCAGGGCTCCAGTACCTTTCCCCTGCGAATATTTGACTACGGTCGCCGGGAGCCGAGTGCGTCCCACACGCTCGATCACACGGAGCCGGGGCGGCCGATTCGGGGAGCCCCCTCATTCTCGGAGACCCCCGTGCGCTTGCCAGCGCTGTCTGGATGCATCAGTCTTCAGCGGGCGCCGTGTCGTGACGGACGCCCTGTCAGCACAGCGCAGGAGCCCCACTCTCCGAGCTCTATGCAAGCTTTCCGCAGGCTTGGCAGAATACGAGTGTCCCTTGTCTGGCTGGCCGTAACCTTGCCACCAGCTTGTGTCTGTGTGTGTGCGTGCGTGTGTGTGCGTGCATGCGTGTATGTGTGTGTCTTTGTGTTTCTTTTTACTCTAAAGACTTGAACAATGATGACTCAAGCCACACGCAGAACGTACCCTGGGGAAAACAGGCTGAATAAAAAATAATAATAATTAAAAAAAAAGGAAAATAGCCGGAGAGTGGATTCAGCACCGGGAGAGGGGGGGGGGGGTGGGGGGGCAGCAGGTCTTCGTCCCGGCTCATTTGATTAGGCCGCACCGCGCACAGGAAGCGCTGAAAGGCGTGGAGATGGTATCGCCACGAGAGCACGCCGCCCGGAGTTACACAGACAGTTGCCAGTTCTTTCCTTCCAAATGGCAGTTAAATACGCCAATCTGCGAAGCCGTAAAATCACATTTTGTATTTCTCCCTCCCCAATAAACACCCCGGGCTCTTATTAACAGGGTTAAGTACGGGGACTGCTGTGATGGTATTCCTGTGGTCGCTGTTTTTAAAATTATTTATTTCTCTGACACCACCATATGGCGCAACTGCTTGCATCTCATCCAGCAGGGATGTGGTTAGAGAATACAGAAACAGCACTGTGATACAGTATGGGCCCCACAGTAAATATATACACACACAAGGCCTTGTGTAACTCCTGCTTATAGCTTTTGAACTATTGATGGTAGAATTTTCAGCCAATTTTACAGAGTTGAATCTTTCCACCATGGTTTTCCTCAATTAACTGATGGCCAGCGAGTAAAAAAAAAAAAAAAATTTTAAACACGAAGCCATGTCAGGTTATGGTATATGAGCCGTTATTATAAAGGAATTGCACGTGAAAAAATGGCATGATTTGTTTTGCAAATATTTACATTCTAAATGTACTCTCTGTGTTTCAGTACAGATATGAACATTCATGAGCATCATCTTTTCGGGAGGCGGGGGGGATACGTCTGTGTTTGTATCCGCGTGTGATCTCCAATGCGTGGAGTGCTCTGACACTGTGGAACTGGGGGGCGGGGGGGGGTGGATTGAGCAGAAGGCTCTGGTAGGCCCCTGGAAAAATGGGGTCCTGATCTTCCTGGAAATGCCACAGTAAATCGCTTCTCCTCCCCAGTGCATGGATGATTAAATGTGCTCCTAAACTGCCCTGATTTGTGGGGGCACCTTGCCGATTTTATTTGCCACTGTTAACATTTTCATTCCTGCATTATGCATGCTGCCGTGGGGCAAGGAAGAGCCACAAACAAATGGCCTGAGGACTCGCATTAACAGGGCCAGTACAGGCCTGAGTACAGGATCACCAGCCCCGCCCCCTGCCCCAGTGACGTCGCAGGGTCTCCGCTGTCCGTAACAGGAAATCTGGAAAACGCATCGAATTCCGCAGTGTGGTAGCTTCAGGATTAGCTCACAACTGCTGTAGTATATTTTGCATAAAATCATTAAGAAATGACTCGACTCGCAATCCACCGAATGCCCAGTTTGGTCAGAGAAGCACTTTTATTAGATCATGCTTACAGCTGCTTCGTTTTTAGAAGAGATGGGTGGATATGCGCCTGTGCTTATTTATGGGAATGGGTTGACAATTAATTATCTCATGGATGTTTAATCATGGACCGGCATTAGGTGTAGTCATTTCTTGCATTAGTGTGGAGAGCCTGTCAGTTTAGTTTTTGTGTCTTTGGTTTTTTTGTCATTTTTATTTAATGTGTTGTACGGTTCACTTTTTTGAGGTCTGTGTGATTACCGATGTAGACGTTAGTTTGAGGAGGATCACATCTGTGGAACATAAGCACGGGCAGTGCTGTAAGTGGGCACTGTAGCTGATGGAGAAATTATGCAGGTTTTTTTTTTTTTCCATAGGAATTGACTCATTGCATTAGCTGCGGTTAATGAGTTCTGACCTGTCAAATGCAGGACAACCCCATAATAAAGAACCTCCAGGAATCTCAGTGCAACTCTGGCACAGCCGGAGAAAGACAGACAGCCAGGAGGCTTGGCTGAGGTGTGTCCACATCTCTCTGTAGCTTTGTGGTTAAAATGCTGGATGTAAGGATGTGGGTTTTCTTACGCAACGTTGCCTTCTTTTGCCGTAAGTGGCAGCAAAGGCGGAGGAGTGATAAAAGCCTCCAGTGTGCCGACGGGATTTCACATTACCTGACAAAACGCGTCATGTTTATGAAACCGCGAATATGATTGTTCTTTTACGGCAATAAATAAATAGTCTTGTAGTTTTGTAATTCGTATCGTGGCGTAATCGTGAAACAGATGTAACCGAGTGCGCCTCTCCACCAAAACTACGTAAGTCTGCTCACCCGAAACCCCACGTAGACCCATATCGTAATGAAATGGATTGCAAAAATAAAAATTGATTCCAAGGAGAAATAGCATTGCATTAGGTGATGTGTTTATATTGTGGGGGGTAAAATGTTGTCATCTGCTGTTGCGTTCTGTCACAATACACACATTAGTATTCAAGACGCGTTTGGAATTTACCCTGGTCTCTAGCTGTTGCTCAATCAATCAAGTGTTTCGCAGGCTAGTATTTAATGCTGTTTGCCTCAATCTTATTTATAGGATTAATAACTGTTATTGTATTGTAATAACAAGTCGCATGATCTAAAATGGCACATTCCTGGAGGTAACAGAGGAACCTGCTGAAGGGTAGTGCCAAGAGGTGAAATTGTAGTTTGGAAACAACTACTCCCATACCTGACTTTGAGCTGGAACTCCAGGATACAATTCAATTATACAACCACTCATAAATCTTTACACGAGGTAGGGTATTCAGTCTAACTGCTGTCGTGGTTGAATAACATTTCAGTGAGAATTGTATGTATTTTTTTCAGTTCAAGTATGATTTCTTTGCCTTAATTTTTCTGAGTGCAAAAACTGTTAAGTGTTGAAGAAATAATAAAAATAAATGAATTTGCGTAAATGTCATTGTAATGTCATTCAAACTTGTGGACAAAGTGCCTATGGCAGTTGAATGCCCCCCCCCCCCCCCCCCCCCCCATTCAGTAGTATGAATTGTACCAACTCTATCAGTGGCAGGATTCCTTTCAGAAGAGCCGTGGAGTTTGGAAACGCGCATCTCTCAGATCAGATTGACGTCAGGGAGCACTTGTCATCTCCCTTTGCATCAGCGCAGAGTTGGAGGCCTGTCAGGTCTCCTCTCTTGTCCTACAAACTGACAATGCAAATTCATGCAAATGATGTTTAGCTGTTGGACAGTTCTCTTCAGGCAGAAATATAGATGGGCATTTCTTCGTTAAGAGAAACCCACTTGCTATATAGGCATTCTTTGCATGTGCGGAGACGAGGAAACCGAGCGTGAAGCTTTTTTTACTGTAACACACAAACACTGTGGGACTGTGCTGCTTTTGTTTCTGTTGTGCTATGTTATTATTAATTATAATCTTTCATCATTTATTTGCTTGGCAGATGCCATGGGCAGTGTTGTGTCACTTTGAGTGAGTGGACTGTGAATTATCTTTCGTAATGCGCCCCTACCACAACTACCACCACACACATACACCACGCACCCACACACCCATGCACACTGCATATGCCTATACACACGCAATTGCATGTTATTTTGGGGATTACAATGATTTTTGTTCTACCAATGTGCTCTGAAGCAAATGCAGCCACATTATAGATATGGTTTTACTGCCCTATATTTGTGTGTTTGCCCTATATTTGTTATTATTTACTGCCCTATACTCTTATAATATAAGCAAAATATTCCACTTGAGATACAGACAACCATATATTAATGCAGTCACTTTGTGTAAGCATATCATTTTAAAGATCACTCTCAATAGCAGGTCATCTACTGTGGATTTTCTAATATGGCTGACATTCTGAACACTGTCCATAAATATACTTCAGAAGATGTGATAAAACACAGATGTTTTTATTATTACACAGTGTCCAAGCTTGGTTTTGATCAAAAGATATAGTGTTCCTTGCTCAAATTTCATACAATGCTTTGAGCAGACACTGTGGTCACTTATTGCCAACACCCTGGCAATATCATTGCCTGGCAATGTCTGCAATACATTAGCTTTAACATCCTGTATATTGTTTATAATGTATGATATTTTCTTAGGCAACTGAGGTAAAGTACCTCACTTACTGACACAACACCGGTACCCCCCACACGTGTGATTTGAGTCCATCGTCAAATGCGCTAACCACTACACCACATGCTGATGTAACAGATTTATGGTACAATTTTAACAGCTTTAGTTAGGGCTGATGCTGTGAGTTTTCTTTATATGTAATTTACTAGGCCAAAGCAGAACATACACTTATTAAAAATGACTTCAAAATAATTGTATGTGTGTATAAATACACATGAAATGTGTATGTATGCAAATACACATACACTGTGTGTGTTTTAAGAAAGTGATTGAGATGCCTGGGAAAATGTGTACTGAGGTGCGACACTCGCTCAAAAGGCAGAATATGTTTATGTTTCTTCTTATCTACTGGTGGCCAGGGTGCCTGAAACATTGTGTTTTTAATAATAATCTTTATTATGTTTTTATGACCATATGTCATCGAGCCTTGCATCTCATCTAAAAGAAAATGATTCAAGAAACATCACAACACAAAGTCCCTGTGTACGTGTAATTACAAGTACATCTTGCTCTACTGTACCAACTTTGCGTATATATATCAGAAGGCAATATAACTGTACATGTGCTACTATGTACAGCTATGTACTGTGTACATACAGGTGTAATTAAACAGTTACAGGCTTGGGTAATGAAAAATATGACTAATCAATCACATGGACTTAGTGGGCTGGGGCTTCGTGTCTTAAGCTCTGCAGCACTATACATCGCCGCGTTTCAGCTTCTGAGGGAAAATTACACCTAACTTTTTCATCAAGTTATTTCTTTATTTCTCTATATTTCTTCATAAATAAAAATTCTGTCAATAAAAAAAAAAGAAAAACTGAAAATATGGACTGCAACATGCGGAAATGATTAGCTTCTGGGAAAAGTGGAGAAAGCGAGAAAGCGTATTGCTGTTAGTTTGTTGTGATGACGTGTCATAATGCCAAAGTCCTCCGCTATCGCGTATCCACTGTAGGCCACCACCCAGCTCCTCCCAATCGCAGGCCATTAATACGGCCTATTTGCATTGGCTAATGCACAGAACTCCAGGGGATAAGACTTGATCTTGTCTTTTTATGATTTGCCCTTTGAGTTATTAACTTTTTTTATTTTTCATGTATAAGGGCATGTGTTTATGTACCGTTTACGCCATTTTACCTATTAAGCCCCTTTCAATTTTTGGATTTGAATTGAGAAGAAAAAAAATCTGCTACTTTTAACGTTTGATGTCTCGACAAATTCATCAGTTTGTTATATCCATTTCAGTTTTTATTCCAAGATGGTTATCTGGTCATGTTGGTCATACCTCCTGGCAGACTACTAAAACTAAAACCTTATGGCGGACATTTTGAAACTTTGCCCTGTGAAGAACTTTGCTCTTGAGAAGATGACATTTTGTTTGCCTCTTTTTTGTTTTCTTAGGCGTTTGTTTTTAATCTTAAATTATAGAGATTAATGTTTTAATATTTATATATGGCGTCATACCACACATGAAACAAATATTGATTCAAAAAAATGGATTTTCTAAGTCAGCAGTCACACCTCACAGTAAAAACACTGGTGACATAAATTAGGATGGTGCAACAACGTAATACGTTCTTCAGAAAGTGGTAGATTTTCGTGGACCATTTTTACAATATTAAATGTTCTCTCATGCGATTCTTTTCTTTTGTAGAGGAAATAGGTTGGCATATGATATGTCCGTGATATGATAGATGTAGATCCTACTTGTTTGCATACTGTAGCTCGATAAGGTAAATTCATAATGTAATTTAAAACAGTACTTTCATGTCAAGTTTGATCAGGAAATTCATATTGAAACAACAATATCCTTCTTCAGATGACAAATTATTTATTTGCAGTACTTTAGGGTAAGCAAAGACTTGCAGTGACTATCCAGGAGGGTGCTGGGGTGGGGGGTGGGGGGTGGGGGGGGGGGGGGGGTTGTGTTGGAGGGAGTTGTGGAGGGTGGAGGGCTTTGTCGAGTGTTGAGTTTTCAATTAACAAAATAATAATATTAAATTGAATGTTTTAAAAACTTGATTGATTTGATTTAATTATCCTCTGCTCAGAGCCTTGGGTGATTAATATACCTGACTTACCATGACCTGCCCAAATTCAAAATCAGAACTGGCCAGCTAATCATATTCAGTTTAATTGTCCAAAGAAAATTCTATCCTTCTATATAAATAGAAATTTGCAGCACTCTGCCTCAGCTGGTTTGTACACATTGGTGATTACTTAGGTGAGCAGCCTCACAATCCCGTATATCATTAAATTAAAGTTTAAATACAACAAAGGGGCAGGTGAACTCCCGTGCACCACTATATATTACCAGTAGGTTACTAATTCTGATAAAACTGTTGCAGAATATAACCTCACTAAAACTATAGCGCATTATATTTGAACTGTATTCTGAATATGACCCAAATTAGACTGAAGGTGAAGTCTGAGAGAGGCCGTGGAACTGGACCGGTGAGGGGTTTTCTTTTTTAACATTTTTTATCTCATACTCTATTGGTGTAGAAGACAAAGAGGAAGAAAATTGAAATAGCCAGCTTTAAGGTCATTTGTCAAATTATTTTTGTTCATTAATATGTTTACCATAAACAATGAAAGTAAGGGAGATTTATGTTTTCCACAGAAATGTTCCCCTAATGAATTTTAATTAAAAGTGGTCTATAAAGTTACACCGCCCTATTAGATTATGTTGCTATTCTGGAGCACACAAAAACTGCATCTGTTATAATAAGTGCATGATAAGACAGGCCGTCCCACCTCTAGTGTGTAGCCATATAGAAAGCTCTGCCCCAAACAACAATGTCATCAAGTCAGACTCGCTATTGTCCATTGTTAAGCCAAGTAATCTTTTTGCAGCAGTTGGAACACATAATCATGGTTTTTTTCCCTGTCCTTTTCTGTGATGCTCAGTTTAGAAAAGGAGAACACTTTTCCCAAAGGCCAGTGCTTGGCCACACATGGCAAATGTCCTTTTACACGAGAAGTCTTAGTGAATGAAGCTGTGGTCCCTTTCTTCTTCTTGAGTTTTGTGTGTGTGTTCAGAGCTGGTGAGGTTGTCTGTGTGTCTCACAGTGGATTACTGAAGTACTTTGCCAAAATTGCAAAGTACAATATGCAATATGCTTATCTGCTTAGTCTCTTATTATCCAAGACAACATGCACAAGATATGTTTTATGACATATTAGCCAAATATACAGTTGGATGATATGCAACAAGGTGCAAGGTGTGTTTTCAATATGTGCAGTAAATTCACTATCTGCATTTGTGAATACTTTTCATGTTTACTCAAGTAATTAAGGTTAAATGCCTTGCTCAAGGACTAAACAGCAGTATCCCTCCTTGGATTCAAACCAACAATGTCCTGGTTGCAAATGCAAAGTTCCTTAATATTATTGTAGTCTTTTTATCTGTAGCAGGAACTCTGACATTTTGCAGTGAATAGGCTGTATAACGTGAACAGCCTCCCAATCTGGGCTCTTTGAATAAAGGCAGAGTGAGAACATTGTGCCTATTACTTAGAGTAATTTCGCAAATATAATGCTCTTCAAAGGGAGTGAGAAATCAAAAGGGTTTCCTTTTGAACTATAGAAAAGGACAGAATAAAGGTTCATTTTGACAAAAAACTGGAAAAGGGGTCAAATGAAATGTACAAAGAGAAAAAAAAAGTGTTCTTGCTTAAATTCCCCAGACCTTTTTTTCTCTAGTCAAGAGACACTTGTAAAAGGTGTTTTGCAGTGTATTTAATATGGGAGGAAACGGGGATTTGGGAGAAGCGCACTTGTGATATTTATAATTTGAAGATAATTACAGGCAGTCCTGTATTTCTCATACTTCTGCTCAAATTAGGAAGACATGTGGCGTTGTGGGGATCAGGACCGAGGAGAAAAAAAAAAAGAAAAAAATGAAAAGATGAATAAAAGATGGATGACAGAATATTTTTTTTTCCCCCTTCAAATTGCACTAATAACAGAATCAAATGGCATATCTTATTCCCACCCTCTTGGCCTGGTGATAAAGCAACTCTGGTCACAGAGAGCAAATATTTAGGGTATCTGCAAACGTGATGCACATCTGTCACACAGCCCAAGGGCAAAATCCAACACACAACAAGGCAACAGAATGCTGATCTGGGGCTTCTCTGCTGCAAAATAAAATATGGCTCAAGTTTTCATTAAGGTGCTATTGATTAGCTTTTCCTGGCCATGAATTATGGACGACATTAAATAAAAAGGAAAATATTTTTATGACTTTTCGCAGGCCATGCCAGAATCCCCGCTCTTCTCATACGCGAGCCTCGACAGGCGCTTTGTTTTTCTTGAATTCTTGTGGTTCCAGCAAAAACCAGTGAAGTTATTTTTCACATAAAAAAAAAAACAAAAAAAAAACAACATAGCCTGTTTTCTGTTTTTTTTTTTTTTGTATTTTATTTGTAATTTTTATATGTCTTCCCTATGTTTGTGACTGGTGTGAGTAATACAGGGTGTGGCTCCGATGAAGGTCACATGATCTCCCCATCTCAGGGATCCTGGGCCCTGTCGTTACAGCACTCCCTGTGGGCACAAATATGCTCGCATCGGGGTAATGCTGTACACCAGACCCAAGCATCCAATTAGCAGCAACTAGTACTAAAACTAGTACTCACAAACCGATTTTACTTTTCTACACACATAAAAAGAAAGTGAGACCATGGATAACAGTTTTAATGTTTTAGTTTGTCTTGATATTTTAGTCGAGTGATATGCTGCCGCATTTGAAAATAAAAAGGTTTATGCATGTATTTACATGTATATACAAATGTACATGCATCTTTGAACCTCTCCTTTTGTCTGGTGAGATATTTTAATCTGGCTTTATAACATCAAAGGCAGGTCACTTACTAGCCTTTTAAGTTTAGCCTGGAGCTTGCTTCTTATTTTCCCCTGGTTTTCACCCATCTGTGCATGTATCACATTCCATATCACGTTTTAAAATCTGCAGGGGGAAGTTGTGAAAATAAAGGCCCCGGTAACGCACAGCAATGGCTTTTGAAAAGATGAAAGGCTCGCGGATATAAAGAATCTTCAGTCTTTCCTGGTGGTTAGAGTGAACCTGACAAACAGTCGCACTCGAAAAAAAGTAGATGGAGATGAATGACCTTAGCCAGATATATCATTCGTTCACCTGGCTGGGGAAAGAGTCTAGACTCGCACGTCTTTAAAAGAGCGCTTAAGCTTCTTTAACCTCGCTGTGTGTATTCGGTAGTATGGAGGGAAATATTGAGAAAATAGTTCCTATTATGCATAGTCATTATCCACTGGGTATTCAAAACAATGTACTGCCTATTTTTTTTCTCTCTCTCTCCCTGGAATTAAATATTTAAAAACTTCTGGAGAAAAAACAAAACATCAAACTAACATAACAATCACCAGCTGTTCCATATTAGCATATCTACACAGCCTCATGAAACATCCTCACTGAGGATTAGGGAAAAGGACAGGAATCATAGAATTTATAGACTAATTTGAGCAAATACTTTTAACTGCATAATACTGAGTGAGTCTACAACCTAAGACTGAGTATTAGGGGAATTACTAATGGAATACTGAAATGGATAAATAAAGATGGCCTTTTCTCAAAATCCTTGTAATGCTACAGGACGTAGCTGAGCAGAATTTTAATAATAATATTATAATCTGTACCTGACTCCTCCTGTTTCATGGGGAAATGGTTTAATGGCCAATATTATAGATCAAGGCTAATTTTAGGTGTGTATGACAATCTTATTGTTCGAAAATATGCAACACTCATGAAGAAAGAGGTGTTACCCAAAGATCATTTTGTATCTCTTTAATCATCTGCTCAATCTTACAAAAAAAAAAATGCAATCTGACCAAACCAGCATTTCTGCACTTTCCAAGGGAAAAAAAAAAAAAGTGAGATGCAAATGACATATTTTATTTTAAGGTCAACTGTCACAGTATTTCTGACACATGTTCTCACACACCCACATGAGCACCCCCGTGTGCACGCACGTGCAAACGCAGACACAAACACACACACACACACACACACGCACACACACGCACACACAAACACACACACATACACGCTAAAACACACCCCCACTAATTTGGCGTGAATTCCACTTTACAGCACATCTGTGGAATGCGTTGGCTGTTTGAGTCGGGAACATTTTATTATAATAATTACATCTTTCAGAATCATCCATGAGCCAGTTTGCCTTGTTTTGTTCTCAAAGCCATTCTGTTTCCGCTCACAGATATACTTTTATCTCTCTCCATCTCTCTCTCTCACTCCTTCTCTCTTTCCTGCTTTCCCTGGGGTGGTATGCAGATTCACAGGGGGTCACGCAAACCTGGGGTCAAGTGTTGCACAGGCTTGAATGTACCATTTAACCTGGAGCGAGTTCAGATCATTTAATATTTTCTCCTTTTATTGATTGACCCCAGTGCTAGCAGACAAGCCACTGCAGCAAGCAGGGGGAGGCGGGATAGCACTGTCACCTCGCAGCCAGAAGGTCCCGGGTTCGAATCTCGGTGTCCACGCGCATGGGTTTCCTCCAATCTGAAGACACGGCTAATTGGGGGGTGGGGTGGGGTGGGGGGCGTTAACAGGGTGTTGCTGTAAAAGAGCATATGTGCTCAGTCAACCTACCCTGTATAAATAAAGGTTAAATAAATAAATGAATGTGCCGGGCTGCTGGGCAAGGCGGGGCCCTTGGGGAGCTCCAGAGATAACATTTCACACCCAACAGGGCTGCAACCCACATGGGAGCAGCTACTGGATCTTCACTTTCACTATCGGTTGTTATTACTCGTTAGAGTGGACAAAAGGACGTCAGAAATCACCTTTCACCTGAGAAAACGACAATTCGAGAGCCGTCGCCCTTATTTTGGTTAAAAAATGAAACGTGTACCTGCTGCCGATTAACTGAATTGTGGAATGTTTGATCATTCATAGTGATACAGTCTCTAGAGCTTAGCTTGGTGGGTCTTCCAGAGTTACACAATGGCATGTACCTGTGGGTGACATAGCAGTAATCTGCACTCAAAAACATGAACAGAATTCAAATAATTCTGGGAACAGATTGTACTATAAAAGTGCTCAAACTTGTTTTTTTACAAAAAAAAAAAAAAAAAAGGGTCTAAGCACTCAAGAAAATACATGTAAATAAATACCATTCCATGAGATTACACAAGAGCAGACATCTCCTGTGAGATGTGTGAGAAGAATAGGTGTAATTTGGAACTGTTTATAACTGATAATGAGGTCAAACTGAACTCGAATGGCCTCAGTTTGTCGTATACATTTAAGGTCATGTTCAATCTAATCACAATGCATTTTTATCATTTGTAATGCCTGAGATATGAACTTTATCCAATGTTCTTTTCCTATATCAGGCATTTCTTGTCCTTTTGGCTTACGTGGTTGAAGACGTTAATTAAAATGGTATGGCAAATAAACTTGTTTAAATTCTCCACTCAAGGAAAACATAAAACGCACTGTAGTTGGATTGAAACAGGGCCTTAGTTTTTAAAATGGCTGGCACCAATGCCAAACTGTAACTCTACAAAAATGTTGTCACTGTTCCAAAAGATGTCACTCAAACTGTCATCACCTCACACAGCCCTGTGTGTTTCCATGCTATTGAAGGATTTGTGCCAGAGACTATTTTAATTTCAGGTTCTATTACATTTTAAATGTACCCCCCCCCCCCCTCCTTCTCCAGCCCCCCCCCCCCCCCCCCCTTTAAAAAAAACTAAAAAAAACAGTGCCTCCCATTATCCCAAAAAAACATCTTCAAGAACATTTACTTTTTGGATCAATATTTGGGATGAAAGGGCCGAGGAGATAATCAGAGGAGGTGTAAGACTGAGAACAGCCAGTTAAGCTGCACTACAGCTACATCAGATGCAACAGGGCTGTTAGTGAACATCCATCTCCTTAAGTAAAACAGCCACACAATTAGGGGCTTTGGCACAACAGGATGGTTATATCAGCACCAGCTACTTGCTCTGGCTCCTTTGCCCCATAATCTGAAATGTGGCATTTGGGAAATGCCAAAACAGTAATGCTTTTCTGTGTTTTTCTGTTTGAAATATATCTGTTGCTTTTTTTTTTTCTTATTTTTCATTACAAGCTGCTGCCAGTTCTTTTTTTTTTCCCTTTCCTTTCCTCAAGCACGACTTCACAGAAACATATGCCCAAGGTGTGCTCCAGGTGTTTTGCCCACATTATTTTTTTCTCTGTAAGACAAATAGAAAAATGCCACGCACCTCCAAGAGCCCATTAATAGAGCTTATAACTCCTCCCTCAATCAAACTCCAAAAGTCAATTTTATGGCAGAATCCTGTTGTTGTGAGATATAGCATCTAGTTTACATTGCCGGGGTAATTACAGTTTTGCGCTTGGAAGAGTGGCACAAATTGGCGCTTTGGGGCGAAAGAGCAGTTGGCACCTGGCCATGGACTACCTGTGAATGGCCAGGATATGAATGGGAATGCACACACACACAGAAACATATACACACATTCAAACACACAGAAACATACATACATGCACACATACACACACACTCAGACACATACACACACATGCACACACACACAGAAACATACATACATGCACACATACACAGAAACACACACACACACACACGGAAACATACACACACACACACACTCAGAAATATACGTGCACACACCCACACTCAGAAACATATATACACACACACACACACACACACACCTGATTATAGGGAAATATGAGCACTGCCAAAGGAGAGTCAACCCTCCAGTCTGAGCACTACAGCGATCCAAGGAGCGTGACTTTTCCAATGCTTCCGGTCTGGTGCACAAGCTGAGAATGATTGACTACAGGCCTGAGGTGAGCAGTGAGTGTCTTCCCTCCACTAGACCACAGACCACAGGAAATGAGGAAGAGCACGCCCCCAGACTCAGTCAGGTCACCGTCGCTACCATTCCCAAAGGGATCACCCAGTACGGTCCCAATTAGGCCTTCTCCCTTACGCCAGGAGCATTTTGCTAACAGATTTGTCACAAAGAGCAAAATGTATGTGGAAAAGCCAGGCTGGCCTTGACAGCTGAAGTCCGTGGAAGTAGCTGAAGGACTGAGGGAGAGAGATTAAATCCAGTTCCGGCTTTATTGCAAGTGGAATTTCCTCAAAGCTGATTGAAGTTTTGGCATATTGCTGCCACATTCCGCCCCACAAAAGAGCTGCAAGTTTAATATTTTTCGAGAAAGACGGTTATGAGAGACCAGAGGGTTATGAGAGAATCAAAAGAACTGCTTTTTTTTCACAGCGGCGACACAGCTGAGTCAGATTCATAAAGACCTTTTGGTGGGCGTTTCCGATGCTCGACAAGTACACAATGTTTTCTTAGCAGTTTGAGACTAGAGATCCCTTTAAGTTAAAGCTACGATGTGCGGTATGATTTTTGAACATTGTAAGAGTTTGCACTGCGAAGTCACCTGCCAGCAGTACAGTCTGTGTCACCTCTTCAAGGTGTGGCTGTGATTATCGCAGTGATAATTACCAAGTTTCCAGGCGTATTATTTCCTTGCATCTGTAGATCAGGTTTTTAAGTACAGAACACAATTTTAAAAATCATCTCTGCTTCCACGAAGCTTCCAAGATGGCGGCATTATTTTCCCCTACCTGTCATGCTTCCGTTGTTTGTTGCGGTAGCTTCAGAACACATAAATGCCCATATTCTTACCAAAGCTCAATCTGCTCTTCATACTCTCCTGTTTGACATGCATTCGTTACTTCAAGGCCTGCTTCTTGTTGCCGTGGTGCCCATCTCCTGGTGCCATTGTGTCTTTCTTCTTCCACGGTTGTCTTGCTGCTTCTTCCTGTTGTCGTTCTACGGAAACAACTTATCGAAACAGCTGCTGGCACATCGCACTATTGGTCATTTTTTATTGTCTTGCCTGAGAAATTAAATACGGAATGTCGTTCTGCAGAAAATGTTCTGACTTGCCTGACACTTAATTGCAGTCCGTAGTTAATAGCAAGAGGTATTATTGTAACTTGTAAGAATCTGACATGATACAAGATCCACACTGTTAATCTGATGTACAGTTTAACAATGCTTAGAATCCCACTCTGACATATGTGTGGATATCTCCACACTGCAAAGCTACCAAATGCGCCTGCATCTTTTGTTCAGGGTAATTGGTGTACTGCCTTTGAATGGTAACTCTAGAACTCTGCATTCCAAAGTTACACCAGGAGAACCAACCCAACAAAAAAATAAATAAAGAATCACCCATTCATCCAATAGTCATCAGTGATTATAAAGAATTACTGGATAATCTTTTAAAAAATAAATACACGTTCAATAATTATAGAAAAATATCAAAACACCTAAAAATAAATCAGAATTTTTTTTTATTGTTTACCAAAAATGTTTAGTCATACATACAGTAAGGTAACATACTGTACTATAATATCTGCCCACATGTTCTTCATTTCCAATCTCACAGAATCTAATTTTCTAACATTTAACATGCCTAACATTTTCTTGGAAATGTGAAGATATCCCTGACATGTTCTAATTGAATACTACACTGCCTGGCCAAAAAAAAAGTCGCACACTCTAATATTTTGTTGGACCGCCTTTAGCTTTGATTATGGTGCACATTCGTCGTGGCATTGTTTCGATAACCTTATGCAACGTCACAACATTTATTTCCATCCAGAGTTGCATTCATTTTTGGCCGAGATCTTGTATTGACGACAGGAGAGTCGAACCACTCCGTAAGGTCTTCTCCAGTACATCCCAAAGACTTTCAATGGGGTTAAGGTCAGGACTCTGGTGGCCAATTCATGTGTGAAAATGATTCCTCATGCTCCCTGAACCACACTTTCACAATTTGAGCCCGATGAATCTTGGCATTGTTGTCCTGGAATATGCCTATTGATGGGATAACCTGGTCATTCAGTACATTCAGGTACTTTGCTGACTTAATTTTATTGCTGCATAACGTTGCTGAGCCTAGAACTGACCAATTGAAGCAACCCCAGATCATAAAACAGGATAAGCTTGCCATTTTACAACCCAGGTCTTATTGAATGGTTGTTTCCCATCATTTATAATCATGCATAGCACAACCTCACTGATAGCATTATTATCGAGACATTTGCCTTTTAACCGCAGCTTCACGTTGGGTTTCAACAGGGGTTCAATAGGGTAAGTAGTTAGGCCTTCAAAAACCTTTGATAAATCTCCTTTTGAAAATTAGAAGTAGTTCTACACTTCTGCAGATCCGTTCTCTTGGTTACATTCGTGCTGAAATAAAGGAGAAGCCAGCTGACAACAACGCTGAGTTTGTTGTCTTCTATGGGGCTGCTCCCGGATCTAATGCGGAGGGTTACAAATGGTTTGGATGTAATTGCAAGAGGTAGTTCCAAATCAAATGTGATATTTCTGTTTATCAAAACATGTTCTGAATGAACATAAAAATGCATGATGAGACGCATGAGTGTACTGTGAGATTCCCGTTTTCTAAAAGGAGATGTATCGTGGTTTTTTAAGGCCTGACTATTTGCCCCATTGAACGCCATTGAATCCCACTGAGAAGCTGTGGTTAAAAGGTGAATTTCTTGATAATAAATCTATGAGTGAGGTTCTGCTATGACGATTATAAATGATGGGAAACGACCTATAAGGTCCAGGTGGAAAAGTGGCAAACCTATCCTTTAAGGGACAAAAAACAGCAAGAAATAGAATAAAACAAATCTAGGGTGCACACATTTAAGCTTTCAGCAATAATTGTGTTCGGGTAAAAAGCTGGACTATGTTTTTCTAGTCTTTTCTAATAGCCTTTGTCCACAGAAATAATAGATGCAGTCACTGTCGTTCAACCAAAATCTAAATGTATGTATAACTTCCCTATGAATTTTGTGCATTTTTTTAAAGAAAGCAGAGCAAATTATCACTATAATTAATGGAAAAATCCAATATGTACTCAGCTTTATAATCAATATTTATAATCAAGAGCACAATGATTATACATATTGACATAAAAATGTATGGGAAAATTAAAAAGGGTTAACCGTGCATCTGAGGCTATTTACCCTTTCTTTGTTGAATTAATGGAATCTCTTAATGTTTTACATAAAACATCCATCATGCAAAAAATCTATTGTTGCATTAACCCTGAAAGAACAATAATAATAAAGGCACCATTATGGTGCATAAGCTTTCTTATCATAAATCTTGCTGTGGGTGGAAAACAACTTAACTTTGTAGATGCAGCATTGCGGGCCATGTAGGTTTTGAAGAGATACAGTAACATTGATATGGTGCTGAACAATAATCAGTGATAACGTCTCGGTTGGCGCCTTTTGTTGTGTGAAATACAGTGAGTGGTGGAATGAATTGCTCCCTGTGCAGGCACAGGGCCCCTCAGCTCTCACATTGACATAAAACAGTATTGTGTTCGATAGCCACTCAGCACAGTGCTGTAAATCACCAGCAAAGCATAAAACCGTGTCTCAGGGAAGATTTACCATTACACCACAGGTCCTTTTAAACAAATATTAAAATAAGGCAAAAAACAGCCGAGGGAAAGTCATTTAAGAGGTCATTGTCCTTCAGTGGGGAGTCAGGTACTGACAGCTGACAGGCCACCTGAATTTACATTGGAATTAGCACTTGATTGATGACACAACTTGCAGACCCAGGTATTGTTTAGGAAGGAGATGGTGTGTTTGTGTGTGTGTGTGTGTGTGTGTGTGAGAGAGAGAGAGGGTGAGTGTGTGAGTGCATTTGCGGATGGGTGGGTGGGCGTGTTTATGTAGGGGGTTTATATATTTAAATAGCTATTCCTGGACTTCGGAGTCATTACGGTAAACATTTAAAAGTAGAGTCAGATGAAACTGTGCTTACATGTTCAAAAGAGAAATATCGAAATGGACGTCTCAAAAAGTATTAAATAATTAAATTGTAAAAAAATAAATAAATAAAAGGAACAAATGTATACAAACCAGCATCCGTATTTACTATAAATAAATACAAGCATAGTTGAAGTTGGACATATTCTACGCAGGTGTAGCCGCAGGAGACATCCGAGGGTAAAATAAAAAAAAGGCAGTACAGTCCAGTGTTTTTGGGCACCTTTGCCAATCTGATCCCACAGGACGGGCACACTGTGGGCCACTAGCCAACCTGATCCCACAGGACGGGCACACTGTGGGCCACTAGCCAGCCCCGGGAAATAACTCAGAGATCTGCCTGCTGAAAAGCAGAGCTGCCATCCAAAGAGGAGGGTGGAGAAGATAATTACAGAAAAGGGGTGGAAAAAAAAAAAAAAAAAACCTCTAAAACAAAGCATTTTATTTGGCATAATCATTCTATTTGAACTTAACTGAAGAGAGCAAGAAAACAAATAATTTTTTGGTAAAGAATACATGTATTTTAATGCCTTCAAGCAAAACTAATTAAAGACGACACCTCATTTACATAAATAAGCATTATAATTTGCATGGAGGCACCAGGGAATATGTTAAGAAAAGAAAGCAATATTTTGCAGTCTGCTAATTTCATTTTATTTAGGATTTAAGCTTAATAAAGATTCATTTTGGTGGCAAAGAAAATAATCAAAGAGGAAATTTGAACTATCTCCAAAGATGCAGCAGGCCTTTTTCAAAGGGCTCTTTCAGAAGCACAGGAACGCTCCTAATCGAGAGTGGCACTTCCTGGCCGGGGTCCAACGCCAACTCCTTGAAAGGTAAAAAATTTTAGAGCCCAATTTATTAGTATGCAGTTGTGGCATTGGTGAGAGAATTAATGGCGGTGACTGATAATGACTGTAATCGTGGCACAAATGGGGTGTTGAAATAGCAAACAACTGGGCACAAGGCATGTAATAGGGATTTTATTAATTACCAAAGCCCTTGCATGTGCCACCTCTAGGATTTACTGTGGAGGTGCCGGTCGGCGAGGGTTGCCCGGTCTAATCTGACAATGAAGGGGTCAGGACAGAGGCGTCTATGGGGGGGGGGGCAGGGCAGGAAGGGTCCGACAGAGTCTCTCTAATACGGCTTCGTAACGGGCCGGGTGGGGAGGGGGGGGGGGTGGCAGACGCGCTGGCGGCCGCACGTACTGAAGATGAGGAGGCTCAGTAGCCTCTTCGGCCTACATGTACATGCCCTTGCAGGCAATTAAAAACCGATGAAGCGCCCTGCTCTCCCCTCCTCTGGTTAAGGGCCAGTCAGGAAAGCTGGGTGGCTAACAATTGAAGATATCTGTGCGTGCAGTATATCCGGCGAGTTTTTACTGAAAACCAGATGCTTTGGATCTCCCAGAATGAAAGATCGGTTGAAAGAGGGCATCGGAGTACTACGCTGGAGTACGAGGAGAAAGTGCATCATCCGGTTGGTTTGCTGTAATATTTGTAATATGCGTCCGGGATTTTCACTTTGTGTACATTTCACAAACCTTTGTTTCACCCAAAGTCAAAGGTTGCTGCGTTTATTGTTTATCTTTCTACAGTGTCAAGCCAATTTTATCTTTATCCTTGTGAGATATGAATTCATCCATTCATTGTGTACAAGTAAGTCCTTAAATATTGACTTTGGCAGTAGGATTTTATAAGAGGAACATCAAGTGTAACCTCATTTTCTGGCTTTTTTTTGGGATTTTCTGTAGCGTCATCACTGTCCCTTGGTTGAGTGCAAAAATAAGAGACGCCATTTTGACTTGACTGGGCTGATCAGCAAAATGCCGTCAATGAAACACCATCAGTGTCTTTGATCTGATTTTAAAATAGCAGCATTATTAAGGCTAATTATTAGCTTCAGCCTCAAAAGGTTTCAGAGCAGTCGTATCTGTTTGTTTCAGAATGGTAGCCAGGCCAACTGACGTGCTGAATACCATCACAGAATACTTAAACCTCACAACTACTGACTGAAGCAAATGTTTTTTTTTGTTTCGCTTCGTTGTCACACAACAGCTTTTGACTAAGAAGCAACAAAGACTGGATTGCACGTGATAAGATATCCTGGTAGTGGATTTACAGAGTGGCACGGTGATAAAAGCATCTCAGGAAATGATGACAAACTGCGCGGAGGTGTACGGTTAAAATGACCCCCTGTGTTTGCTATTGTTTTGCAGTAATGAGACCTGCCATCGTCAGGTGTTAAAGGAGCCATTCGCACGTCAACTCATTGACAAGAGAAGGTTGATTAAAAATCCTCTTTATTGCCCACTGCATCCCTAATGGACAGTGGACTTTAAAACTGAAAGAAACAATTAGAGTTTTACTGCTTTGTGGGCTCTGCTGATTTATATAAATCACGCCACGGGTGTAAATTTTACAATAAAGGAGAGAGCTGCATGCATAATCAACAAGTCCTGGCCACGCCCGCTCCGCATTTACATACTCACTTTTTTACGCTTTTGTTTCGTAACCTTCTTGCTTCCTCCTCGTCTGTTTTTTAAGGATTATACATTTTTGTTTTGCTTGTTTTTTCTGGCTTGAACAGAACATTAAGAATTAAGAATTCTTACTTTTTTTCCCACTTGCTTTACATGTTACTTTGACAGCAAAGGGAGCATCCATGTTTGTTTTAAGTATTTCTTAATTTGTTTAATCTTCTCTGTAGATGGAGGTCGACTAGTGCCTGATGGGAGTGAGCAATTAATATTTAATTGCATATCTAATGCTTTATGCTGTCAAAGGGCTGCATTATCTTAGACCTTTATCATTAGGTAGTATATGTCACAAACATTTACTCTTTTAAGCGATGAGCTTGTGGTTGAAACAAAAAACAGGAAGCTTAAAAACAGGAACTTCTTGGATATTGCATGCAATGATAAACAAAAAAATAAACTGAATTTTTTTTTTTTTTTTTTTTTAATACTGCAAACTTGTTCTCTCTCTCTCTCTCTAAAAACACATACAGACACACACACAAAAGCCCAGAGAGCAGCTGGATTTTATTTCAGAGAATAAAAGAAACAATAGTAGGAAGCCTTTGAAATCATCAATGGATAAAAGGAAGTAGGATCGCATTACATCTGGAGAGAAATTGAAGTTTGATCATATCAAGTGTCTGATGATGCCATCCAGCAGGAAAATCAGCAGTTTCCCTCGTGTTTTTTTAATGCTAAAGTTAATCTAGTGATGTGTGATGAGGGAATTGCATAGACCAGCTGACAATTCCACAATAATCACAATTGGGGTTGATTTTTTTTTTTCTTTGCTCTGTTGCGATCCTAAGTCTCGTAAAAGCGACACATCGGTAATGATCTATGGGCTCCAAGATACAGAAATGTGTGCATTTTTGGTATGCCCCTGATCACATGATCATATCTCATGCATGACAACTACTGTATATCTAGTTTTGTACAAGCAGAGTGTTATGACAGACTCATCTGGATTCTAAAATTCACATGACAGTGCAGGACAGGTTGACTACAACAACAAGGTATATTGTATGTAACCTATTGTGGTCGCTAACATTTAAAAATATTTATTCATGAGGTTTTTAAAAAAATGTTTTTGGTGGCTATCCCACTGTTTTGTCTTTTTTGTTTCATGGTGTGTTTTAGAGCTGGTTTTTTACCCAATTTCTCTTCCCTTTCCACCAAAAGAATTCCTGCTAGCTCTCAAACTAGCCCCATTTCTCTCTCTCTGGCTCTCATTTGCTCCAAAAATGACTTGGAAATGGAGCTGGAGAATTGACAGATAAAAAGGCCCCAACTACAAAGAGGGGACCTGTGAAAGGCCTTGTGTGCTTTGCCTTCAAATGATCCACATGCCAATCTGACTTTGTTCAGCAAATACAGGACCCAGTTAACTACCATGTCAGGGCTGATTCAATAATTGGAAACCTTAAGGTTGTTTTGGAAAGGGAATTACCTAGTAAAGTTGGAGTAGTTTGAGGAATTTCTTACTTTTTATGCTTAAAAACACTAAAAATACAGATGAGCCAACAGAAAGACAAAGATCATGGGTCTCTGTTCTATTAAAGCTGACTAGTTGTGTTCTATTCAAAATCACAGTGACGTCTGTGGGTTTGGAAGAGAGTATGTCAAATGCTTTTATTTTAAGTTAGAATAACTGGTTCTTCACTAAAATTCTCAGCATACCGTTTTGTCTGTAAAATAAATAGTTCATCTTTTTGTGATTTCTGAAAAGGCACCCAATACAGATGTACTATTCTTCAAAAATATGCCTTGGGTTAGTTTGCCACAGAGTTTCTGACACAATAATTATTGGGTGAATTATTATCAATGTTCCAGTATAATTGTGTCACACACCAAATGGCAGGGTAAAGCTTGTAGAATTGTTGTGCAGAAACCACAGTGTTATCACAGATCAATGGTTGAAACACAGGATCACAAAATATTTTCTTTTTAGTCCCATAGCTACACTTGGAAGGACACATAGCCAGAAGTCAGACCTTTTCCCTGAAGTGTTGCTGTGTGTCTTTATATGAGTTCAAGAATAATTATTTTTGTAATTATTCTTGGATATCTCGTGAGAAGAGACTCTTTTTTGCGAATTTACGTAGCAGCGCAGTGACAAAGGCATTTTGTGACATTATTTATTTATGTATGACAAACTGCACAGAGGTAGTATGGTTAGAAAAAGGCCACTCTTCCCCCCATTCTGTTGCCCAGTATAGTATCACTTCTGAAATGATAGGTCTTGTTTCAACACCCAGTCAGAAGCCAAAGATGGCAGGCATGCAAGTAATGCTTGCTGATGTAACATTTAGACACAGATTAAACAATAAGGAGTGGGTTTGTTCTCATGGAGACAGGGGCATGTAAGGTAGGCACACACCTTTTTCTTGTTTAATATGCCATTCCATTGTTTTTCGCAAATTCCACCCTAGCCCAGAAAAAGGCAGTTTCTGGATAAACAGGCTGTTGAACTTTAATCAGTTATTCACTCAATGCATTCTTTCTCTAACGCTGCAGGTCTTTTCTCAGAACACACTAACTCTACAGGAAACTGCCTTTACATACCTTTCCTTCAGGTAAACCAAACTTAAAAATAAGAAGCTCACGCAGAAATCTGACAGGAATGAAGTGCATACATTATTTATAACTGCAGACCTACTTATGAAATATATTTGGAAATCAGTGTGAGGACATTTTTCACCTACTGGTTGAAAGCAGAGATCAAATGAGATTTCTGTCATAACATTCATAAAAGACCCACGTCCAACCCTTAACACCAGTAACACCATTTCAGCAATGGAAGCAGGGTACCTAAACATTTAAATATTTGGCCTTACATTAATTTTAAAACAGTGAGTGCAGAGCTTGTCTTAATGCAGTTATCTTTTTTTTTTCTTACTTCACAAGAGGGTTGCTTTTACTTCACCATTGGTGGTACAGCACACGGACCGAAGCTGCACTTTCAGTTGGCTGCCCCCCCTCCCCCTACCCCCCCCCCCCCCCCCCCCCCCCACACACACACAGACATCCTGCTAAACTGCGCCCCCCCCTAGCTGCCCCCCCGTCTCAGCACTCTCAGTGCAGTATAGCTCTCCGAGTGCCTCGGCCACCCAATCTCACTTGGCACGTCAGTTCCTATCCCTGAGAGTGATTGACAGCCTCCGGAGTGCATGTGAACAGTAATTCTGCTGCCTGGCTGCTATAGCCGGTTATGAGGGCTTTATGATCCTGGCCTTTGACCCGCGTCTTTTAGTAGCATCTCACTGATCCACGTCTGCACTTCACTCTCGTGTCGCGCGTGAAACACGGCGGGAACACGCATCGGGAACACGCATCGGGAACACGCATCGGGAACACGCATCGGCCCTTTACTCTCTTTTTGTCACTTCATTGCTCGCGATCTCCGTCTTTCAGATGGACGGTGGCCTTGACGGTGCAGTGTCCAAAACAAAATCACTTCTTTAAGGACCACGTAGCGTAATTCTCATTTGCCTGAAGTGAGCCGCAGTTGTAGACCACTTTTAAAAAGGGTGTGTGTGTGTTTGTGTGTGTGTGTGTGTGTGACAGGGAGAGAGACGCTATGGTTAGAGGCAGATGTCAGGAACTTTTTTTTTTTTCCTCCAAGATAAAAAAAACAACTTTTTGGCACTTTTTTTGTTTATCTCCTTGAAAGTACCTGTTAGTTGGGCGTGTACATTTTTGTACTTTGTGAGATCATGCTCGAAAAATGTAATGAAAAACATTTTCATGTCATGACACATCAAAACCTGCTTTTACAATACGATCAGAATTTTTTTATCGAAGCATGCCATTTCTAAACACGCAAAGAATGTTCCTTTCTGGATTTGTTTGTTTCTCACTCTCTTAGTAAAGTCTAATGAAACAAAGAGCCATTCTTTTTACATAACGTGACTTATGACGTTTGATCTCTCTCGCTGTGGATGTACATTCATATTGTATTAATGCAAATGCTTTCTTACAATACAGGAATATCATAATCTAGTGAATTAATGTATTATCAGTATATTGCCTGCATTAAAAAATAGCGGGCACAGATGTAGTGAATGTTAAATCTTTGATCCAAAAATACATATTAAATTGTGGGATGTGCACCCCCTGTCTCCCAAAAGTATATTATAAAGATAAGATTTTAGCACGATTTATATAATGGAAATGATCCTCAAAGGACACTCTGAAGAACTGCCTTTAAAGAGGAAAGATTTCAGCATGAATATTTAAAAAGGGTGAAATGTTGTACATTGTTGTTTAAACTTGCGTTGTGTTCAAAGACCCGTGTCTTAGTTTGACTGAGCAATAAGTGCGCAGATCTTCTCCTTCAAGTGGTCATGCGGCTTGCAGGAGCATATGGATGTTCAGGAAGAGGCCAAAACAGGAGGTATTCTTCACCTGGGGCTGTGTGTTAACCCCAGATTACTGGATTAAGACTGAGGCACGTGGACGCTGAGCCTGGTGACTACCTTAGCTCAGCTCTCATGATGCCTGCACTGCCGTTGAGCAGAGGCCAGCCCTTCACACAAAGCACATTTGCTTTGCTTACATGTGGTGCAAATATGAGATACTTCATTACATCCTTATAATTGTGTGTTTTTTTCTACAAGAACACAATGAGGGCAGCCAAATACAGTGCAGCTTGCGATGCTGCCTGAGAAAGACTTATTGAAAGGTTTTGTGGATGCCTTTAAGGTTTTATTCTGAACAGCTGATTGCAGCGATGCAACGTGTATATTTTTGCACCTGTGGAAGACTATGTGCTTGTTTGTTTGTTGGTTTGTTTTTAGTTGTGCGTTGGCTACTGTTCTGTTTGAAACTGTGCATGGAATCCTGTCCCATACGTTTGAAAATATGAGTTCATGTAGTTACTGTTAAAAAAAATGTGAATTATTTTTTGCCGCGTAAGCTTAAGTATTTTCACAGCTCGTGAGAATATTTAACCAAATTTAATCTAGGACAAAGGCATATTACCATTTTTAAGAACCCCTTTATTTTAATTTCCCCTTTAAATCTTAAATCTTTCATAATGTGGCAGCAGAGTGCATTGTTAAGTTTTTAAAGCCATAATATAAACTGTAGCGTGCTGAATTGAGCACTCCACCTCTGCACCAGATAAATACAATATAATCAAAATGACTGGCATTGGTGTTTGTTTTTAATGTGGTGTAATATTATTTGTTTGTTAGTACTGCCTTGATTTATTTGTCCGATACACTTGCATCACAAAGATATTACCTTGTTTATGGAACCTGACCATCTCTATTGATCATTGTCCTCATTTTTGTTCTGATAAGCATCATCACCTACAAAATACAAGTAATATTAATACATTCCCGTTATCATATTCTCACCCTCTTACGCAGTAGGGCTGAATGTAACTGGAATTTTGTTATGCCACTGTATAAGATCTAAAATGGCATGCTATGTTGTGTAAAATATCTCCTGTTCTTAAATGGTGGTGTCATGAAGACCTTTCGTTGTAGCTCTTTTCTAGCTTTTGTGTTATAAATTCGACCACATGTGAGTGGAACAATTCTTTGTATAATATTTGTTCAGTCCACCTCATTAGGGATATAGCAGAGAGCTTAATTAGTAGTAGTAATAATTATTTTAGTTATTATGCTTTCAGTTTATTCATTGATTGCATTTTAAAGAGAAAATAAGAAGTCATTAGGGTTTGGATGTAGTTAATTTTAGTTTTTAAATAGTGATCATCTTTACACAACGGCATTTTGCTATTTATATTGAACCATGTCACAGCTCATGGTGCAGTACAGCTTTGCCTAGGGTATGATCATACTGTGTTTTGTGTGATCATGAAATTGCAGCAGTGTGTTTTGAACATGTGACTATTTTTGATTAATTTAAATTAAGAAGGCAGATTGTGAATATGAATTAGATTAAATAATGATGCAAGCTTTCTTTTGGAGGAGAACCCTAAGCAAGAGCGTTGTAATTACTGACTGAGAAACGTTGTCTTTCAACAAAAGCACATTTTTATTACAATATCAGTACGCTCACTGTTCACCCATTGTAAACTCCATTTACATTTAGGAATTTAGCATACTCTTATCGATACCAACTTACACAACGTAGGTGTTAAAATCCATTTGTATAGCTGGATATTTTTACTGAAGCTATTCATTGTTGAGTACCTTGCTCAGGGATACAACAGCAGTGCCCCAACTGGGAACGGAACCCACAGCTTTTTGGTATGTAAGTGAAATTTAAATGGAAATAAACTTTGATTGTATCCCGAGGTTTGAACGTCCGGCGTCCGGCTCTGATCCTGTCCCTGCTCCGGCTTAGTCTTCCCTTGAATCCTGTGGATTAGAGTCCCCTTCAGTCCAGCCTCCCACCCTACAGAGTTGGAGAGGGCGTCGTGTTCTAAACACACAGGAACAGGACAGGCGGCCGGTGTTGTTATAAGCACGGACTGAAGAGACTCTTCCCGGCAGACAGCATGGCCACGTTGTCTGTGAAAATGTGAAAAGACTGTTTGTTTAAGCCTGCAGTACAAAGGAGAGTGGGGTTGCAGGACAGTGGAAATACAGATTTTTGAGAGAGAGAGAGAAAGAGAGGGGGGGGGGGTAGTGTAATGGTTTAGGAACTGGGATTTTAACCCAAAAGTTGTGGGTTGAATTTACAGCTGGGGTACTACTGTTGTACCCTTGAGTGAGGTGCTTAACGTGAATTGCTTCAGTAAAAAGTACAAATGGATTGTGTGTAAAAATGTAATCTGTGTAATTTTCTCTGAATAAGAACATCTGCTAAATGTGATGTGTAATACCTAAAAGGACCTCTTTTTTTTTTTGTTCCTGGAAATAATCATGTGCATTTGTCAAGCATGGGACAAGCGCATAAATCTATTGCCTTCCTTTATGGACCACATGGGCTTCAGACAATTAAGCTCCTATTTTTCTTTTTCTTCATGTATCCTATAAGACATGCTTTTGACTGTGGTTACTTCTCCCTGTATATTTAAAGACACTGCTACTCTGGGAATTTTTTTTAAATGGCAAATTTTCCTGCTTTCTTTTCTTTTTTTTTGTATTTTAAATGGGTATCAACTCCAGTCTTTTTTTTTTGTACCCCAAGGAGCCATCATCTGAGAAGAGCTGAGAAGAGCTTAGCAGAGTGTCCATCAGCGGGGATGAGAAGAGGGCGGAGCGGTTAGCGGGTTAACGCATTGGTGACAGTCCAACTGCGGTGACACTCTGCCAGGGGGAACCTCGTAAAGAGGTGAGTACTACCCTCAAAAAATGTCATCCTTATCCTGGATCAATCGACAAGACCCATTTTGTGTAGCTGATTGGGACCACTGTGTAAATCGAAAGGTATTGGTGTCCTTCAGACTGAATGACAACTCAATTGTACTCAAAAAATGAATATGGAGGGTATGTTCCTTCAGTAAAGATTACATCCAGAGTAGACGTAGGTTGGGTCCAGGGTAGACGTAGGTTGGGTCCAGGGTAGACGTAGGTTGGGTTTAGTCTTAATAAACAAATTGCATCCTAAAAATGACAGAAACAAGTATGATCGTGCAATTTGGAATTGAGTAGAAAAAAACGAAAATACATTCCAGCAAAATGATGAAAGTGTAAAATAGGCATAGTATATGGACAACTGCCTTTCAACTGAAATTGAAATACCAAGAAATAAGTAATAATTAATAAGGGAAAAATATAAACCAAATGACCGAATCATGCTAAAACAGCAATGTAACCGATGACTCCCAACAGAAATTCAGGACGAGTTAAAACAAAATGACACCTGCTTAACTTTAACAAAGGAACGGCTCACCTCTACCAGTGGCTCCGCATTGAAAGGGGGCAGTTGCGAAACCACTTTAAATTGATGAATTCAAATCACCCCATTTCTGAGCCCCAGTCAGATTCAAAAACCCCCTCCGCAATTAAGCGCAATTATTCCGCGTGTGCTAATTTCCCCTGGATGGATCCAGTTTAATTCAGAATAGTGCAGGCAGACTGCAGAAGCCCTTTGAGGGTCTCTCCACGCCCCATTATTTCTTGCCCGAGGCGGCATTGGTGGGGAAAACACTGTACACTCCTTACACCACGGGAGGAGGTACCCTCAGGGCCAGGCAGGCCCGTTGGTGATTCCCATGCCCCCCCAGGCCCCTATCTGCTCAGAGGTTTCAAACCTGTTGTCTGTCCCCACGGAGCCACCGATGGAAAATTGCATGATGTCAAACGGATTGGTTACAGAAAGCAGGCCTCAGCGCACAGTGCTGTGACAATGACTGAGATCAGTGGTGTAGTAGGGCCTGGAGAAGTGGGTGTACTCTAGAGAAGTGGGTATACTCTAATTTAGCAAATCGATGACTACTAATTGGTACGTGCACTAGTGGGGATTAAGAAGTGAGTATGCTTTATGCCCACTAAGAAAGAAGTGGGTGTACTGCATATACCCGCGTATACCATATCCACTACACTACTAGCAGAGATGTCACAGTAGGCCTTACTTAAGAAGAGCCCCCATATTGAATCAGTGAGCCAGGTAAACCAACAGGGTGCAGGAGTTTTATTTCTTGGCCGACTGTAAACCATGCCGAGGTCTGGATATGGCAAAAATTGAGCCGTCAGTAAATAGTGGTGGTAGCTAAATGTGCTGCCAGAAGGCCCCTTCCGTGATGGCGAGGATGGCCCACGCAGTCGAGACTTCCACTGTCACAAGGTCTTTCCGTTTCCAGCAACGTTCGGCAATGCAGGAGGCTGAGGAGATTATTTTCAAGTGCATATTTAAATATTGTGACAGTGTCAGATTCGTGTAATAATTGTGGTGAGCTCTTTGACTAAGGGTTTACCACCTGTCATAATTATCCTGATTAACTTTCCCAGTAAGTAATGCGTAATGTTTCTCTAAACCATTCGAACCTACCAAACACTCCACAAACTATAACTGTGGTCTTTTTAAATAAATATCCTACAAGTGCTTACTTTTGAAAGCTTTTTTAAAGAGAATACATTGGGCTATATAGTGCACAAAGACAGGTGGCGAGCTGGTAATGGTTGGATGAGGACGTAGGCTGAGTTATAGTAGCACTTCCATGCTATGTGCCAAGTGGGTGGAAATGTTGTAAATACATATCTGTTTTCACATTGCGCAAAAGCCAGCCAGCCCTGGTACAACACTAGAAACTGTGCAATATCCAAGTGGCACCTCTGCTACCCGAAACAACTTAATTGTCTCACACATACGTGCCACCGACACACACACGAGTCACAATACCCCTAAGGCCTAGATTAATTAAGCCATGAAAACTCGTGAACAGGGAGACATTCAGCAGGTGGCTGTTTGCCTGGTTATGTGACTGTCTCTCGGAAAAAAAAAAGCCTGTGTTTTCCTGTACAGACTGATTAAAAAATCTTTAATTAGCCACAAATTAATTTTCTTTCTATCATTCTTTATTATTCTTTTTTGCAAAGTTTTACTTTGTCCGTGCACAGTCAAGATTTTGGTTTCTTAAATTTTTTTTATGTACTTCCTGAGCTCTGTGTTGACTGTTTAGCTACAGCTTTGATTCCCTGGATTAAGTGTACCCCGAGTTCCCTGTCTTTATTTGTCATATGGTATTCAGTTTTTAAGTAGGAAATTTACATGTATAATGGATGATCATGTGCTGTTATCTTGCAGCTGTGCCGTACTGAATAGTGTCTTGTTCCTCGACATGCTATACATACTAATCATCTACCGACCACGTCGGGCCTACTGCGTCTGTGTGAGGATTGAACAATTTCAGAGAAGTGCGCTATTTTGTGCCGGTAGCTCTATGGGCCTTTGGTGCTCAAATCTCTAAGCTCTCTCTAATCAAAAACAGGCTTATCACTAGCCCCACCCCCTCTCACCTTCCCCTCAACCCAATTGCAGAAAACAAATGCAGTACCCCCTGCTGGTTGGGGGGTTAAGCTGCAGTAATATGCTCCTGAACCCCCAACCACCCCCCCGCCGTCACCGTCAGCTGCAGTAAGTGAACAGGGGAGCAGCAGGGGGGCTCTGTATGTTGCCTGCTCCAGGGGTGCAGCACAGGAGAGAGAGGCTGCGAAACTCAGCGGGTGCTGGGGGCGGGAGGGGGTTTGGAGGGTTGAGCGGGACACTCCTGGGTAGGTCCCTCCACGCGCGGGGGATCCCAGCCCAGCCCAATCCCCAGCGCCACTGCAGGGCCGTCTGCCAAGGGGCTGGTGGAAGGTAGGCCCGTGGCCTCATTGAGGAAAATGGGCAGAAAATTGAGGTTAACAAGCATGGCGGACGCGGAGCGGCGGTGGGAGTTCCCGGGAGCTGCCAGTGAGGGCTCCAGTCCAGCAGGTCTCTTAGCTAGAGCTTCCGTATGCCACCCCCCCGCGTTCCCTAAGACAGCTCCGCATCCTGCTTTTCTCACACCTCGACCTCCCCCGCTCGCTCAAGCCGCAGTGAAGAACGAGGGGCTCTGTCGTCGCACGTCGACGGAAACGGCAGGTCGCCGCGAAGCTCGCGTCGGCTTTACCGCTAGCCGCTATTTTGCGCTCGCCTGCGTTTAGCCCTCGCCGCGCGCGTACGTAGCGCTCTGTTATGGTCCGGGTTTTGAAGGCTCTCTCCCATGGAACCTTGAGCTTATTCTTATTTTCCCCTCCCTATGCCTGGGCCCTGGGGACCGGGGTGTTCCGCGTGTTATAATAAGGGTAGCTGATATAATGAAGGTCACTGTAATCAGGGCTAATGTGCCGGCGAGTCAGGGCGCAGCGGCCCTATGTGTGGGCTAGGCCCGGCGCTTGGAGCCCAGGGGGACCTGGCTGATAGTGTTATCTTTGCTAACCTGACTCTAATATGGGCCTTGTAATGCTGTTGGACTCAGCATCGGGGCTGAACTCTCCACTGGCGATACGTTCAGCTGAGTGGGCTCTGGGCAGGGGGGCTGCGTTCGGCTCCGGCTATGCGCAATTCCACGCCCGGCTGTTAACTAGGCTCTCCAGCGGCCGTTTTTTTTTTTTTTTTTTTTTTTTTTCCCTCTCCGAAACTCCGAAATGGAATTAGAGGGTTTACCCCATGTATGAACTGACACGTAAATATAATCATAAGTAAAGAGGAAAAGTGAACGGCACTTGACACCTCCTTACAGGTGACGCTCTTAGATTGATTTCGGAGCCCGACTCGTGGTGCGCGGTGCGCTTTACAGTAAGACTGCTGTTCCAGGGGGCTCTTTTAAATTTAATCTGCTTCTCAAGCCTCCAAGGGCTTGCCATTGTTTGCATCGCTGCAGTTATTGTTTGGACAGTACTTCTCATTATGGGACCTGCGGGTGGTTTGTATCTTTAGTAACAGTTATTTTTAAAAATATACGTATTATTATGCTGCAATTATGTTTTCTTTTCTAGTCATGTATTTTTATAAAGTAGTCCATTCCATTGTTATCCTGTATTTTATCTGTCTTTCAATATGTCCACTGATATACTGTACCTATGCCGAATTTCATTTTTAAGAGGTTTTTTGTAGTTATATTTTTGATATTCGGCTGTATATTATGTGTCTCGTCTCTGCTGTCAGCTCACGCTCTGTCTCGCCGACGTTGATTGTGTGTAAACCGAATGGCATTGTGGGTAATTTGCTGAAGCTGTAGGTGATTTGTTATGTGAATAAGGTCCTGTAGTAATTAAGATGTGGACCGACACCCCTAGGAGGCTGATCCAGCACATCAACAGTTTTTAGCCTGATATCTGTATATGCATCAAGTCCCTGTAAATGATTTATGATATTTGCATTCTAATTCAAATATTGGAATTGTAGTTCACAGTCTGCATGTGTAAACCTGGGTTTAAGGGGGGTCTAATGTCTTGCGTTTTGCTGTTATGGAAGTGATTTTCTTTCAGGATGGGAAGTGTATGCACGGTGACAGAGAGACAGGGATGGTGTGTCTGTCGCTACCAGTCGAGAGAGATGGCCAACATTGTTCATGGTTTGTGTTAAACCGTTAAAAATAAACCCTCTCACAAAGAAAAAAATCAGTATTGGGGTAATATTAATTATAAGGAGAGAGAGAGACAGAGCAAGGTTTCCTAATTAGACCATTTAGCACTGAATCTACTATTGATAGCCCCTTATGTGAACCACACAAATTTGTGTGACAGCACTTGATCTGTGACCCTTAATTAACATGAATTAAACCTCTTTATAATTCTTAAATATTATTTGTCAAGGATTGGGCGTAAAATTAATGGATGAAATGTTTTTCTTAAAAACAATGGGCCGGAAAAATGTGCTCTCTGAGGCCAATATTGCTATTACAAAATGTGCTATTATTATTCATCAAGGAAGAGGTGATATCCGTGAAATTAATCATAAATTAACTTAACTTAACTATATTTTTTGTATGGTGATTTGTAATCATATTCTTTCACAAAATGTTTTTTATTCGCAAAACCATAGCATAACGTGAAATTTCCATGGAGTGCTAAGGACAGTTAGCATTGCAGCCTTTTATCTTTTATAGTGTTTGGAATTCAATGGAATGCAACTCAAAGAGTAACAGAGGACCTGAGACTTGTGTTCTGTAATTCATATTGTCTATAATGGGCAGTTACCTTCAGAAAATAACTGCCAAATCAGCCATAACTGATTTGCTGTGCATGTAGTGTCTGACCCTACTTGGACATCCTTCTCTTCACACAATAGTTCTCATGTAGAATTTCTCAAAGGATCCACAGAGAGAGCCCCAGTTCGGGTTCACCATATGCCATGACAACCGAGGACCATAAATTCATCCACTAACACAGATATCACCAACGGGAGGGTGTTCATAAATGAAGGAGAGTCCTGTTCTCAGGTTATGCCTCTGCAGTTTTAGAAAAGCGTCCAGATTTGTCTGAGGACAACATAAAAAATAAAAAAATCAAAGGATTACAAAAAGAAAGGGGCCTCTGTTCCTTTCACCCGTCCCCCCCTAAAAGCCACCCATATGTGTGTATGTGCCTGTGACTCCCTGGCCCTATCAGTCAAACTTCACACTGGTCTTTGTGGCTTTGCGAGGACCAAAGTGAAATGATCTCTTTTCTTTCGCATCATTAGTTCCATCTGTTGTGTGAGCAGGGGCTGTCTGTTCCACAGCATGCCAACGTGACGGTGGCCAGGGGCGATCGGAGACGCCACCGTCCCAGCGGCCCTTGTCCCGACCTCCGCCCCCCTCCCCCACTTACCCCCCACCCCCCGCCCCCCAGAGTCCAGATGACACTCTCTTCTCTGTTTACTCGCTTACTTATTTATGTGTCTGGGGGTGTCTTTACTTGTTCTTTTTTTTTTTAAATGTGTGTTTGCGCCAACTTTGTTGGCAATGGAGATGCAGGTGACACTAAACGGCTTTGAAAAACACGCTCCTCCTAACTCCTCAAGTGTGTGTATTGCGTAGTGTGTGGTTGAGAAAACGGAAATGTGTTATCTGGGTAAAAAAAAAAGAACCAGTCAGTTTACTGTAGGAATGCATCATTGTCATGTCAAGGTTCATGTTCAAACAGTCCAAGTTACAGACACGTTGGGTATCGGGAAGTTTGTTCATAGTTTAGTCGTAACTCTGAAATGGCTGAAATAAACTTGAGGGAAAATGTTCAGTAAAAGATTTACAGTGTGGTATAAACAAGATGCCCACTGCACTAAAATAACCAATCATTTGATGAAAAAGCTTTTAGCTTTGTTGTTGGGGCTGTTTAAAATTGATGTGAAGTTTTAGTTTGTGTTCACAAGTGCATAGTTATGTGATCTTGCTTTATCTTGCATTTGAGGTGCTGCTTTAAATGGTGAATTGATAAACAATGGTGTTTTAATCACACGGGGGTGGTGGTGGTGGGGCTCTACTGTAGCTCCTGTCTGATGTAATGTTTTCTTTCTGCAAGAAAATATTATTTATTCATGATTTACATGAATCGGGAATCTTCAGAACGTCAGAACGCTGATGGGCATTCACATTTTAACATCTGTCTTCTTGGGAATAATTCATGGTCCTGCAGAGAAGCTGGGAAGCGAACGTCAGGGTTTTCCCCCTTCAGCTCTTCAGCGTTACTTTGTTTACCTATTTCTGGGGGGGGGGGGGGGGGGGGAGCAGGAAGGAGAAACGCCAGTGTATATACAGCTGAAAGAGTCAGCTCCGTCCCTCCGGAGAGTCGCAAGAGTGTCCGGCGTATGCGTGAAAAAGACAGTTCTCTGGGAGCCTGCATTATACAACAAGCGCTCGTAACGGGGAGCAGCGCCGTCTCTACCCAGAAGGCCGAGCATGCGCGAGCGATGGCTCGCTTCTCTGAAAACGTGCTTTCGTCTTGGCTCACGTCTTGAGTTTGATGAAGCTGTCGTTCGTGCAAGGAGTCGTGTGTTCGGGAAGTCCCTTTTGGACATTCCTCTCAGAAACCCAATGATTGCTCAATTTTAACGTGACCCTGCAATTGTCACTGGAGGAATTAATCACAGATCTCACTCAAACACAAACCTGCCACTTAAAACAGTAACTACAGTTACAGCCTTGTCATTGCACATAACGGTGTACGAATGAGCAGTGTGTTTGCGTGCGTGCGAGCGTGCGTGCGTGCGTGCGTGCGTGCGAGCGTGCGAGCGTGAGTGCGTGCGTGCGGAGATATATATCACGAAGTGGATCATTTTAACACTAGGAAAATGATCAAGAGTTTTGTTGGCAATAAGTCAGTTTATCTGACCTGACCCCTCATGTAACACTTGAGTTTGAAAGTGATCTAATCTCAGCCTCCCAAAGGGCAGGAATAATGAAAAAACACATGAGAAGCTTCTGCATGAGGAACCGCAGAGAGGGGGATATAAACAGGCAGACTGCGGGATGCCTTTTCTGGCATCAAAGTGACTGACACTCAGTGGCTGATGGTCCAAAGTGCCGGATTTGTTGGAGCCATTATAGAATAAAGGTGCAGAAAAGGACCAGTATTTGGTTTGAATTGATTCTGTGAAAACTCCAGAAGTGAATATGCTTTCATTTTGATAATATTAAGACTGGAGGGGGAAAAAAATAGTGTTGTGTCGGTTTCACCTCTCCATTACTTTGTCCATTAGGGTGAAACTGGCTGATTTTATTTCTCAGACTCTATTTTCTGTGATAAAGTGAAAATTTGAAAGCTTATTAAGTCTGAGTGACATCCATATGCTACAGCCAGGAAGAAAGTAAGTCATCTATATCTGGTTTCAGTTCATTTTTCCTCAATTTCCCACCCGTGATCAAATATTTCACTTTCCAGTAGGGTCCTAATGGGAGTGTCAGGTTCACAGGCCCTTTCTTATGGCTCTGGCACTTCTGAATGCCGTGTTTCCAATTTCCACCTGTCAACAATGAGAGCGGAGGCTTTAATATGGCCACACTTCCCACTTGCCGAAAATCATTTACTGCTCAATGCAATCTTGAGATATATATATTTTTTTGTTTTCTTCCTTTCTTCTTTTTTTGGCAAAAAAAAATAAAAATTGCAACATTCCCTCAATCCCTCTGTTTAATAGGCTGACGCAAGCCGTATCACTGCAGCAGCTTGTGGAGGCTGCTACCCTGTTGGGATTTGGGAGACACAATGTTTCGGTAAACATCTTCACAAGAACCCAGAGCGACGGCAAATGGAAAAGCTTTACGCGCTCCTTCAGCATCTAACTCTCCCTTAAGTCCAACTTGTGCTTCTCGTGCTTGACATTATAACGTATCGTCCTGGTGGATGAGAGGGGAAAAGTCGAGTTTCTCGTGAAACGTACAGACTCGGTGGAGTTTCACGCTGTCACTCAGTGTTATAAACAACCCAGTGATGTTCAATGGGATGAAGCAGTAGTATGTTTGATGTAAAATGTTTAATGTCCAATATAGACAGCATTGGGGGATAGAGGACAGGGGATGGGTTAGGTGTCAGGGCTCACTATGTTGGAAGTCTTGAGTCCTTTTGAGGACTGTGAGCTGCTGCTGTTACAGATCCTGTTTCTATGGACACCATTACCTTTTGCACAGGAGATCACAGAGAATCAGCTGAGCTATACTGACCATTCACAGGCAGGTAATGCTGTTGTTACTTTCACTTCTCATAACAGGTAGGACCGTCCAACATCTGCAACTGCGTCAAAATTGTAGGTTTTGTTTTCCCTTCTTCTTTAAACGCTTCCATAAAGCCGCTTCACTTAAAGAAGAACAAACATGGCCGCTGTTGTCTCAGGTTCAGAGGCCTTCAAACGTCCTTTCAATAAAACAAACTCAGCTGTGACACCTACAGGACCTTTTCCTGCAGTCAGGACCACCCCCCTCCCCCCCCAAAAAAAATCCCTCCCCCTGCTACAAAGCCATTTCCCTTTGGTTACCCCCTAGGGAACCGGTATTATTCTGTGGGTTTTATTTAATCTCGCTGAGAGGGTCTTGACTTTTTTTTTTTTTTTATACGCGGCCTTTGAGAGGACTACGAAGGAGTGTATTTATTTAAACTTTATGCACTGTACAAGCAACACAATCTGCTCGCCAGTTTCATGTGACTATGTTTTTAACCCCTTGTCCCCTGTCGAATTCCAGGGATTTTTCACTGCCCCCCCCACCGCCCGTCTCTCTTTTTAGTTATACCACACTTTAACGCTAATTTGTCCAGATCAAAATCAGAAGGGAAGGCTTCCAAAACAGGCGTTTCAGGCAAGGATATTGTGTTTTTTCATGTAGGCCTGCTTTATTTCATGGCCTTTAGTGCAAAACAGTTGATAAATTTATATGAACCAATAAACTGCGAATTCATTAATCTTTTCCCAATACCACCTCCACCCGCTCTGTCTCGCTCATTCTTTCTCTCTCAAATTCACATTCATACATTCTGTACTTGCATGTCAAGAGAACATGTGTTGCTATAGAACGTACATACATGTACATAATATACAATGAAAGAGAAAACCACTCCCTCTCTCTTACCTTTTTTCGCCTCTCTCTTTCTCTCTCACTTTCTCACACACACTCTCTGTTCATCCCTCGTGTTGTTTACTGGAAGGTGGGAGGTTGTCCGTTGTTGTGGTAAAGCCAGGCTTCCTGCAGTAGGAAGTGAGAGGTAAATCAGGGGTGGTATTTGCATAGCACAGGAGGCACTGAGGTGGGACTCACCTGCGGGAACATCTGTGTATCAGGAGCGGATCAGGAGCGCTGCGGAGGCACTCCTCTAACGCGTCCCAACTGAGCATGCTCACGGACGGCTCCTGCTCATGGCTCGGGGGCACAGCGCGAGATATATTTTATATATGTCTATGTGTAGTATAATGGGTAAGGAACTGGGCTTGTAACCTAAAGGTTGCAGGTTCGATTCTGTTGTATCAAGGTACTTGAGCAAGGTACTTAACCTGAATCGCTTCAGTATATGACCACCTGTGTAAACGGATTCTATGTAAAAATGTAAAAAACGTCACTCTGGGCAAGAGCGTCTCCAAAATGCCTGTAATATGCAATATAACGACAGTCCGTTTGTTGCTCACTGTACATTTGATATCGTTGTGAACTAATCACCTCATCTCATTTGAATGAAATGCATGTTTTTTTTCTAAAAGTTGGTTATCAGATATTAGTATTACTCATTTTAGTAAAATTATCAGTAACGGTATTGCGTAAGATTATACTCACCTGTTTTCTGCCTGGCGTTGATGAACCGTAAGTCAGAACATCACTGTTGTGATGGATAAAAACAAACCAAGCTATTCCCATTGACACAGAGTATTTCAGATTTGACCTGTTTAGTCATGTACAGATGTAACTGCTGCTGGAATGTTTATGCACAGTATCATATTTAATTTCACGAAAGCTTAACCCTTGAGAAGACACTCAGTGGAATTTAGTAAAAAGATTAAATTACTCATAAGCAACCCTATTTTTCATTAATTGCAGCTAGTAGTGGATGAAATAAACTACCACGTATTTTTTATTGGAAATTTGATTAGAATTCCAGTATATTTATATGTGCTCCAATAGATTTACTAATAAAACAGTGAAAATGCCTGTGTTTATACTGACATTGAGTTTTACACAATTTTACTTTGAAGCACTTTGCTTTTTGCGCCAACATGGGGGAATAATTGTACTTTGGCCAAGAACGTTATTGGACCATTAAACCACAGCCTCTCCCAGTAAAGTCATCTCCCTTTTGTGCAAATGTGCTGGAATTACTTTCGGAAAGGCATCGCCTAAAGAACACGTGAAAGGCTACTTATTGTACTAATGAATCCCCATCCTTTTAAAAGTCATCATCTTCATTAATATGTGGAGCGATACATAGGAGGAGACCCTCCTTAAGAGACTGAGGTCATCCCTATCCTCTTGTGATGGGCAAGGAGGGAACTGCATTTGACTGGACCTTGGATAGGGTGGTGGGGGGGGGGGGGGGGGGGGGGTTATTGCACTGAGAGTATAAAGACCGTGACTGCCGGCCGGCAATCTTCTCCAGACAGCGAAAATTGTGCTACCGTACATTACATTACAGACACTCTTATCCAGAGCGACTTACATGGATTTTTTTTTTTTTTTGCATTTCTACATAGCATCCATTTATACAGCTGGATATATACTGAAGCAATGCAGGTTAAGTACCTTGCTCAAGGGTACAACGGCAGTGTCCTACCTGGGATTCGAACCTGCAAACGTTTGGGTTACATGGACAGTTCCTTCACCATTGTACTACAGTGCCACACGAAAGCATTGAAAACATTAATAATTATTTAAAAATGCACCACCGTTAGACATAGCTCAAAAGCACCTTGGCTGGTGTGACTAAAACAAGAACATTCCCATTTGTACGTGGTAATGCAGGCCTTTTTCAACACTGTGTCCAGCAGGAAAATTATATTTACCATGAGAACCGCAAAAGATGTTACATACTAAAAACACAATGCAGTTATTTATTTATTTTCCTCTGCCACACTTGAAACCATTGGGAAATGTATCAGAGCAAATTACTCTGAAAGTGTTAACATCTCCCATACGGTGTTTACAGTTTTATTAAGTATTTTTAAGTTTAAAAAAACTATTTAAAGATATTTATGCATGTATGTCTTATTAAAGGATTTGCGGTGACATTCTTCTCATGGGAGTGTATGGAATGGTAATTGCCCTTTGACAAGTTTCTGTATTGTAACATTAACACGTGGCTTGTGTGGTTAGTGTTAGGCCCTCCAAAGAATTGCAAGCAGAAATAGCTGAATAAAAATTTGGCTAAACATTACAGCCTAGTAAGTAGACCCATATTCTTGTCCATGTAGACATTTTGAATTGTGATATAAAACAAATCTTAGATAGCTTATCATTTCAACTGAAAGCATTAGCTCGTCACCCGTGTTTTATACGGTGGTATTTCAAACCACCGTGTGAATTGAAATGGTTCATTTCTGACAAAGATCAGTGCATAAAAAAAAGAGTTTGGAATTTTTAATTAAAATGAAGCGATGGAACTGGGCCGGGCCATGAGGAAGCCATTTGAAAAGTGAATTTATGGCCTACTGTAGTGTTTTTTCCTGTCTTTGACTGAAATGAGAGAGTTGAATCACCCCCACTTGCAGCGTGGCTGGCTTCAATTATGCATTTTATTCGGTTTTCGTTCTCTGCCACTAAGATTTCAGTTGATCTGTGCTTCTCCTCTTTGACTCAAAAAACACAGAATTACATGGGAGCTGGGGTGGGAGGGGCGGGTATGAGAGGCAAACGAAAGGAGCTCAAAACTCCTCCGATAAAACTTCAGATTTTTTTTCCAATTTAAAGTATATTAACCCACTTAAGTGAGACAGATTAAACCTCATTTGATTCTGACAGAGATTAAATTATCACTCATTTTGAGGCATTCATTTTAGTGTTGAAATACTAAAGCATAAAATGGAAGAAACAGTGTGGTTTAGTCACACAAATTTAACCATACAAGCCTGATGTCATACGGCATATTGCAACGGGGTACATCTGACAGAGCATCACCTTCAACACCTTTGTCCTCTTCATCTTCATCATCATCATTTCCTTATCACGCTGTCATTTTCGCTGTCTCCATCATCACTATCCTTATCCACAATACAAGCAATGACATTTAATTTTCATTATCTTCCTCGCCATCGTCATAAGAAACTCCATCATTACGTCGTCATCACCGTTATTATGCGCAGAGGGTTAAGGTACATGCTGTATGCACAAGGTCATATAAGTGCTGCATAGAAAGAAAGGAGGAAATATTGGGTACATACTATTTTAGCGAGGCAACGGGAGCATGGAAAGCTCCACCACCAGGCTATACAACCACTATACAGTGGCTGCTTTATTAGGTATGCCTATCTAGAACCAGGTAGGACCCCCTTTTGCCTCCAGAACAGCCTAAATTCTTTGCGGCATGGATTCAACAAAGTGTTAACTTTGGGGGATTTTGGTCCATGCTAGCTCGATAGCATCAAGCAACTCCTGCAGATATTTCAGCCACACTTTCATGCTGCGAAACCTCCCATTCCATCTCATCCCAAAGGTGCTCTATTGGATTGGGATCTTGGGGCAGTGCAGGCCATTGGAGTAAACTGAAGTCAGTGTCATTTGTTGTTTGTGGAATCGAACCAGCTTGAGATGATGCGTGCTTTGTGACATGGCACATTATCCTGCAGGAAAACATTCCCGACACCATTACACCACCACCACCAGCCTGCACCGTTGACACAAAGCAGGGTGGATCCATGGATCAGTGTCTAGGCACCTTTTGTTAGTGTTTTTATAAACAAACTATCATTTGAGGAGTATGATTCTCAGTACAGTCTATGCAAAGAAATTGACTATTTAAGGATTTAATCTGGTCGATTTAGCTTGGTGAGTTTGTGGCTTTGGATTCATGAAAAGAGTAAGTGTCAGCAATGTCGTTAGCTAATGTTCGGTCATTAGTTTTTAAAACTGAACAGCGTACTTTTATGAGAACTGCTCTTGAACATTTCTCCCCTGAAATCAACTTGGGAAAACACGTAGCTAAATGAACTGTTAGCTTATGACTGAATTTTTATGTTGTTTAAAGAGGGTCTGAGGATAAAAAGAGTAGTGTTACGCAATGTCTAGCATGGCCCACAGACGACCTAATTTATGTTTTTTTCATGAAGTAGCTTCACTATTTTTCTCTTATTGGTAGCTGTGCTGTAGCTTAACTAGGCTACTTCAAGTGTTGAATTGGTAGCTTAGTTACTACAACTACATTTTCAGTACCTTCCCCTAACACTATATATAGGCCTATAACTTAACTGTGCGACAACATTAATAAGACATTCACCCATTTTTGCCAGTATTTTTCATAGACTGAATCAGTGTTAGATATTTTTCCGGCTTTGATTGTGTGACATCATTTGACATGGATTTGGCATGGATATATGATTGGTCAAGCACCTTTTCTTTCGCTAAGAATTCAGTCTTTTTCCAGGTATGAAGTACCTCAATTTCAAAGACTATAGAGTCCCATCAAACCACCATGTAGTCCTTGTCCAAATAGTCCTTGTGCCTCCCAACACTTTCTTTCACAATAGAACTCTTCACAGCTTTTGACTTCCCTGTATAAATGCGCCAGTCTGGCGTAGTCCAGTCTTGATGGATGCCTATGTTACATTTTACAGTCATCAGGGGTTACTTTACCATGCACATAAATGAAGTAAGTAACAACAGACCTGCGGTGTGATCTGTTTGCTGTTTGTGGAAGATGTTGTACTGTTGTTCTTCTTTTGGTTTACCCTTGGGGAGCAGCTTGTCCATTTATTTTTTTCTGCGTAGGTACTAATGAAGGAGAGGAACTTAAGTGTTAAAAGCACCGTTCATATACAGTATGTGTACAACATGTACTATAAACAGTGCCCAGTCTGGTCAGGGTGACACAACTGAGGGGGGGCGGGGGATGACATCATCTAGAACCTGAGATTATACCATACAGATTCTGAAAAACAAATTCAGAGAAAGAGCTTATTATCCAATGTATACAGATCCTTCATGAATAGGGCACATGACATCACTTGTGCTGCAGTTGCCATATAAGTGCATCAAATGACACACAAATAGGTGCACGGACTGGGGAGGAAAATGTCACTTTTCTTTTAAACTCGGCAGATACTAAGGGTACTATTTCCCTACATCTTTCTCTATTTTTCTCTAAGTGTGTCCATAGTCACTGCTGCTTTGAATTTCAATCAGTGGTTTTATACCCATTGTTATTATTAGTATTATTTTTACATGTATTATTATAATAATTATTATTATTATGTTTTTGTTATTATTATTAGTAGTATTAATAATAACAGCAATAATTATTATTATCCTCATAATTATTAACAGTATTAGCAGTAATTGTTGACACAAGATGGACAAGTGCAGAATAAAACACTTTGCAGAATTGGAAAGTTAGGCTGCACAGAGAAGCTTTAGTTGAAGTTTACAGCTCTCCAGCTGTTGTCTTCATTAACTAACCAGCACTGCTTGGAGTGCTACTGTCAGACTATTGGAGTGCTACTGTCAGACTATCACCTGGGAGGTAGTTTCTAGAAACCTGCATAGATCAAACATTGCGAAAATAAATAAAAAAAATAAATAAAAAAAAGTCACCTTTTTTTTTTTTTTCTGACTTGTTCTATGGGCCTGCATGTACGCTTAAATTCAGCACACAATTTATACAGTGCTACAATTATTTAGTATCAGTGAGAAAACGGGCAGAATAAAAGATTTAGAAAACACAGCTGGCGTTGAAAAAATGGTATTCAAGCATTGATTATATGGCACACAGAGTGTATTAAATTTTGCAGACATTTTAACAGCAATATGCAAGATAGTTAGAGTCCCTCGGGGCAGTAGGATTTTTATATCCTTCACACAAGGTCAAAGCTCTCTCCTCCCCGCCTGTACGTCTTTGTAGACAGCAGTGGAAAAGGGCCATCATACTGTAGTTACTTATTATGAGTACAATAGGAGCATCAGATATAGCACAATTTACCATAAGACACTTTGAAACTTGATTTTAATGTTACGGTCCATGCGACGTACACACGCGCGGCAAGCGTTTATTTGGCTGCATGAACAACACGGCACTGAACAAAAAAATGAATGGAAACAGTAAGCGAAATGGGTCTATTTTCTTTTAAAATAGGCAGGGAAAAAGAATCCATCTGGTGTATGAATAATTTAGATGGCTCAAGTCGGTTCCTGTTGCTGTTTCTGTTTGCTCTCCCCCCGCCTCCCCCTTTGACATCCCTCCCGAGGCTTGTTCACCATGCTCTGAGGTAAGTCCTACCACATACTGTACAACCCAGCCAGTGGAGCCAGTGTGTGTGTGTGTGTGTGTGTGTCTGTGTGTGCGTGTATGTGTGTTCGTCTGTGTGCCTGTGCGTGTCTGTGTGTGTTTGTGTGTATGTGTGTGTCTTTGTGTCTGTGTGTCTGTGTGTTCATGTGTGTGTGTGTGTGTGTGTGTGTGTGTGTGTGTGTTTGTGTGCCTGTGTGTGTGTGTGTGTGTGTGTGTGTGTGTGAGATTGTCCATATGTGTGTACGCACGCATGCACACACGTAAATAAAAGTCTGTTTTTATTTAAATGTAAACATTTTGATGGTGTACATTTTTTTGTGTGTTTGTAAACTGACACTTGGTTAATTATCATGCAGAATGTTACACATTAGGTCTGGACAGTTAAGTGTCTGTATGTGTTTGCTTTTGCACTATAATTGGAGGTAAGAATCATGGCATAATATATCCATAGTTCCTCAGATCCAGGATAAATGTTTATGGGCATTTTTTGGTGTTGGTCTGAGCATTGTTTATTCAAGTCGGGGTAGTTATAGGATTTTATATTTTTATATATTACATTCATCTTCTTGTACAATCCTAAAATATGACAGATTTAAAATGTCACTGATTTGGTTAAAAAAGAGACAACTTTTTTTGCATTAGTTAAAGGAATGATCATTATAGCCGTTTTTTTTTTTTTAAGGATGATATTTCATACATATTGCATTTGCTAATAATTATACTGACGTATACCTACAGTATTTATCAAGATATACCTAATACTTAATTGACTGCATCTTATATTTACTGCATATCCTCCTCATAAGGGACCACTTTCAAACCTGGTTTTTTCAGTTGTGTAGCAGTGTGTACCCAGAAGCAGTCAGTCAATTTTTACTCCATTGTTTATGATTAACATCTATGCCTAAAATAGAATTGTAGTAATCTGGATATGTTATATTAAGTAAAACAATACAATACAATATTGTAAACATTATGGGGAAGGTCAGTATTTGGAAAAGTTGTGACTACCAGTAGTTATTATGGGACAAGCTTGCAGTATGCATTACCAATCATTAAACTATGTTAAGAAAAACCAACATAGCTTTTTAATATAGATTTCACTATTGATTTGCTAAAATAAGATATAAAGAAATGAAGGAAGGTATATTTTGGTATTTATGGTTATTTAAACAAACCAAATGTATTATCCTATTCCTAAGTAGTGGTGTTCCATTAAAAAAAGATTCAAGAATGATGGTGTAAATGGGTTGAAGTTCAGAGAAAAATAACAACTGTAAGATGGCTCCCTGGGCACTAAGAGGACTTATCTAGTGTTGTGGCTACATACAATATTGATAGCAATTCAGTGCAAAGGATAAGTATTTTGTATTTTAAAATATAATGTGGATATATCATTGTTTTTGAGAGTGGTTGATTAAATGTGGAGTTGGAGGTGGAAGTAATTTTTGGATCTGAAGACAATACTTGTCCTTCATAACACACCCGTTTTTAGTAAAGGGGCTTGATCTGTGGGCGTACAAAACAGATTACTACCCTAATAGGGTAAATAATGGCTTGCATGACATAAAGTACACTAGACTATACAGAAGAGGGAAAACTGTGTTTCAATAGAATGTTGGTACAGAAAATACAGCATTGCCTATAATGAAAGGGACCTTTTTTTAAACCCAGTTAAAATCTTAGTCAGCGTAGAAGGCATGTAGGAGAGCACATTTAGCCATTCTAAATTTATGAAGCTGATGAAATAGAATTTTACATGAAGACATGAAATGTTTATGCTCTTGAAAGTAAACTCGCATTTCTTGGTTTTCTCTTTACAGTTGTTATGTTATGAACCAAATATTACTAAGTAGTAAAAATTTCTTACACTATTCCTAAAAGGTCTTTACATAATATTTGATATCAAAATCATGCATAATTATCATGTGCATGTAAACTGAACAAGCATTACATTTCAGGCATTTAGCAGGCGCTCTTATCCAGAGCGACTTACACAGCATTTACATAGTATCATAGTATCATTTCTACAGCTGGATATACAGTATACTGAAGCAATGCAGGTTAGGTACCTTGCTCAAGGGTACAACGGCAGTGTCCTACCTGGGAATCGAACCTGCAACCTTTCGGTTACAAGCCCAGTTCCTTAACCATTATACTACATTTTATACTATACCGCCCAAGCATTGTTGCAAAGCATTGCTACTCATATTAACTCATATTAACTGTGTTTCTTCATGTCCTGCAAACTGGAGTTTGGTGAAGGTTTGATGTAACCACTGTCATAAAAAGGGAAATAAATCTTAGTGAACAGGTATAACATTTAGAATTTGACGGTTTATGAATTTTAAACGCATTATGTTTTACTTGGCACAATGACACATTGAATAACAAACTTCAAAAATGTATTGTTTATATTTCTAACATACTATACTCACACAATTATGCTAAATCTTGATGACAGGTATCGTATTTTTTCACAATTACAAACTTTTGCAAAAATCAATAGGACATCCGGATGGAAATGGCTCCATTCACCGTTGTTTAAAAGTAAGTTTCCATGCTACTGAGTTCAGCACTTCAATCATTAACTCAAAACTGAGACAACGCATACACCTTTAATCATGCTTCTCAATGATAATTTTAAATGATCAGTTTGCCTTAGATGAGTGCTCGTATACTATTAACAAGACAAACTTTTAAGATACACTAACTGTAGAAAAGTGTCTTCCCATGCAGCTACTGAACTGACAGTGTCACAGAAGGCACGTTACCTTAATTTGCATGTGGATGTCATCTGAATTAATTAACTTACATTTTATTGATTTAAAAAACAAAAAATCTGAATAATAGAAATAGAAAACAAATGATGGGGTAAATAAACTATCTCTGAGTAAAAAGTTTCACTGAAGTGGCTGAAAAACTCACCACAAACTATAGCCCTAATTATTTAAAAAAACAATATGATTCTTTAAGTGACTAAAACAATTCCTTCAGAGGAGAAAAATTGTTGGATCCCAAGCATGTATGCAATATTTCTCTTCATGATGTGAGTTTGGCATGTTGTTTTTCCCTTCTTGTGAGTAGAACAGTAAGATATTTTTGGCACACTTTTTTCCTCCTCATAGCCAATCCATAATTTTAGAAGTTTCACTTGTGGTAATTAGCTGATGATTAATTAAGGTGATTAATGTTCTACAATGGGATGATTGTTTAACAAGAGGCTTGAAAAGAGACCACAGTGACTCCGTAGCACTGGGAGGAGGGAACTACACCCTACAAGAGAAGTAATTAATTGCTATAGGTCCTGGATATAGACCAATGGGGAGAAGCAATGTTTGGGGGACTGGAACCATAGATATAGAACCATAGATGTGACATATGTCATAGTTAGTGGCACAATTTTTCAGACCATACCCAAGTAAGATGGTGGCCAGTAACCATGGTTTTATATCTATGAGCCAATCATCAGCTATCTGGCTTCTGAGACCCGATTATGACATCACAGTGGGTTAGAAAGTACATGACATTTTGCCATGGGTTCCTATTTTAGCTGTTCCCAGGTAAGATGGCTGCCAAATTTTTCCATTTCAGAATTCCAAATTACTATTACATTACATGATATGTCATATCTATGGTTCTATATCTATGACTGGAACATTGTTGATGATGTACTCAGCAGGACGAAATAAGAAGTAAAAGAGAACGGAGAAGTGAGGAGAAGAAAGAAAAAACACAAAATAAACAAGCTCGTAGCTTTATCTTGTGGCTGTGTGAATTTGTATCTGAATTATGTGTGCTTACATGAGTTCACGGGGTTTAGAAGTTAATATTTGTCAAGTCATTTGTTAAGTCACATGGTCATTTTATTTGCTTTTGTGGGAAAACCTTAATGGGTGGCATATCTGCCATCACAATATGAACGTTTTATATTTCATTTGACAAGGAACATATAGCAGTTCATCCCATGACAACGAGAGACTCTGGTCTAGGAAGTACAGTGGGAACCCAATGTGATACCGAAATGCAGTTTAGTGATTTAAATCAGGCTGGTATTCTGTATCACACCATCCAAGGGCATGAGAGAGAAGTGCTTAGCGGCCCCTGCATTCCTGCTGGAGGTGCAAAAATCACTGCAAATGTCCACGGAAAACGATTGAAAATCAATAGGCAGGTACATCTTTGATTCATGGTGTGTAACAGTAAACGTCAGGAGTCCCGATGCTGCAGAGCTGAACACAGTTGCTGTGGTCAAGCGATCCGTGGTTTTGCAGCCCGGAGTCTGGTGTACCTCGGTAAGGGGGGAAGGTGTATCATTCATTCCCCTGTGGGTCACCCCCCACCCCCTACCCCCTACCCCCTACCAAAAGTTTCATCTTAGCTGTGGAGAACTAAAATTTTAATCCATCATCTCAGTTTTGGAAGAGGTTTGTGTCCTGAGTCAGTCTGTTTTCCAGACGTATGGGACGGCTTGTGCAAGTTAAACAAACTAATGTCACTTAGAGCAGACATCTTTCGAGCATTTTTAACTTTACTAGTGCTATAGATAGACACGTCAAAGTGAAGACGGTTACCAGTTCACTCTCATAATCTCACGTTTGCCCATTCTGTTGTTTTTATTATGGGGCTGTTTTACATGGTTCGAGCTAGGGCCCTTAGTTCTTGTGAAGGCAAATCTTAACACTACAGCATACAATGACATTCTAGATTCTGGGCTTCCAAATTTTGTGGCAGCAGTTGGGGGAAGGCCATTTCCTGTTTCAGGATGACAATGCCCCCGTGCACAAATTGAGGTCGATACAGAAATGTTTTGTCGAGATGGGTGTGGAAGAACTTGACTGGCCTGCACAGAGCCCTGACCTCAACCACACTGAACACCTTTGGGATCAATTGGAAAGATGACTGCGAGCCAGGCCTAATCGTCCAACATCAGTGCCTCTGAGGTATCATCAGGGTCTGAGGCATCAAATGAGCCTCAAACCATCACTCTGCTGCCAGATATTCAGTAGATATGGTATAGTCTACCTAATGTAGATATAAAACTTTTTTTCCATTTTTCCAAAGTTTGCATTTATTTGCATTTGTGGCACCTTATTTTGACCTGAATTATGAAAATAAACTAATCTAAGTTAGTATTGTAAATGGTACAAATGTCTTGTTTCAGACTGTCAGCTTTAATTTCAGGGTATTTTCATCCATATCGGATGAACCGTTTAGAAATTATAGAACCTTTTGTACATAGTCCCCCCCATTTTTGGGCATCAAAAAATATTGGACAGTTTAACATAATGTAGAATAAAGTAATCATATTTAATATTTGGTGGCATATCCTTTGCATGCCATGACTTCCTGATGTCTGTGACCCTACAACGTCAAAAGACTCTTGATATCTTATTTTCTGGTACTCCTACAAGCGATTCTATAACGTCTCTGCATTTGAATGGATCTCTATGGGAATTGGGGGGTGGGACTAGATTTAGCTGTAAATTATGCTGGAACAGTATGGAATACATGGTTGGTAAAATGGCTGTAAGTCATCAAGGGTCTGAGGTATCAAACGAGCCTCAAACTATCACTCTGCTGCCAAGTGGATCACTTTAAGGGTTGTTTCTCCTGACAAATTTTCCTATTGAACTCTGGAAAAATAAGTCAGGAGAAGAAACCCTTCAAGTTATCCATCCATATCTACTGTATTTCTGGCAGCAGAGTGATAAGGCTTGTTTGATACGTCAGATCCTTGATGACTTAAAGCCATTTAGCCAACCATGTGTTCCATACTGTTCCAGTGTAATTTACAGCTAAATCTAGTCCCAACCCGCAATTCCCATAGAGATCCATTCATTCCATGCAGGTTATAGTATCGCTTGTAGGAGTACCAGAAAATAAGATATCAAGAGTCTTTTGACTTCATATTGTTGGGTCACAGACATCAGGAAGTCATGCAAGGGATATGTGAACAAATATTAAAAATGATTAATTTATTCTACTATGTACAAAAGATTCTATAATTTCTAAACAATTCATCTGATATGGATGAAAATACCCTCAAATTAAAGCTGACAGTCTGCTCCTCAACCTCATTGTGATTATATCATTTCAAACTCAAAGTGCTAGAGTACAGAACCAAAATAACAAAAAATGTGTCACTGTCCAAAGAATTATGGTGCTCACTATATATATAAATTTCCTGTGTAATGTAGTGAGATATTGGGATAGTGAACAGACTTCTGTGCAATTTTCAAACATTCTACATTTTTCGAGCTGTTTCAGTGCTTAGGTCAGTGAGCTTCCTCTGTCGTGTCAGCATTTATGTAGCATGTCTCATTGACCAACTGTACAGCACATCCACTTTGAAAACAATTGTCCACCTTTAATTGTTTAACAAGGACGTTAAAGGTGACTGACTTTGTCCAAATGGTCGGGCCTCATGATGAGGTGGTCATTGATTGTTGCTCAATATCTAGGTGAGCTGCTGTCTTTGGTGCTTTAATCTAAAATTACACAGTGGTTGCAAATTCACACGGGACCACCTGAGCACAGCTATCACTTAACATGTACTGTAGCATTTGTGAATATATTTCCTGTTTTTTTCCACTGCCGAGTCGTTGTGGTGTATCTATAGGTGACGTTGCTGTTAAAAGAGGTGTCCAAATAGCCTGTTATGATTGAAAATCATAAAATTATTTCATTGAGTACGTAGTGTATGTTGCAATGGCTGATGCCCCAGCACCATTATGCTTAAAATTGGATGACTATAAAAAGGAAAAATTGCAAGATTACAGGCTCCCAAGTGGAGGTATACCGTATGGTTGAAGCATTTTTAGGGGACCGAGCAGCGTAGCTGCTGGTACCCTATTGTATCTGTTCAGATTCTTTTTTTTTTCTTTTTTTTTTCTCAGCTTTGACCTAAAATTCCCATGAGCTGGTTTGGCCTAGAATCACCAAATGTAGCAAGCTTGTTGGGATTGCCAAACTCTTGGATCCTCTATATTATGACGCAGATTGAACACCTGGTGGCGCTGTAGTGCACGTGACAAAACTTTGACATTGACACGCGCACTGCCGACGCCCCGTTTCACCTAGAGTCAGAAGATTTGATATACAGGTCCCTTTGCTCATTCTGAACAAATTTGCCTCAAGGAACCATCATCGTTAGCCCTATTGGATTTTCCGCTAATTAGCATTACTTGTAAAACACTTAAAATACTACTCCTCCTATAAAATTTTACCAATTTACATGAAACCTGGTAAACACACTCCTTACACCATGCATCATAAAACGTATATACAGAATTTTGATATTTTAAAAGATGGCCGAATGACGAGCCAATAAATATCCAGTGGGCGTGGCTTATCACAAAAATGCTAATAATTCCAAAACCATTTCACAGAAAGTTATGAAACTTGGAAGGTATTTTAAGAGTAACATCTGGACCTGACCACTCCAGTTTCACTAGTCCAGTACACTATCTCTGCTTAACAGGCCGTCTACCTACTATACCAACTGTGAAAGTTCCTGTAGCTTAGTGGTTAAGGCATTTGACTGTCGTGTAGTAGGTTGGTGGTTCGATCCCCACCTGTTCCCAAGTTTTTTTTGAGGCACACAATGTGCATGTCATTGTAAGAATGTTATTTTTATTGCAAAGGCTAGGAAATTTCACAATATTACCTGTTATCTGTTTGAATTATGAAGTCAGTAAGCCAAAACAATCTGATACCGCAACACACAAGTCTTATTTGGCCTCCTCATTTCTGTTAACCTGCTTTGGCCTAGTGGATACAGTATTGGCTTTCCATGTATGTGGTCAGCGGTTCAATTCTGGCTTGGTACCAATGGCTAGGTTAATGTTTGGCAAAACTATTGTGCAAATGCTATGCTTCTTTTAATGTTGTTTTCACATTAAGAAACACCTTTTTATTGCAAAAGTTAAGAAATTTAACAGTATTAACTGTTCACTGTTTCACTTGTACTTAAAAGACTTAATACACAAGCCCTTACTGGATCGGGTTAAGATACCATCAACAATGGCAAAAGCCCTGATTAGAAGCAAATATTTGTATTTTGGGTCAACCCTGTCTAGAGTTGTCTACCATTTTGCAGTTTCTGTGTTTGACAAATGCCGCTAATGCCGCTCGGTCCCCGGAAATCGCTGCTTGCAGCTATATTTATAATTAATCCTGCAGTTCAGACTGAAACCTGATTGGACCAGTGCTGTGAAGAACGCTGGCATTCCCATTGGTTGATGTATGACACCTTTGGTCAGTTGAGCAGTTGAATCAGCTCAGTCCTCTGGCACAGTAGTGGAGGGTGCATGAATACGTGATTGGTTAGCTGTACTCTTTTTTAGCTTGTGCTAGTGCTTGGCATTCCCATTTTTCAATATTTTTGCAGTGATGGGATAGACTTACGGCTGTGATTGGGAATTCCATATTTGAGTGCAAATGGGGAAAGCTTTTGAATAAGGTTTTTTTTTTTTTTTTTTTTTACATTTATGTTTTCAACTGCAAATGCTTGCTATAAATACATCACGGTGAGGCATTAAGTGCGTTTGTTCCTCGTAATGTAATCTGCTGTCACAAGCTATCTCTCTCGCTCAAAAAAAATTTAATTATTATTATTTAAATTGTCTTTTTAACTTTCTTTTTTGTTCACGGTTGCCATGCAGGGAAAAAAGACCTTTTCTTACTTTGAGGCTGAAAATGACTGTTAGATTTGTATTTCCCTAAAAAGCAGCTTTAGAGAAAGTACAGTATGGACACCACGGAAAGAAAAGTTGAAGGTGTCTATTTTTTGCCTGCCCTGTGATAACACACTAACTCGTAATGCTCTCCCGCTTAATGATTTACTTTAATAGCATCTTTGCTGAGTTGCCTGTACTGAGGCTACTGTATACGTATACAGCGGAGGAGCTGGAGGAGTGTGCTTTCTTCGAGCACTGCTGACATTAATCAAGACGGGCCATTGCCCGTCATGTTATTTGGAATTTTTAGGAGGTGTGTGTAGATGTCTATAAACAACGGACAAGTTCTTTGCCACTTTCCTCAAGTTTAAAACATACACGTTCGGGATCACGACAGACACAAATAAACACGCAGAAATGCTCACTACTTCTATCTGCCGTTTGCATTTGTTTAATCACACCGTGTTTACCCCGTACCGCACGGCCAGAAACCAGAGAAACGTTTCACTCTTTTTGGCTGTATAATTTCTCCAAAGGAACTAAGACTCTTTTTAAAGAATTGGGATGAGAGTGAAAAATCCAGTGGGTGGGGGGTGGGGGGTGGGGGGGGGGTGACAGGCCCTTGGAATCTTAACCTCTTTCTCCTGGCGCCCGTACTAATCAACCCCTATAATTTATGCAGAAAATATGATTTATATTTAATTTCACTACACTTGCATTGTTAATTTGAGATGTAATTAACGCGTCGCCACGGCAACTAATTTCGCAATGCCGTAAATTATCGCCGCCTTTTCATCAAAATTCAGTTACTTTGGCTCCTGTGTGCAATGTACTGATGCAATTAGGTTACCGGGGCAACCCGAAACTGTTCATTTTCTTTTGTGTAATTGCAATGAGGCAGAAGTTTTTATATCAGAAGTCATGTTCACTTTTTTTTTGTTAACAAAGAGCACACACAGATGGGCACTTCTACAAAATAATTGCGGACTCAGAAAGCAACGCATTCACACACAGCGAATGCATGCGCAGACACACACCACACACACACACTCACGCACACTCGCACACACACACTCACGCACACTTGCACACTCGCACACACACTCGCAGATGAAAGGTGCAAGGTAAATGGTTTGATTACTGAGAATGCCCAGCCATTATATGTGCACGCTCTTCAAGGGTATCCTTCCACCAAGGACGCAGAAAGGGGCTCTATTTATGTGATGTGTGCTTGCCGTGCAAATTTAGCTGGGCACATATGGACACGCTGCCTCATACACGCCATGCACATTGCTCCTTTGTTCCCCAGCTCGGGCGCTGGCTATTATGGTTCAGTGTTGTAATCGACTACATCTGATTTGCTTGCAGACTGGCAGTTAATGGAAACCAGTGTGGCAGCGCAGTGGCTTTACTGGGCCCAGTGCTGAGCCTACTCCTGTGAGGCCTTGCGTGACCACCACGGTGCCAATCTCCCAGGCCCGCTCCTGTCTCCAGTCTCAAATTCAGCCCCCTTAGCTTGGTCTTCAGTGGAAATATCAGGTCATTGGCTGCTAAGCTGTGGTTAACTGCAAAGGTAATTAAATTTGTAAGCAGGCTTTTTGAATCTTTTTAGCCTCTTCAGTAATACCGGGAGGGATTATAGCAGACGTTCTGAAACGCAGCTGTAGTTTGACTTCCCACCAGCAGAGGCCAATTCCCCATGACCAGTGCAAATCTGAAACGCCCCCTCCCCCATCCAATCATTGCCTTGCATCACCCATCACTGGCTTTCCATTAAATACAGTTACTTAAAAGTCAAAAAACACATTACTGTTAGAAACAATTCAATTTTTCCTGTTTTTGCCCATTAATAAAAACAAGATTAAAAGTCTTTCTGATGCTCTCAGCCTGTAGAGGGTTCATGCACAGTTGTCAGTACAAACTCGCCATGTGGTCAATACTTTGATTTTCCTGCCGCTGTTTGATTTTCAGGCGACGTTACCCAGGGATTGATTTGCCATATCCATGTTTCAAAGAGAAAGAGAGAGGGAGAGAGAGAGATTCCTCTGAAAGATTTCTGTTTTATCTCGCTTCATTGTCCCTGCTGACAGAAAACAACAGATTAACATCATTTACAAAGACAGGGTAATGTTTTTTTTTTGGGGGGGGGGGGGGGGGGCGGGGGGGACGGCACATCTCTGGAGAGGGACTCTGGGTAGGCCGCAAAAAAACGCTCCTTAAAAGCATGCTCATTTCACCACCGTTGTGACACATCAGATTTCCAAAACAACTTGTTTCTGACATTATTTTTCCATTTTAGCGTGGAGCGGCACAGCTCGAGGAGTGGAAGAACGATCTTCTCTTGTTTAGATTAAGTGGCTTCAGCTTCAACTGCCAGCTCCCGTGCCCTTTGATCACCGAACTCTTATTATTTCACCGTTGACTATTTTTTTCCTCCTGTGTGCATCCTTTTATACGTGGAGCACAATAGCTTTCTTTATCCACGTTTGCACTCTCTTCTCGTATAGTGTTCAGGATCTCTCATGATGACTGAGGGGAGTTGATGGCAGTGTGGGACACTGTAAGGTAACGCAGCTCTTGAAGTATTCTGTGTGGACTAAAACCACAAAAGGAAAGGAATGATTGCCGATATTGAAGCTGAAATATGATCGTTGATGTAGATCGCAATACTGTGGACAAGAAACAATTTCCCTGGTACAGAAGAGCATTAAAAGCATAAGGCATGGCACATCACGTTAGGGGTTTACACCCTGGGTGTAGATAATTGAATTTTAAATAAACGTACAGTAGCTAGTATGTGCATTTGCTAGTACTAACATACTAGTATACATTACCATCCATAATTTCTACTCCAGTCCTCAGGCTAGAAGAATTGTACCTTGGTGTCCACCTACTGTACCTTTACTGATCCATGCAGTTTACGTAACAACTTCATAAAGTGTTTGTTATAAATTTGTGTGTACGCACTACGTAGTGCTATCCTCTTTTTCACACTTAATTACAGATATAACAGGTAGCATGTAGATGTGGCAGAATTAGTATTTTTTTCAAATCAGTATACAAGAGGGGGTAAAACTGCATTGCAATAACAAGATAAGAGAAAGTTCACTTTAAGATGTAGATTGATCCATTATGCACTATATGGCCAAAAGTATGTGGACACCCCTTGGTCTGGGGCTGTTTTTCATGGTTCAGGCTAGGCTCCTTAGTTCCAGTGAAGGCAAATCTTAACACTACAGCATACAATGACATTCTAGACAATTCTGGGTTTCCAACTTTGTGGCAACTTTTTGGGGAAGGCCCTTTCCTGTGTTTCAGTGCCCTCGTGCACAAATAGAGGTCCATACAGAAATGGTTTGTCGAGATCGGTAGGGAAGAACTTGACTGGCCTGCACAGAGCCCTGACCTCAACCCCATCAAACACCATTTGGATCAATTGGAAAGCCGACTGCGAGCCAGGCCTAGTAGCCCCACATCAGTGCCCGACCTCACTAATGCTCTTCTGACTGAATGGAAACAAATCCACACAGCAATGTTCCAACATCTAGTGGAAAGCCTTCCCAGGAGAGTGGAGACTGTTATAGCAGCAACTGGGGACCAACTCCATATTAATGCCCATGATTTTGGAATTAGATGTTGGATGGCCACATGTAAGATTTTTACGTGCATGAATCGCTTTCAATTGCCAATGTATGAACAAATTGTAATGTAACTTAAAAAATGTGACTTTCTCCATTGCATATAAGAGCCTATGGGTTCATTTTTATGTAAAGGCTGTGGGTCGGATTTGCCTGGGAAAATCAATTTGTGAATGAAGGATGTGATGTCTAAGCGCGCTTCCGAGTGCCTTCCCTCTCTCTGGCCTGCCCCCCACAGCACCACAACATAAACTAGAGGGCTAGCGAATTTGTGTAACACTAGCTAGCTGCTGAGAAATGGACCAGTCAACCAACATACGACCGGCTCCCATTCCAACACCATCGCCGAGTCCACCAAAGGCGAAGATAAATAAAATTTTATCAACAGAAGCCCGTTTGGGCAAACGGCAGTCTGACCGAAATCAGGCAAAAACAAGGGTGAACGTTATCACAGCAAAATACTGTCTGAGTGGATATTGTTACCTAGCTACATCGATTCAAAACCAACTTCCAGGGCTGATCTGGCTGGTAACGTTAGTTGGCTAGCTTGCCGTTTACAAATACTTTTACAGCTAATGTTACCAAGTAACGCCGGATCCAGGCCGTAGCTAGTAGCTCACGTTAGTCAGCCACAAAACTAGCTAGGTTACAGGTAGCTAGTTGGCCACCCCTGCCTTACATCGCTCTTGGCTAGAAAGCTATTGATAGTTCTACACCTTTGCTTTGTACATAATTCATTGTTAGCTAAAATCAACACAGCTTGTCATAATACATAACGTTAGTCGACTGCTTGCTTGCTAGCTAGTATAAATCACCCATGTTGGCCAAGCTAGCTACCCCCACACCACCACTAGACAATAGGCTTTTGTGCGGGGGTTGATGATGCTCTCACAAGTTAGTATCATGGAGTTAATGGTCCATGCAAGGAAAAAAGAGCGAGGAAAAAAACGTGACCTGCAAGTGTTGCTCACTCCCACTGCGCGAGCGCGCGGAAGCGCTCTAGCAGCAGGCTGCTGGCTGCAGTTCACTTATGGCCACCGGTGTCAGTAATGAGAAGGACATTAGGCTATGTGTAATGTGCAGTAATTTATGGACATTACAACATAGCCTCTTTAATATTTGATCTTTCTCACAAGTGTCTTAAATGGCACCACAGATACAGCTTTGATTTTAAGCAGGACGGCATTAAGTCATGAAGCGACGGCCATACATTTATCCCACATCAGTGGCCTGCTTTCCTGACATAGTGGATACCGTGATAATTCTCATTTGAATACGATCAGAATGGTTTTCACGTTACACTTGGCTGACGATACGCTTAGAAGACCGTCTCTGCATTGCTTGCTGTGTTGAAAGTCAGTTGGACGTGCCCATAGACTGGTATGCTCTTGTCCTGGGCGTTTTGCTGTCTGGACTCACAGACTATTCAGGAATTCACCTAATAAAAGCAAGAATTCAAGGAAAATCAAATTCAGGGAGAAAAAAAGTTCTGAGGAGTTTTTTTTTTGTGAATCCCTTAACCCCTTCTTTAAAAAGAAGGGGAAAGGTGTATTCTACTTGTTTATTTATCCAAGTCTAAATTCTGCATTTGTGTTTGTCGCGTTTATTCCCATTTTGCCGGCACAAGGGGCCCTGGAAGACGAGTTACCAAGGAACACAAAATTTTAATTAGTGTATTTTAATCATTCAGGCTTTTCGAGCTAATCCACAGACCCCCGAGAATTCCCAAGATGCTGCTCTGTGCTGCTTTACCATTTATTGTTGAGTCTATTATAATTACTGTTAGCAGGTGGGGGCTGGGAGACGTTTATTATGTTTTTCCATCTTTATTATAATTACTGAAAAAAAATTAAAGGATGCTGTTTCATTAAGTTTAGAGATGATGCCATTTCCCAATGTTTTTCTCCCTTACTCTCATTTCTCTCTCTCTTTGTTTCTTTAATTTCATTATATTCCCTTTCATTTCAGGATATTTATACATTGCTTTGCATTATTTGAAAGAAATTATAAAAAACAAACAAAATGAAAGCAATCTCTCCAGAAAAAGAGAAAAGAGGGAAATTAGATGTTTTAATTGTGCGAATTTCTGGAGCCGAGGCTAAGAATCCATCTAATGCTCTGAAAATTCTGTTGTTGCATCCTCTAAAGTCAAAATTAATTTAAAAGTTGGTGAAACAATGGGAGAAATATACACTTGGACTCGGATTAGACACACAGATGGAAACTTTTTCTTCATTCTCACAGTTAGCAGTGAATGAAGATAAGAAGTTGTAAATAAATCTTTAAGCCTGAAGCTTTGACTGTTCTATAGGGATCTTGCATCCTCCGTACATTTTTTATGATTGTTTGTGTGCGTGTGTGCACGCATGTGTGTGTATTTTTGTAGCTGCTTGCAAAGTATTGACAACTTGCTCATACATTGTTACTGTGACTTAAAGCAAAATGACCAAAGAGCTCTCTTCAGCTGTTGTTCCTAACTTGAAGAGCCTCATGGGAAATTCTGTTGACAGAAAGTCAGCGCTTTCTGGATCTTTCTTTCAGACATGATGGGCTCTTGTTTCACACAATCACACAAACACACACACAAACGCACTAAAAAATGCGCACGCACACAAACACATGCAGAAACGCGCAGAAATGCGCACGCACACAAACATGCATTTTCACGCACATCAATGGATTGCCTGCTTAGGAAATGCTCCATCACAGAGCCTGTAGTTCAGCGTTATGTAGGAGTCAACTATAGCACATAAAGCTTAACGGTTGCAATCATTTCAATGTCTGTCAAGGGTGCCGTTGGGGCTCCAAATTGCGTCCAATCAATTTACATAGGGATCGGATCTGAAAGCTGCCAACACAGGACTGCTCAGCTCCTTCCATTCAGTAGGTAACAGACAAAAGAACCGATATGTGCCAAATGCAAATGAATGAAGGATCTCGTATGTGACACTGTGGAAGTAACCTGAGGCATTGTGCCTCAGTCTCGGGGAAGGAAACTGTTCTTGCCTGAAGTTCTGCATGGATTTTAGTGACGTTGTATTGTCAGCTTGGGTTCTGTCACCTTGTTTGGATACTAGATCCATAAACCACCTCTGATTTATCTACTCAACCCATAACCCTTTTCTTATTCATCTACCAGAACCATGACCCTCCTCTTATTATTCCAGTGGAATCATAACCCACTTCGTATTCATCTAGTAGAACAATATCCCTCCTCTGATCTTAATCATCTTCCAGAACCATAACCTTCATTTGCTAGAACCTTAACACTCCTTTTATTAATTTGCTAGAACTTATGACTGAGGAATCTCGGTTAGGGACTGACATCAAAGGAAACAAACCCTAGCTAATCAGAGTTTGAATATGGGGCCTCTTTTTCAAGTCTGCCCCATTGCTTTGAAGCACGGCTTGGTACGTGTACCATTTCTAAAATTCTTTCATGTCCAAAGTGTATTTAGCACCAAATCATGGGTCTATTCTGGGGCTCCCTTTGGAAGTCAAGGGAAAGGGGAAAGAACAGCAAGTCGTCATTTAGAGTGGCTATTTTTCATGTTTTCATGAAAAATTCCACATATCCTCATGAGGTTGGTTTCATGAGAAAGCAGAAAATATATTTCAGGACAGATCCCAAGAAAAATTCATTAATAGAGCTTTGAAGTGAGTGAAAGGCCAGCGTAATGCAATTATAGCATCTTTGTGAAGTGTCAGGATTTTGGAATTATAAAATCACACTGGAATGGCAGTGGTAATTATAGACAAAACAGAAAAAATAAATTCTTTCACACCTGTACAAGATATTTAACAATTTACAGCTCAGTTTCTGAGCTCATATTTTTTTTAATTCCCTGTGGCCAGTGAGCATTTTATATTTTAGAATTGCAATATATCTTGTTTTTGTTTTTTTATCCTGCCATTGTCTAATGTGGTTTCTTCTACTTTATGTTATCATTCTTATTATTTTATGCTTTGGGTTTTAATAAATGTGAAATCGTAATGATATTTTGTTGCACAGCATAGCCAGTTTCTTTATGTTCTTTATTTATTTTGGGCATGAATTCTGCTATGCCTTCAATGATTTCTGAGGGCTCGCTAAAAGAAAAAAAAAAAACTAGTTTGAACTTGCACTGGCGAATTGAACTCACTGTACAGGGAATAAATACTGATAATTTAAAGGTTCCTGGGAATATATAAGAAATGTTTCTGCAAAACAGATGTACATTCTTATTTAAAGAAAGGTACACCTTCTAAGTGCTTGGAGAACAGTGTTCACTTGAATGAAGTAGAGGATGTACTCCCTCACAGGTAAATCGGCACCCCAGGGCACTCACAATGTACCTCGTCCTTTTCCTCGCTGGGGGCCGATTTGACGGAGTGACGATCTCCAGGATCGCCCATGGGCGGAGCTTCCTCCTGTCCCCGGAGACCTCCACCTGTCTCACCTTTCATGTAACGCTTGTTTAAACTCGGCAAAATAAACCATGGATCTTCTAAACAAGGGCTCAACACAGCGACGTTGTCATAGGAACAGCTGCCCTGGTTTTGATGCAGGCAGTGCTCAAGTGTAAGGTTGCAGGTTAAGTTCTGTTTTCATGGATTATAACAAAAGGGGGGAGCAAAAGGACTATAGTTAAAAGTTAATCCTCATTTTGAAGCTGGTTTCATGCAACAATTGTTATGTCTATCGTGAGCTTGCGCTATAAGTACCACTACTACTACAAACAATAGATACAAAAATATCTCTTTTAAATATACAACAAATGGGTCCTCCCGACATTTTTTATTTATGGATTTGTCTTGAACCATTTTGAAGTAATTGGAAAGATACGGGTCAGACAGGAGTTATTAGGCAATATAATACTCACATTACATAAACAAAAATGTAAGCTTTCTGTCAATTGATGCCAATCTTGGGTTAAATGTACCGTGACGTGCTTAACCATCTCTGAGCAACCTATTGATTTTATTTTCTGTTTTTTTTTAATTCTGAGATTTACCCAGATTAGTTTGTTGACGATCAAGGTGGATCTGCAATATGCAGGTGCCCTTTTTGAAGAGACAAAGTTAAACTGGCATATTTTTTTCTGACCTCAGTCTGTGTGCTATCGATTAATTGATTCCCTACGCTCTAAAAAAAGACGCTCAAGTGCCTGAATAAATCTTAAATTAGACTCAAGATCCAAGGTTTATTTTCAGCTGGTGAAGTAGGCATTGCAGGTTTTCACGAGTGGACAGGGTTACAAAAGTCTCATACGAACACGTCCCCACTTGTGAAATTAAGAAAATCATGAAGTACGTGTGGCTTTATTTTTGTGTGTGCCTACCATGCACATTGCTGTTTTTTTTGTTTTTTTTTGCTGTAGTGTGTGCTTGCTGAGTACTACGGAATAACAATTAGCGTGTCAGTGTCAGTTCAAATATGGTACAGTTGGCCATGTTGAAGTTTGGGTGCCAAGTGAAAAGGGAGGGAAAAAATGAAACATGCAATTAGCATCCTGGATCAGACTCGCAGGGTTATATAAAGGAGGACTGAAGTGCGACGGTTGACATGTTGCTTCAGGCAGAGGCTGGATTTCTGTAGAGTGTGTGTTTTCAGCATTTTCTTCCTTTCTCCCCTCTTCTCTATTCCTTTATTCCCTTCATCCCCATCTCTCTCTCTTTCTCTCTCTCTCTCTCTCCCCCTCTCTCTCTCTCCACTGGGTCAGGTGAGATAGTGCCTGGAAAGCTCAATTAAACAGTGAACACATGCCGTATGTGTTGCTTCAGTTCTCACGCAGTGGCATCTACCAATTCAACAAATTGCAGCACAATTTGACTGCAAGCTAGCACTTAACATTGTGCTGGAGTTGAGCGCTGCGTTCTGCTAATTACAGGCAAACAATAAATGATCAGCATTTTTTAAATGAAAGTTTGCATTTAGAGATCACAGAAGGCTTATTACAATAATTCAAAACTATTGTCATTCTTTAATTATTACTGCTACCTATTATTATTGTTGTTATTATTATTATTAGGGTTCCCCAGTAATCCATTATATTTCTTTTACCAGGCAAAACTCACACCTGGGGCTGGGGGCTGCCAGATGGCTCATTGGGTTAAGGCACCACACTGTGGTGCATGGATGAGCCTCATGGATTCTGATTGAATCCGGACCGTGCCAATGCCGACTGTGGCCGGTAGCTCCATTGGGCGATGCGCAGTTGGCGATTGGGAGGGTTCGGTTGGATAGGGTTTTGTGTGTATTGCTGCTGACCCCTGCTGATGGATCGGGTGCCCATAGATTGCAGACAAAGCCGCATATGAAAGGTCCCTCCTCCGACTCCGCTTTATGCGAGCTTAGCTGTAGTCTGCGGTGTGAGATGACACCACGTGTTTCCGAGGAGAACTGTGGATAATTACACTCTCCCGAATCGGCAGTGGGCTTCGCGCTTGAACACGGCTGCGGTCGCAGATGATTGGCCATTCCAAAACTGGGTGGGAATTGGATATGCTCAGCCCCACATTGGGAGTCATTGAGGGATCGTAGAAGCAAGGGACTGGTTGTACTGTGAAACCCTTTCTAAACTGACTATTATACCACTAATCAGTTTGACCTGCCAACTGCTATGCCGTCTGGAGCATTTTCACCAACATTTGACACACAAATTAGTGAACTTGGATGTTTGCGTGATGGAGATAACTCTGGTTAATGATGGAAGAACAGTGAAATTGCAGTTCAATTTGTTGGTGCTTCACTTTGTCTGAAATGTGGCGATGCTATCCAAAGCCAACAAATTGAATGGTTTTAGCTGTTGTTGAAATCCCTGAAGTAAAAAGCACAACTAGCGTTACCAGCATGATTGATTTCTTTATTATTATTTTTGCCTGTTATCAAATTTAATTAAAACTGTTCTAGAATCCACACACACACACACCCACACACACACACACATCCTCATAAACTAAAAAACGTGAAAAAAATCTTTCCCGAACAACCCTCCCGTACCTCGATACCAGTCGCAGTTTAGTAGCAGCATGGACGTTATTTCAAAGGGTCGTGTGAAAATCTGGAGTGGATTACCTTCAAATTACATACGACTCAATTAACGCGGCAGACTTTTTTTTTTTCTTTCTGCGGCTGCAAATGAGTTTAAAATGGCAGCGTTTTGTGCCGTGCTGAAAGAGACGTGGCAATAGAGAGTGAGATACTCCGAATGCTCCGGGCTAGGCAAGCGCTAGCTGCCTTAAATGAGGAGAAGTAGAGATTTGGCTTAACTCAAAACATATGCCATTGCGCTGAAAGAGAAGCTCTCTTAAGACGATCAGGGCGGAGTAATAAGTGGAGGCAAAGAGGAGGCACGTGTGGTTGTTTGGGTGGAGAAGAGGGATTTTTTTTTTGCCCGTTTAATTTTTTTTGTTTGTTTGTTAAAGGGGCAGCGACGGTTGGGTGAGTCTTCTTAATTGGGGCACTTAAAGCTTAAGAGGCATCAGATCCCCTCTCACACCCCACCCCTTCCCATTGGCCATGGGACCCTCAATATGCCACAAGCCATAGTTCTCCCACAATTCCATTGCACTTATTAGTCCTTTATGTCTGTAATTATTACCATTATACCAGGCACCCTTGTTGTACCCTATGTAATTTTGTAATTATAATTAGGATTTCTTGATCTTGTCTCTTTCCCTTGTACTTCTTGATATGACGACTGAATTGAAATGTGCTGCTCAGTTTTATCACACCACCTTCTGGATGAAGTGTCCTACCTGTCTGTACTATTCGATTCTATTAATGAGTGTGTGTGTGTGTGTGTGTGTGTGTGTGTGTGCGTGCGTGCGTGCGTGCGTGCGTGCGTGCGTGCGTGCGTGCGTGCGTGCGTGCGTGCGTGCGTGCGTGCGTGCGTGCGTGCGTGCGTGCGTGCGTGCGTGCGTGCGTGCGTGCGTGCGTGCGTGCGTGCGTGCGTGCGTGTACTGTATGTGTGTGTGTGTGTGTGTGTGTGTGTGTGTGTGTGTGTGTGTGTGTGTGTGTGTGTACTGTATGTGACTGTCTCACATACAGTACCAGCTCTGTCAGCTTTTCTCACGCTAGTTCAAAATATCTACAATTGATTTTGTCCTTCCTCCGAGCTTCTAATTTACTTATTTGCTTTTTTCTTGCCTGAATGAAACTGACAAACATAGCTGCAAGTACACAGCCGCAACCGCTCCCCCTCTTTTGCACATCAAGATAGAATTTAAAGAATTCAGAAAATAAATTCTGCACGCAGCTAGCATCTCGCTCCTTTCAGAGAGATGGTGGAAAAGTTTAGAAGCAAAGTTAGATAATGTCATTTTCATCTCAGTCTGAGCAGTCTGTTCTGAAATGCACTGTGTAGCTTCTTCCTGTGTATTGTGTTGTGATAAATTGTGTTGTTTTGTGTTGTAGAGCAGTAGAGTTTGGCCCTGCCATGTATTGTGTCGTGTTGTAGAGTTTGGTCCTGTGTGTTGTGTTGTGATGAATTGTGTTGTTTTGTAGAGCAGTAGAGTGGTAGTCCTGTGTGTTGTGTTGTGATGAATTGTGTTGCGTTGTAGAGCAGTAGAGTGGTAGTCCTGTGTGTTGTGTTGTGATTAATTGTTTTGTAGAGCAGTAGAGTTTGGTCTTGTGTGTTGTGTTGTGATGAATTGTGTTGCGTTGTAGAGCAGTAGAGTTGGGTCCTGTGTATTGTGTTGTATTGTATTGTGGAGCTGTAGAGTTTGGTCTGTGTGTTCTGTTATGGTGAATTGTATTGTATTGTAGAGCGGTTGAGCTTGGTCCTGTGTGTTGTGTTATGATGAATCGTGTTATATTGTAGAGCTGTAGAGTTTGGTCTATGTGTGTTCTGTTGTGATGAATTGTGTTGTACTATAGAGTGGTGGAGCTTGGCCCTGTGTGTTGTGTTGTGTTGAACTGTGTTATGATCTGATGTGCTTGGGAGCAATGGGGCTGAGTCCTGTGGTGTAGCAGATGAAAGTGAGGCTAGAAGGTGCTCTGGTTAAATTGGCCGCAGTGGTGACAGTGATTATCCCCACCTCGCTGAGATCGGCTGGTTAAGTAACCGTGTCTGTTCCTACATTAGTGGCAGGCCAGGCAAGTACCTCAGCAAGAGGCAAGAGGGCCTTCAGCAAGAGTAAGCAGTGTTGATGAAACACAGATGAGATTTTAAAACCGCATTGTACGGGGAGAGATCCCAGAGCTTTCATTGTACCGCAAGCCCACGTCTGACCCGAAACACAGTGCAGTTTATTGTTTCACTATGAATTATGTATATATATTTTCTTTTAAAATATCAGGGAACAAAGTGACTGACAACACACATTGAGACAAGCACTTAAATTTTGACCACAAGAAAATATAATATTTGGCCAAAATAAGGCTGTACTTTTGTTTTCTTTTGGGATATGGTTCCCCATGCAGTCTCAGTCGCTCCAAAGTTATGCCTTTTGAACTATAAAGCACAGTCTTTTTGAATTCCAAAAATAACAAATTTGTGAGGCAAATAAACTGGTTTCTGGATCAACACTCAACGGTCTTTTAATGATTATATTTGTCAGTATGTATGTATGTATACACACAGGAACAAATATCAGTGGCCCCTTTTGCCTCCAGAACGGCCTGAATTCTTCACAGCATGGATTCAACAAGGTACTGAAAATATTTCAATACATGGATTCATGCTGTTTAGACCAAAATATGACCATATCATCTGCGTGTTGAAGCAAAAATGGAGATTCGTTAGAGCAGGCGACGTTTTTCCAATCATCAGTCGTCCATTTTGTGATCACGTGCCAACTGTAGCCTTCCTGCTAACAGGAGAGGAACTCGCCGTGATCTTCTGCTGCTGTAGCCCATTTGCTTCAAGCTTTGACACTTTGTGCGTTCAGAGAGGCCCTTATGCACAACGCTGTTGTAAACAGTTTTATTTGAGCAGTTGTGGCTTTTCTGTTAGCTTGAATGAATCTGCCCATTCTCCACGCACCTCTCTCATTAACGAGGTGTTTTCGCCCAAACAAACTGCCGCTCAACTGGATGTTTTTTGTTTATCGCAGCATTCTCTGTAAACTCTAGAGACTGTGGTGCGTGAAAATCCCAGGACGGCAGCTGTCTCTGAGATGCTCGAACCACCACCCCTGGCACCGACGATCATACCATAGTCAAAGTCGCTTAGATCACACATCTCGCCTATTCTAATGTTTTATCGAACAACAACTAAACCCCTCCACCAGGTCCGCATGTTTTATATATTAATTTGCTGCCACGTGATTCACTATTTGGAGGAGCAGGCTATTTGAGTTGATGAGCAGGTGTGCCTAATACAGTGGCCACTGTGTGTGTGTGTGTATGTGTGTGTATATTATATTTTATGTCTCATTTACGCACTGAACTACTTTGTGTACTATAGGCCTATATCAGTTATATTTCATGTGTTTTTATGATATACCCCAACGATTTGTGTGTGTTTCTGCACTGTAGCTTCCTGCTCAGTGAGGGTTTTCTTGACATTAAATGGAAGACGTAATAGGATGTTATAGGACCCCCAAGGGGTGTAGCAGTGTATTTTTCGATGATGTTGTTGTCGGACGAGTGACCTCAGCCTTTTCACCCAAACAGAAGGCTGAGGCTGCGTGAGGTGTGCACTCTCAACCCTCCCCAGCCCAGTCACTCCCTACCCCCCACCCCCAAAAAAAAAAAAAAGTTTACATGATTGTGAGCAGTGGACCCATTCTCAGTCAGATGTTTCTTTCATGGCTGTGGATTTATCGACATGTGGTACACATTAATTGACAGTGTTCATATTTAAAGGTACATTGAGTTATTTTAAAGTATTTTATCATGTGCATTACGTGGTGACATGCAGAAAGCCAAAAACTGCCAGGACAAAAGATGGCACCAGTTTGGGGGTGGGGGTCAAAGGCCAAGTATGGCTTTCAATATTTCAGGCCTCTCTAGTTCTATTTCTGTCTACGGTGCTAAATTATTATTGGAAATTTTGAATGGTTAAAAAAATCTTGTTTTTTTGGGTTTAAATCTTGAAATAACAAATGTGAAATACCACAAGTGAAATGGCCATACAGCTTCCTCTGAATATCTTTTTTCAGACCATGAATAAATAATTATTGTAAATACCTTAACCCCTTAGACACCATTAAAATAGAAATGGCATGCTAATTCAAAATGTTAAAATTCTGTAAAAATTTACAATCTGTTTTTATCAAGTGTTTAACAAAAATCTGAGTTCATTTGATCATATATTTTGGTTAGTAGCATGCTTTGATGAAAGTTCCTACAATTACAGGCATTTTGCTGACATTTAATGACTTCAGGTATTTCACCCAGTTCAGACGTTTGACCCAGTTCAGACGTTTTAACCGGATCGTATGTCACATGTTATCATAACATACGTGTTCCCACATTTAGGGTGTTAATGCTGTCTACCAGAGGTAGAAATGGCACAATCTCATCTCGGCTGAATGTGGTCTTCGTCTCTTAGATCAATGTCATGGTCAGTGAGCATATTTACAGATACATGCTTCTCCCCATTAAACTTTTATGAGTTTGTGCATTTTTGTAGAGCATCATTTATGTATCCTGGGAAGACGTTTAAAATTTCAGAGGATAAGGTATAAGATTGCATATTTTGGTAATTAGCCATTTGCGCTGTCAACCGTTTTTCCTCAGTTATTGTGCTTGTACTTAATGTTCCTAAATGGAATGAAAAAAAATGTCTCTATGTATCATTAAAAACAAGTGCATACAAACATTCTTTCGCAATGTAAAAATATTCAGCAGCACAGACTCCTGAGAAAGTAATGAAAAATGCAATTGCAAGTTTAGCTTAAGATTTGAACAGAGACTTAAGTTATTAATTTAGTAATTGCTTTTTATTCTTTTCGGTTTTTTTACATTTCTTTTCAAAAGGTACGTTTGCAGTCAGTTTTCTGAGTGTAGGTGTTGAAGCAATTGTTCTTTGCTTTGCACCCCCCTAAAATAGCAATCGTGCCAGGCTTGTAAGAAAATTAGTGAATTTAATTTCCTTGAGTAATGAAAATGTCATGCACCATTTTGTAACTGCATGAAAAAAGTCAGTGTCTCGCACAGCACAGATAGCTTGGCCCTGTGAATTTGAAAGTTATGCAGTTGACTCTTTTGATGTTTTCCAACGGTTTTGTCTCTTTTTCATTTCTTGATGTGACTTCAAATTATTCTGAACAGTCCCGTTGTAAATATGAAAATGCAAGCTGCTTGGTGTCCCCATAACTCACAGCACTGCAGTTTGAGGAAACTGATAACTCTTTCCTTTTAAACTGCGAATTATTTTACGTTTATGAGTTTGTCTCATCTTCAAGGTCAAAAATGTAATTTTTGCTCTTTCAAAGGGTTATAACCTTAAAAGGGAGCTTGAATTCCATCCTGGCTGATTAATGAGAGACTCCTGCATTTGATGTTTCAACGGTGACATTTTAAACTTTAAATATTTTATATGCATACCCTGAAAAAAAAAAAAAATGAAGATATGCATTCATGTGGAATAAACGGTATTGCGGAGAAGAAAGGCTGGGTCGGGTATCATTTTAATAGAACAGTTAGAGTGCAATGGTTTTTCTTGGTGATTTTTATTTGAGGTTTTTATGTGTGCGCAAGCTGATTTAAAGGCACACTAAATCACTAGGGATGGGGAGTAGTGGATTATGCATTTAATCAAGTAGCAGGCCTTGGAGAACTGGCTAGCGGAGTAGCCAGGGCACCAGCCAGGGCTTTCTGTACCGCAGCGCTGATCTCCCCCTGTCTCCCTTCAAATCAAATAGCGTCTTCACTTCACTGTGAGAAAATGAACATATATCAAAAGGGCCAACAGGAGGGAAAGTCTTCAACTTTGTTGAGCTCAAACTTTAGGTGCGGTGTTGGGAAGGTAAAGTTCAGGACTGGCGCTAACAGTAATTACAGTGTAAGAGCGGGGGTCAGCTTACCATTAATATTCTGCCAAATAGACCCCCGCCTCCAGTCGTAAGTATTTAAAGTGTCTTGAATGACATGTTGCAGTTAAAAAATTATGTAAATAATGTAAGTTATTTTATTTTTATTGAATGTCCCTTAATGTAGGTTTCAGCATAGCAGTTCTTGATATAAAGACCAGAGACTTGTATCCCCTACAGTGGACAAAAATTATTTTCTGGGTGTCAGGAGGATGTAAAGAGGGGGTCTGCAAGGGGAGTGGTCCATGACTTGCACACCCTCTTGTGTCAACCGCCCTCACAGGCGGTTAGCCAATCGCGCGTAGAGTTGAAGAGCAGCCCTGCTCTGCCTGTACGTCCATCTCTAGCTCTGTTTGCACACTTGCATTGGACTACTGCAGTGAATGACGGCTCGAGCCGAGTGTTGAGGAACACGTCAGGACACGCAGAGACATGTCGTATGCTCGTGAACAGTACCGCAAGTTCAGACACGCAAAGCCTTCCGTCTGGCAGGCCTGGTCCTATTTCTCTTTTGACACATTTTAACAAATACGTACTTTTTTTAAAATTACTTTATGTTTTCAGAATTCTATATCTGGTGTGATTCTTGTTGTGGTATACAACAACAATATGGGGTATTGTTTTCAATAGTCTATAAACCTTAAAATTATATACAGCATATATCAATGTTGTTATTGTACTTCTTAATACAATGTTTAAATATTTTGTAGTCCGTATTGTCTATGTTGAGGAAATTTCTTAACGACGAGGCATTTTACTTCTTTCTGGGTCACACGTGTAATCGCTTTTGGTGTGTTGAAGTTGTTAGAAAATATGACCTAACCAAATTTAACGTTTAATTTCCTTGCTAACCTGGAGAAAAAGGTTGCATGGAAAGGTACCCCTGTTTGGTACATCCAGCAATTAATAATATTCTGGCGCAACCGCGGTGCAACTCAACCAAGGTGCATGAAAAAGCTTGCATGTGTTCTGCGAGGTAATGCGTGGTAATGTGTTGCATGTGTTCTGCGTGTTTGGCCGTGACGTGTTAGCCAGCCGTGACGTGTCAGCCAGCAGGGCATTTCCTCCTTATCCTGTCTTACTGCACAGGTACTGCGCAGCTCAGCTGGTGGGATGTAGAGTGGAAATAAACAACAGCTGGCTGTACTGTGTGCGTTTTGGAGGATACGCACTCTAGTGCGTCCCCACTCAAACTGATGCAGGACATTGCAGTTGTGGGGCAGTGCACGTCTGCTACTGGCTATTCCAAACTGGGGAGTTAGGGAAAGAAATTGGGAAAAAAAAGAAATGAAGTAAAAGCAAGCCTCAGTTGGGTTTTTAATTTTCCATTCCATTTTACAGTATATTGATATGTAAATTGTGTTTTGATGCATAACATCAATGATGCGATGCAAATGCTGCTAACCTTAATGTTTTGCATAAACTTCATAAATCATACATTAGGCTGAAATATGTTCAATTCACTAGCGGAGTGTATTAAGTACCCAGAACTAGGTTCTAAGATGTGATTGTATAGCTTTTCAGGTGCACAAGTGCATTTCTGTAAAATGTCTGATGTGTGTGTTTCAGTTCAGCGTTCTTGCTAATTCAGTAAACCCCTTGGTTTGGTTTCTGTCTTATCGGTGCTCCCAGACTCAGCCACATGAGATACAAATATCTTGCCCTTGGTTGCCACCTTCATCATTTACAAGACATTGTTGAGCTGAATTTTCTTGCATTTTATTTTTTTGTCTTGGAGAGTAACGTGTATTTCATGTTACCCAAGATTTACCCAACGTTTACTCATGTTGAATCCTTCTTGGTATGGCAGCATGTTTGACGATATTACGGAGTCAGTCTAGGCCACGAGTACTCAAATCTAGCCCTCAAATCCAAATCTGGCTCTGGTTTTCTTTTCTCCCAGGTAATTAACTGAATTCCTGCTACTGATTGGCCAGACTGTCTTCACAACCGACTCCCGGGCCAAGGGACCAGTCGTGATTTGAGTAGCACGCGTCTAGGCCCGGATGATCCGCAGCTCGGGCCCCCACCCTTGTGCCCATAAGAGAACCGCCATTACTGCCGTTCTGCTGAAAATTAATATGTGCGCTGAACGCCTGACCACTTGCGCCGTCCTACAGGACAACAAAGCTTTTAGTTCAATTTTTAATTTATATGTTGCAGCATTCCGCCCGGCGGAGCGGCACAATTGGACGTGGCCTTTATCTGACTGACTGTCCACAAATTAGAGGAGGGATAAAATAAATGAAAAGAAAATGAAAACCTCTGAATGCTCTTGAATTAATGGTGTTATGTATTCCTAATGGCTGCCCAAATATGTTTCAGCTGCTTTATTATTATTGTTTCTGCTGTCGGCTGTTTTGGGGACAGTTTTTGCTTTCATTGTCGAGGCTGTAAGAAAGCTCAGGCTTCAGTAATTATATGGCGAAGACATAAACGCGTTATAGACGAAGAGTCCGCTAATTAAGAAAGTTTTTAATGAGAGATCTTTACAAGACAACTTATTTCACTTTTATTACTCTTTAAAAATAGTTTTAAACTGAGATGCATATACAGTACAATTCAGGTAAAATTGATTTTTATTTTTTATTTATTTAGGAATAATAACTTTTTTGTTTCATTTCATAAATCATTTCGGAATATCCATATGTAATATTTTCAGTTTATGTAGCCTTTTCAAGTAAAGGGCATTTTCTGTTACCCACCATTTCACCCTACCCACCATTTCACCCTATCCTTTTGTAGCTTACTTTATGGAAAGAATAAATAATTGCGTAAAGTATGAAGATTGATAATGCACTCCAGTAATGTGTCAACGATCTTGGCAGATGGCTTTTCTGCTCGCAAAAGTTTACTAGGGCCAGATTTCTCTCTGCTAATTCAGGTATCTAATTCAGTATGAAAATCCATGGCCATCTTCAGATGTCGTAGATGATGCCCAGGTGGGAATTTTCATCTTGTTTTCTCCATGTGTAAAAAGCAACTCTTCTGATGGAAATACAGTCGGTGTGATGCATCATCATGTAAATAGTGATAATGGACACGGTGCATACATATAACATAGGGATTAGTGAAGCTGCACAGTGTCGCACACAGTTGTGCAGTCTGCGCAGAAAATATTCTGCACACCCTACATTAGGTGTTAATTGTCGCCATTAGCAACAAAAAACAAAGATAAGGAGTTGTGTGCCTATTGTACAGCAAATAGCCATGTCTGAGCCATGGAGGAAAGATAGTGGACAAGAAATGCCATAGACAAAGTCGTATATTTCTATTTTTCAGAAATATGAGTCAAATATAAAGTCATAGTTGATGATAGTCCAGGTCATTTCTAAGTATATTAAGACCACATCTTGGATTAAGTTGAATTGCAGAAGACTAGCTATCAAATTCCAAATGTGAAGACACTTCTTAGTCAGTAACTAGAGCTTGAATTCCCCTTCTTCAGGGGAAACTGAAGTTGCCTTCTGAGTTTACATATTTATTGAAGTTGAGTTTGATTTAGTTTTCTGACACAAACATCACCATACAGTATGTCATTTTGCTGGAATAAGCTATTAGGCAGAGATATACGCACACGCACACACACACAGACACACACATGAACCATGGGAACGAAGGCATAGTCTTTTGATTGTGACAGCAATCCATGTAATTCATCCAATTTTGCTAGTTTACTTTATAAAACACCATATAAAATGATCAATTTGCCAAGAGCAGTTGTAAACTTAGTGTGTGTGTGTGGGGGTGGGCTTGTGATTAGATCACATCTGTGAAAATCATTTCAAAACAAATTGGTGAAAACAGTTTTTTATATGTAGAATCAGTCATACACACATTTATAATGGGACTTTATTTTAAACCTTTTTTTAGAATTGGATGCACATAAACGTACATACAAACACACTATCTTACCTGGTCATTTAAAAAAATGAATATCGATGTGGAAGTTATATGTTATAATTTGTAGCTAGCTAATAGCCAGACATTTATTTTCAAAAATTAGAAGAAAAGATTAGATTTCTAAGAGACTGGAAAATTTTTCTTTTGGTTGAATGTTGGTACTGCATAGAGGATGAACAGCCCAAACGGTATATTTTTTATTTTTTTTCCTACACTAACGTCAAAGGAGGGGATTGTCAAGACTGACATATTCAATTTATGCTGGTGTAAATCCAGAATTATCATGCTACACCATGTCTGTTCCATTGAATCATCAACGACTGAAGTCTCACCTTCAGAATTTCTTCCACAAACACAAATTGAGCTGTTGCTGAATTTTATGAAAAATGGAAGAAAAAAAATCCCAAGAGTTACTTGGGACATAGTGATTTGCGTTTGGATTGAATACGGGCCCAAAGCAGGCTCTAAGCGGGTTTTACAGGCCAGTGTGAGTGTCGTCTGAATTCTGAATGAACCCTAATTAGCTGTTGGAATCACAGTGTGGCGCTAACTCCGCTGAAGCACCAATATTGAATCGATCCCTTGATATATCTTCAGCGGTAAACCAGCACTTGGAGTAAGGAACTAACGCTTTAAATAGGAATAGAAACAAACAATATTTTTTTTTTTTTTATTATCAGAGCATGGTTTGTTTTCTCTCCCTATTTGCTCCTGAGGGGGATTAGGGCTGTCTGTCATGTTGACGGGCAGCTCTTGAATCGCGTCTTCCCAGCAAAGTGGCTGATTTTTGTCAGCCCTTGTCAGAAAAAGAATGGCGTTATCAGTAGCACCTTGTTTGGAGACGCACAAAACCACTAAACCCACAATTCATGGGAGATCTGTTTACAATCTGCGGCAGCCGGTGACTGTTAAACAGCTCTCCATCCTGGGCCACTGTGAGGGGAACACAGCAGAGCCAAACAGCTCTCCATCCTGGGCCACTGTGAGGGGAACACAGCAGAGCCAAACAGCTCTCCATCCTGGGCCACTGTGAGGGGAACACAGCAGAGCCAAACAGCTCTCCATCCTGGGCCACTGTGAGGGGAACACAGCAGAGCCAAACAGCTCTCCATCCTGGGCCACTGTGAGGGGAACACAGCAGAGCCAAACAGCTCTCCATCCTGGGCCACTGTGAGGGGAACACAGCAGAGCCAATACATCCCCAAACACTTCGGCCTCCCAGCACAGCCTGTGCACATACATACACACATACACATACATACACACATACACAAACATACATACAAACACACACAAACATATGAACATACACAAACATACACACATACACAAACATACAAACACACACAAACACGCACACATACACAAACATACACATACATACACATACACGCACGCACACATACACACACACACACACACACATACACAAAGATACACACACACATACAGTACATATTCACACACACACATACACATGAACACATATCCACACACTCACACACATACATACACACACATGCGCATACTGTACATTTAAATTATTTATTTGGAATGACAGTTAGTCACAAAAAAAGGCCCCACATTTCTTTGAATCCTTAGAGCATACCTCTCCAACGTCAGTGTCAGCACACACTCGCATAAAGACAGTCGCAGACAAGCATTATAAAAACAGACTAAGTTTGAGTAGCTGTTTTTCATGAGGCTGGTCTGTAGGAGGTAGCTAGCAGGCTGTAATGGAGCACAGTCACAGTGTAGGTGGTGGTCAGCGACGGAGCCCTTTAGACTGGAGAAGCGTAATAAATGTGCAATGCAGTCTGGGATTTTTTTTTTTGCATTTCTCATTATCTTGTCATTATTTCTAAATTGACAGATAATGTGGCATCTATTGAAAAATGCTACACCCAGTCTGTGGAGTTTTCCATTAATTCTGATTTCTAATTTACGTTTAAGGGGACAACCTAAATGATAAAAGCGGCTTTATGCCAAAGGACACTTTTGTGTTTGCAAAAGCAGCAACTCTAACAATACAATATTTTATAAGTTTACGGGTGTAAGAAATTCTTAATTTAAAAATCCTTAACAAAGGTATTTTTAAGATTGGATTGATGTTGTTTGATACCACAAATAAATTGTATTTCTAAATAAATTACTGTTATAAAGTTACTGATTGATCTTCATAATTTGAAATCTTAATCTAGAAAAGTTAATCTGCATGATTTCACATCATAAATGTTGCATCTTTAATTACTGATAATGACCTTTTACATAGCATGGGGTAAAACTGCAACTTTGTACCGTCATTTGTCTTAATTCTTATATAAAAATATTGATATGTTACATATTAATTGATAGAATCAGATATATCAAAATATATCTCCAATGATATAGGTATGAAGCATATAATGTATGCAAGACAATTCAAATGCTTTTTCTGTATGTTTTTTGCAATAATTGTATTGTTTTTCGCAATATTTGGGGAAGGTGCAGGCCTTATCAAGCAAACATAAACATCGGCTGTAATGATGGTGTTTTATCCCTGGCCGGGCAGAGCTGAAGACTGTAAAGATATCACATCTGAATTAAAAGCAGTTGGAGAAGTGTCTGTGCCCTCCATTTTGCCTTTGAGTGAGCAGCTGTTTTTTTTACTAAGTTTTAGCAAACCCTTGATCCTAAGGAGTCTGATTGTTGTTTTTTAGGGGCCCGGAAGTGGTGAAAGAGGGCCTCTGAATCACCACAGTGGCAGACTTGGCCAGTCTTCGACCGTGGGACGAGGTTGCCTTGGTGAAAAAAGTCTCTTAAGATCAGCTGTTCTGTTCTGTTCACTCGGTATCTGGTGATATTTAATACATTTAATTTTCGCAAAAATTGTTACAGGAATGAGATCAGATAAAAAGTACTTCCTGTTGGCGCTTGGTTCATGGACCCCCTGAAGAACATCAACAGACCCCTAGGTTAGATGTAATGCTGTCCATTTAACCAATCAGGTGACAGCAAAAAGTGTGACCTTCAAGGTGAAGGAGATGATTGGCATAAATTGGCTGTGTATGGTTCCCCCGAAAATATAGTGCTGAGGCTGCTAACTGCTTAAACAGTTTAGCTTTAATCAGCTCATATTCAAGTTGAAACTAAGCTAAAGGGCTATGTTAGCTATCATTATCTGGAGTATATCTTATTTGGGGTGTGTTTTCGCATATACACTTCACATTATAATTCAACGGCTATTGCTTCCCATCTTCAAATTCTGTGGCACATGAGAAAATCAACCCACACAACCCAATAGAAAGGGGTATGTGGAACCTTCATTCTAAAGGTGGTTTTCCGTTCAGATTCTGGGCTCAACATATGGTGCAGGAAGCCCCCCTTAATTGTATGCGAGAGATCAATTGCTCTGTAAATAGATGCGAGAGACACTCTGCTTGTTCATGGACATCAGGTTAGAGAGGGAGCAGCGTTGTGTTATATGGGGGCGTTCATCATCTGTGTCCATTGTCAGAAAATGTATGCAATGAATGTCTCCGATACAGATACGTTTATTTTTGCATATTCACCTGCATACTGCGACATTTTTTGTGTTTACTGTCACGTGAAGAGGCCGTGAGGAAATCGTGTCAACTGCATTGAAATTTAATGGTGTTATGTTTTTGCAGGAGGATTTTGGAATGTTAAATTCAAACATCACAGCTATTATTGTATATGAATACCAGTTCATGGTGTTTGATTTGTATTCTCTTAAACAAAACAAAACAGACTGTGCTAAGTAGCAAGATCGATAGCGTTAATAATTAGCACAAATGCTAGCTCCATGATATAGGATATACTCTGTTGCACAAATCCTTTTCCGCTTCTCCATGTCTCTCCCTCATTATGTTGCCACTTAGCGTGTTGCTGCACATATATTAGATGTTAGATATGCAGTTTTTCTTGGATCATGGCCTTGTGCATGTAGGCCCCATAACCTTACCAGACCCCTCCCCCCTCTTTGACCGTACCCCTCAATCTGTCCCGTAAACACTGATTGGAAGAAGCGGTACCATTCGGGGGATGAGTTCTCCACTTCGGATGGGCACGCGGTTTTGGGAAAGGGGGCTCTGCCCGATGTAAAATGGTGAATGACGGATAGCGTCTTTTTCAACCCTGTCCCAGGGCCAAGGAGGCTAGGGCGCGAGTCAATCACGTTCCACACTGTGTCAACTTGAAATGCAAGCCATACACAGCACAGCGCCGCAGGCATTAAAACTCAAGGATGATGCAAACTGCAAAGTATATTGCTCTGTCCATTAAAGGGTTTTAATAGTGGAGCTACATTAGTGATTTTATTTTTACAGTAATAAATACATCATTGATTGAAGCTTTTTCCAGGGAGAAGGTGAATTGCATTAGTTTGTTGACCATTAAGGCATAGCAATGAGTTAAGCTATAGAAAAGGTTTACAGCAACTGTAAAATCTATTGGAACGGAGAAGAACTCAGGTCTTCCTGGTATTGCTAAAAGGTTCATCTCAAAGGAAGGCCTGATAATTGACTGATTTATCTTGCTTTGTGTCCAAAAACACAATACTATATATTCATGGATGCCATTCAAGAAAGTGCAATCAGTGAAAGCAGTTTGCAGACACAATATAGCCTACCTCACATGGTCAGGACTAATAAGTGCATACTGTATATTATACACATAGTAGTATTTCAATACATTTGACTACCAAAGCAGCAACACACAAATGGGCTGTTTTATTTAATCAGTTCAGTGCATGCAACTTAAAAGTACAATTTTGAAAGACAACAAAGGCCCGGATTCTGAGGAATTTCACATCAGGATATAACTCATTTTCTTCAGCCCTGGGCACTGCTATTCGCTTAGTTTCTCTAAGCCCAAGGTAGTCTGGTTGAAACGGAAGAACGGCTCGTGTTTGTCCCTGAGCTGTGTTGTCGTGTGTGCTTCTCCCAGACTCTTTGATATATACTACCCCTTTGTAAATAAATCCACACAAAGTGCGAGGGAGAATTTTATCTGAAATTTGGTATTTAGGAGATTCAGAGTGAATGATGATATGTGACAATCAGTCACAGCAATTAGTGTTACAGTTAAGAGCTCTTTTTGTTTTCCCTCACCCATACAGAATGTCACAAATAAATCCTCACTTGCATTTGCATATTAATTGGATCTGAGACGTCAAGCATCTTTCATTAAGCAAAATGATCTGCATATTTGGAGACATAAAATAGTTTATTTCGATGTGGGAAAAGAAGTCATTGAAAATTGACCGCTCGCAGGATGTAAACTTTGTGTGGGTGTCGGCTGCTGGCGGCCTCTCATTAACCCTTTCTCCCGGGCAGGAGATGTGGAGATGGAGTCACGCCTGACCGCTCGCGAAGGGAAGAAAGCGCTTCTGATTAAAACAAAGCGGGGAAAATAACAAACAGCTCTTTCGTTCAGTGTGGATTGAGTGCTGAAAAATGCCACCTGCAGTCATTCACAGATGCGTATATATGAGGAGATGATGTGCAATTATTTTTGTTCCATAACAGTGACATTTATCCGTGTACTTTTTTTTGAGTATATTGTAAAGTGATGAGATGTGGATAGCTGCCTTTTTTTTGTTGAAGTACACTGTGGTAACAAGGTTGGGATAATGTTAGATTGATATATCGTACTGATGTAGCAGGTGTGCCATGAATAAGTCTTGGGTCCCTTAATCAGCACTGTGCTTCTAATGTTTAACATTGTGTTTATTTCCATGGAAACCATGATGAGCCTTTCCTATAATTACACAATGCTGTTGCTTTGTGATGTAAGCATAGAAGCATTCTGAACATTGTCATAACATGAAGTCATTATAATAGTTTTTAATGTCATTTTTTTGATAGCTTTTTTAGCATTGATATGTAGGGAAAGTTAAATTTTTTTCAGAATTCCTGTCAAAATATACTAATGTAACATTCATTATGAAACTTTTGTAAATTCGATATGCATGTATTTGAATTGGAATAGCTTCTAGTTAGTAAATTGTAATAATATAATAAAAATATGACAGCAACATAATTGCTAAAAATGTATATTTGTTTTTGCTAACAGTTACCTTTGGAACCACTGGAACCTTTGCTTCTTCGTTTTGGCTGGTAAAAATTATAAAAATTTCAAATTAATAAAAGAGATCGCTATAATTAGGCTCCTTTTTGAGATTACATTTTCACTTAATTTATAGCACCCATGCGCATCAAATCTGTCACCTCTCTGGTGCATGTATGTTGCTTTATCATATCAGCCAATCATACTGGCCATGCATCCCTAAAATATGCAAATATGAATAACAGCCAATCATATTGGCCAGAGTTTTAACATCTGGCCGATACCAATAAATTTGTTTTAAGCTATTTCAGACCCCAATATCATCATGCATCCTTAAATATACAAATAAAAATAATAAATAAGTCAAAATATATTTTATCTTAAATAAAGATCGGCTCCTATAGCCAGGACACTGTAGGTTCAAGCCTTCACTATCTGATCATGCCTAGTTGTCCAGTTAGCTTCATCATCTAGTGTGAGATGGGTTTAATTAGCCTGGGTTCCCCAGATCACCACTTTGTTCGCTCCTCCAGTGTGCCAGGTACCCACAGTCAACCATCTTGTCATCTGTGACACATGCACTGATTGCTGCTAGTTTTCCCATAGTGCCACTGTATATGGCCTATGTTGTGAGAAATAGTCAATGACTTGCAGTCGAGTGCATTGGAGGAGTGAGTTTGACATGGGAAAGATTAATGGAAATTGTTGGAATTGGAAAAAATTTCCATTGGGAAGATTTTCAAAAATTTACAAATTAATGAATAAATATTGGCAATTTTGCCTCATTATAAATGAGCTCAATCAAAATGGCGGGAGCTTCGCCTGTGAGTGAGAAGGACAATGGTACAAACCTTATGGGAAATGGGCAAGCAATGGTGATAGGATTGCTGTCTCTTTATTGTTGAGCAGCACCAGGCATGACGTAGAATATGAGAGTAGCATTTCAACCGGTCGGACTGCAAGCGAGCAATCGATGGCTGTAGCCACTTGTGTCAGTGTGGTGCCACCTGCAGCCATTTGTTGTGACCCATTTGGGTTTCATCAATGGCCAAAGAAGATCAGATTATTTAGAGTGCGAGCAGCTATAGATAGTCATTGATTAACTCCCTCTGTTTTCTTTACTTACATTTTTAAAAATAATAATTATATGCAGCCGCTATCATGGAATTACTGCGATGTTATAGCAGCGATTGGAAAACTTCTAATGTTTTCTTTTCGTCATACATAAGCCATCGTACATTTTTTTTCACCAAATTCTAACAATTAGCTAATGTGACAAAGTAAACCGTACATACGCCATCCATTGCGTTACTTTCCTGCATTTTGACATTTATATTGCACTGCCATAATGTCATTTGTCTCCGTTGGGTTCCTACATGATTCATCATCACTTGGGTATTTGGGTCAAACAAAAGATCAGCCATATTGGTAATTAGGGCTGAATTAAATCTGTGACTCACCCATGAAGCAGGAACCCACAAACCAGACTCTCCAATGGAAACCCACTAGTTAGCAATGAATGTGCAATCTTTGTTTAGATGATGGGCTAGTGTTGTACAGGTCCCTCTGTACTGTGGAAGTAGGTGAAGATGACAGGGTTTTAATTTTGTGTCCAGTTGAAATGTTGAGTGTGAAAATTTGTATTTTCAATCAAAAGGGAAGATTTACTAATGACAGCAAATTATCATCTGGAATGCAGATTTTAAAAAATCGTTATGCTAATGTACATAGCCGCAACTTGGTCATTTGAATAGCAGCACCGCTGTAGTCTATTTAAAGTTTTGCACATGGAGTATATGTGAAATGCCAAAGAGGAATTTTGTAATTTTGGTAGATTCACACTTGCCTTCATGCTTACCATCTCTCAGTTTCACAAATAGTCTGTTGTTCTTGAAGATAAGGACATCTGAAACTGTAGATTTTTTTTTTGTTCTAGTTACATCATTGTTTTTACTAACTAGCTTAAAATAATTAAAATTAATGCATTTTAGCAGCGGTTCTACAGCAATGTTTACTCTATGTCCTATAACAGCTGTACAAGGCCTAAGATGCCTATGATGTCACCAATAGGAGCTGCCATTTCAAAGTGTTAGAATGAAGTTTACACCTGCTTTGCATTCAGACAAAACAAAAAACGATGTTGTCGCAGTTCACCCATTTTAGCACAGCAAATGGTACTTTTGACACCTTAGTGGATAACAAATCTACAGGCAGTAAGACAGAATACTGCACTGCAAGGCCTTGATGAATCTGACATGCAAATGTTATTGCATCACTCTGGGTTTCAGCAATTTCTTAGATCTTTTCGCGCAATTTATAATCATTGGAAATGTATTGGAAATCACAAGGAATGTAAATCTCGTTACTCAGATTTAGGGACCAGGAACATTAAGCTTTGATTGAATGCGGGACTTTGTACTATAGATCTCTTTTGTTGATGTTTTAATAATAAATATGAAGGTAAATGAAACACCTGTTAGTTTAAAAGCAAATCTAATTGTAGCCCAATTTGAAATGGTAACTGAAATGGACCTTGGGGGAATGTGATTGTTTCTGGAATCTTGGTGTGTCAGACATAACCGCGCTTTGTTTGCTGTTGCTGTTTGCTATTCAATAGGGAAATTGACATTGGTTGGTTCGATACGATTAGGGCAGAGAAAGATGGTAATGGAAAGCCTGTGTATTGCAGGGGTCTGCGTGGTTAGGGGCTAGACTTGTGAATAATTAGATTAGGTTGCAGGGGAATATATCTGAAGGATTATGTAAATGGCTTTGCCCCCACGTAGAATTCTTTTGAACTCCTCAAAACTCACATCTGCTAGGGGTCGCCAGGCAGACAGGATCACTGCCTCCTTGAGGCCCGATTCCTCTGTGTTTGGCAAAAGTGTTTAAAGGTCATATTTAGAACAAGCAATATCGCCCTGATAGAGGCACTTTAAGTGCTTTCACTGTAACATACATAGGTAGTGTTTTTATTAAAAGAAGTCTAAGGACATCAATAATATTTGAGGACAATTGTAAAGTAGGAGTTCAGACTATCACATATACAGTATATATATATATATATATATATATATATACAGTGCCCTCCACAATTATTGGCACCCCTGCTAAAGATGAGTAAAAAGGGTTATAAAAAATTCACCTTTTGGTGAATTAGCTTAATCTCACCCTGAAAAATGAGAAAAATCCAACCTTTAATTGAAGTAAATTTATTCTGAGAAAAACAAATGCCTCATCAAGAAATTATTATTTCGAACAAAAGCATGTGTGCCACAATTATTGGCACCCCTAGAAATTCTTATGAACAAAATGTAACTGAAGCATTTTTTCCATTTATATTTTACTTTTTAAAGTTGATCAGAGTGTTTAGGAACTTTCAAGCAGTAATCCACGACTTCCTGTTTCACTGGGGTATAAATATGAGGTGACACAGAGGCCATATTCCCTTATTCATACATCAACATTGGGAAAGACTCTAGGTAGGATCTAGGACTCTGGATGATCTGGAGAGATTATGTACTCATCTTTACCAGGGGTGCCAATAATTGTGGAGGGCACTGTGTATATATACAGTGAGCACCATAATTCATTGGACAGTGTTATTTTGTTATTTTGGTTCTGTACTCTAGCACTTTGAGTTTGAAAGGATACAATGACAATGAGGTTGAAGTGCAGAGTGTCAGCTTTAATTTGAGGGTATTTTTTATATTGGATGAACCGTTTCGAAATTATAGAACCTTTTGTACGTCGCCCCCCCCCCCCCCATTTTCGGGCATCAAAAAATATTGTAGAATAAACATAATGTAGAATAAATAATATTTTTATTTTAATATTTGGTTGCATATCCTTTACATGTCATGACTTCCTGATGTCTGTGACCCTTGATATCTTATTAAGATATAAAGACTCTTGATATCTTATTTTCTGGTACTCCTACAAGCGATACTATAATCTCTGCATTTGAATGGATCTCTATGGGAATTGGGGGGTGGGACTAGATTTAGCTGTAAATTACACTGGAACAGTATGGAACACATGGTTGGCTAAATGGCTCTAAGTCATCAAGGGTCTGACATATGAAACAAGCCTTAAACCGTAACTCTGCTGCCAGAAATACAGTAGATATGGATGGATAGCTTGAAGGGTTTCTTCTCCTGACTTATTTTTTCACAGAGTTCAGTAGGAAAATTTGTTAAATATGTGTGGGTGTGTCTGTATGTTATAGTTGTATTATGTTGGCTTTGGTTGACATATAAACTTGTGTGTATGTTAATTGTAAAGCACAGGTGTGGCTTGTGAACCATATTTTACAGTCTACTCCCTCTCTCTCACCTATTTGATTCTGAGATTTCTCCCCAGACCTTATTTGGTGTACTTCTGGGTGGGGATATGTTTGTGTGCAGTCACTGCAGTGCCATGGCAACCAAAGTCAAGGTGACCAAGACCATGTTGAACACATTAGATTACCAGAACGCGGAGACAATGCAGCCGGCGCACGGCACAATTTATCTTTTCTCATATTGTGAGGCTCTCACCGACACGTCCTCGGCCCGCTGCGGTGGATTTATTGGGGTTCTTGACCGGCGTGCTCCCTGGCATGTATCCCGCGCCGTGAGCCTGCGCCGCCTGTGGACGCCCAGAACAGCAGGGCCTGCAGCAGCAGAGCCGAATCCACATCAGTCAGGTAGACCAACCAGCTCAGAGGCTACAGCAAGCAGGGGGCGGGCATGGGGGTCTTCTTCCCTCGTGCCCCCACATGCGCCATGACACCTTCCCCTCACATATACCCACAATCCCCTGTTTCTGTTGTGTGTGCCCCCCCCCACACCAGTCAAGCTAGACGCTCTTATTGCTGTCATTGCTCTCCCCCGGACGCCGCTAATTTGGGCCTATATGGCCGGCGTGAATGGATAACGCAGCGCATCTCTATGGCGAAGCGCCGCCGTAGTTAGCCAGGGGTGTTTCTTCTGAGTCGATTGGCTTTTTGCTGCCTCGTCAGCAGTTGATGCATCTGTAAGGACGTCGGCCTGGGATTCTGGGAAGTTTCTGTTCAGATCTTTGTTTGATGTGCTTTATGTTCTCCTTTCGTTAAATATGATTGGATGCACGTGCAAAACTTTTGACTGAATAATAAACCATAGGCGTGTGGTGCCGAGCACATGCTGCGCGTCGTTTGAAATCTGACGCCCTGGTGAATATTCACTGTTTGCGTGTTGCGCGTCCCGTAATGACACACTTTTATCTTACGAAAATAACTGCTAAATGGCTGCCAAATAGTGTCCCCCGCTTTGACATAGTGACTTTGCAGTTGAAAGAGGCGTCAGGATTTATCTGGTTTCTGATATTAAGAAGCCTGCGAAGCCCTTTCAACTGCAATTCCAAAGCTGGTGTCGTTTTCAATAGCAACCGTGGCGTGAGCAGTCAGAATTCATTTTATCAGTTTCCAAAGCAGCTAAATGCAACTAATTTTAGCAGCTGGTTTAAAATGTGGCTACTCCCTGGCAGCGCATGTTAAATAACACTGATAATTTATACTCTCCATTGCAGCGTGGCTGCGACTATGCGATCTAGCCTGTTGCTGTTAAACTCAAGTGTTAAAGAGTGCTTCACAGAAACTGAGGCATGCATTCCAGTGCTGTAAAAATAAGCGCTTTGACAGGGGCTATATTTGAGGGCCACAAATAGGCAAAACTAAAAAAGAATAAAGGACATCAACTGGGCTTAGAGGTTATTCAGTGGTCCCTGAAAAAATAAATAATAAATAAAATGAGTACATTTTTTTTAAGTATTTGTATAAATATATTATTTGACTTGATTAATTAATTTGATAAGTCATTGTTTAATCTATTTAAGTTTCCCCCTATTGTACATCTTTCCTTGCATAGAGGTGAGGGCATTTATGTGACCCAGTATTTTTCATATAATGAGAAAAAATGAATATGCTTTATTTCCACTTCTTTTTGGAGTGCAAATTACAGACAACTCTAAGAGCGTGTTGTTGCATGACCTTTGAACTAATGATAATTATAATTATAATTTGGTCCTGATTGCTTTTCCACTCAGTTTGGATTCATTTTAGTATGAATTCTTATTTACCTCCTTGTGAGAAACCTGTAGTAATGTTCACAGTGATCTGTGTGACAAGAAGAGTCAATAACGGTGACTCCTCTCTATGGTGGATTCTACTCTTTCCTCCCAATTAAACAGACCAATGCGAGGAAAGGAGAAAGCCCCTCTCCGTGTGTGTCTCTGCAAAACGTCCGGTTTTTTCCTGCTGTGTCCTTGCACTGTGTCTGGAATGTGAAGCAGCTGTGAAGGGAAAAATATGGATGTAAAACGTGTTTTTTTTTGTTTTTTTTTCAAAAGTGGCAGAAAAGGAAAAAAACTTTGAATCAAGGATCCAGTGCAGAAGTACTTCAGTTTGATATGCAACCACTCTGTAACCTCCCTGCCACCCCCAAACCTGTATACAGCTCGTGACCACTTGTTGCATGTGTGTGTATCCATGTCTGTGTGTGTGTGTGTGTGTGTGTGTGTGTGTGTGTGTGTGTGTGTGTGTGTGTGTGTGTGTGTGTGTGTGTGTGTGTCTGTGCACATGCATGTTTGTATGTGTGTGTGTGTGTGTGTGTGTGTGTCTGTGTATGTTTGAGTGTGTGTATCTGTGTGTGTTTTTGTGTATTTGTGTGTCTGTGTGCATGCATGTTTGTGTGTGTGTGTGTGTGTGTGTATGCGTGTCTGCATGTGTGTGTGTGTGTGTGTGTGTGTGTGTGTGTGTGTGTGTGTGCGTCTATATGCGTGTTTGTGTGTGTGTGTGTGTGTGTGTGTGTGTGTTTGTGTATATGTGTGTGTGTGTATGTGTGTGTTAGAGTGTTTGTGTGTGTGTGTGTGTATATGCTTCTTTGTGTGTGTGTGTTTGCGTGTCCGTGTGTTGGAGTGTTTGTCTGTGTGCATGTGTTGGAGTGTGTGTGTGTGTGTGTGTGTGTGTGTGTGTGTGTGTGTGTGTGTGTGTGTGTGTGTGTGTGTGTGTGTGTGTGTGTGTGTGTGTGTGTGTGTGTGTGTGTTGGAGTGTGTGTAAGTGATTTACAGGGGACAGCTGGGTAACAGAGATATTATTTATTCACTTGGAGCCCCTCGTTTATGCCGGCTGTTCTCCTCTCGCAGTTGCTGTTTGCTTGTCTTTCAAGCATATTTTTGAGAATTCTGTAAAAGTGGTGTAATTAAAGAAAGGACACAGAATGAAAGAGTGGAAAGGGGGGGGTGGATAGAGAGATGGAAATTTCAGGAAATCTTAAACAGAAGGCAATCCTGAATTCTTAAAGTCCCCGCTTCCTCTTTAAAATCCAACGGGAAAAAAAAGAAAAGAAAAGAAAACAAAATATTCCTGCACAAGGGTCAGGGACTGGGTGCTTTTGTTTAAGTTTTTTTTTTTTTTTTTTTTTTTTTTTTTTTCATGTTTTCTCTTCAGACATGAGAATAATGGAGAAAAGGTTCAGTATTCTTTTTCCTCACTTGTCTTTTCACAGAGCTGTTGCTAGCGAGTGTTTCTGTCAGGTAATACATCTTCAAACCGGAAATATACCAAGAAAAAAACACTGAATAAATAAATAAAGCCCTCAGTAAAGCACCCTAATACACCCTCATTAATGTTTGCAATCAGCTGAGCTTCAGAGGGAATAGGCTTTCTGGAATCAGTGCATTTTGTTGCAGAGGGTATTTCGTTGCGCCGAGCTTTGCGCTATGCTACATGCGCCAGGTTAAGCGCAGAAGGCATCATTACCCCTGTGAGGTCAGGGGTCCAGGCACTGAGCCAATACTGCCAGCTTAGAGCTGAGATCTAGAGATCTCACTGTGCTTGCCCTGGAAAACACTCTGCCACTTTATCTAAATAATCAAGGAGGCCCTTTTGCGTAATATCACTAACCGACAGGCAAACACGGGAAGCTCGGACTGGTCAGGCACCAGCGCTCCAGGGCTTTGAGTGACAAACTAAAAGTGCACTATAAACACTGAACTTTAGTCTCACGCCTGCGATGTATGGTATAGTAGTCCCTGTGCCCTTATTGTGTGCAGAGGAGCGGGAAGGAGAGAGGAGGACGTGTTACAAGCTCTCTTTTCTTAATCTGCCCCCCCTCCCCGCTGCTCCTGCATAAAACTGTTTTTTTGACCTTCTACGCAGGAACATTTTGTATCAACTTCATTTCTTGAAAAAAAAGAGAAGGGTTAAACCAATGGCACAACCTGGAAGAGAGGGAAGTCACATTAGACTGTATCAAAAATGAGATTAGCAACAAAAGAAAGAGGAAAAATAAAAAGTTGAACAGTGAACAAAACTGTTTAACGGCCTATTTTGTCTTTGAATTAAAATAATATGTACCAAAGGTGAAAAAAAAGAGCTTGTTTGTCAGGGCGTTGGCAGTTTGAATATATAATGTAGGATTTAATGAAAGTTGGATCATTTCTGGGATTCTAGAGCTAGCTAGTAAACACACACCCTCTATGTCCATAGAGGATTGGAGCTTCTCGGTGTGCCGCGCTGCGCGAGGTGAAGCCTTGTACAGCTTGAAGGGGGCGTGCAACTTTAGCGACTGGAGTCAACGGCTCCCTTTTCACCCTGTGGTGGTTGTTTCTGTTACAGGGAATGGCATTAATGCTGCCAAATTTGTGGGCGCAGTTTCAGTTTGACGTTGGCCTCCTCTCTATTGTTGACAGTGCGCTTCTGTGTTGTTGACAAATATGCAGCTCTCTTAGCCAGCTTGCAAGGGAATCTATACAGGGGCGGAGCGGGCGGGGGGGGTGGGGGGGTGGGGGTTGAGACAGGGGTGGTGAGACAGGAGCATTATCACACACACTCAAAATAACCAGAAAGCAAGAGGACCCATATTAGGTAATGAATCTCCAACAGAAAGCAAGTGAACGAGAAATTTATTGACAAGCCATGTTACTGTGTGCCTGTGAGACGAAACAAAATAGCCCTGCCCCCCAAATCTGACTCGCCACCAGCACATCACACACCCCTTGGGTCGAATACTGCCCCATGACGCCGTCTCATGACCCATCTGCGCATGGGTGTGATATCTATTGGCTGAAGTCTTAAGCAGCGGTTTGGACTTTAGGCTCGGGTGTTCCGAGTCTGTGTCCAGAGTGATACTTTGCTGTTGTTTCCCCAAGTGTGATAGTGTACCTCAGTTTCTCCAAAAAAAAAAAAGGGGTACATTTTATCCATTTTAGCAGATGCTCTCATCCAGAGCAAATTGCACGGCTTACCTTCTTTACATAGTTAGTTTGTACAGCTGGATACTTACTGAAGCAGGTTAAGTATCTCGCTCAAGGGTACGACAGCAGCGTTAAGTATCTCGCTCAAGGGTACGACAGCAGCGCCCCGCCTGGGAATCGAACCCATAACTTACGAGTCACAAGCCCGTCTTCTTAAACAGAGACAAGCCCATCTTCTTAAACATTCTGCTACTCTGCCCCCTGGTTGGTGTTCAAATTTTAGAAAATTTGGAACTGGAAGCTTGGCACTTCTCTGGAGACGGTCTGATTTTATTAAAAATAAGTAAATTAAAAACAGCCAACAGTGCACTTACTATATTACTATGCTCACAGGTAATGATAATATTGGTCTTTTAAAAATGTTTTTTATTTTATTTTATTCTGAGTGAGTCCATGTCATTACATAGATTATAGGTGTGCGTGTGTGTGTGTGCGTGCGTGCGTGCGTGCGTGCGTGCCTGCGTGTCGGTTTTCATCTCCAAGTTACCCCATTGTAGTATGCAGGTCAGGCCTACTAAATTTATAGTGTCACACTTTATTTGGTTAAGTGATTAAGCGATGTATCTCTATTCATTTGGACAGTAGAAACCAAGGTCTGAACCTAAACTCTTTAACAATAAGTAGTTTTTACATGTACATTTTTAATTTATTTAATTAATTATAATTTTTTTTTTTTTAACCAAATTTCTTTTGCCAAATTCCATTGGCAGAATTTCTAAGGCCCTGAATAGAAGTCACCAGTGGTGCAGATGGCACTATTTTGCATTTGTGTTCCAAATTAGCCGTCCACTTCTAGCCTCAATAATGGTATGATACATACAGCTCACCCTGGGACGGAGCAAATACACCCACAACTTAACATCTGAAATTGAATGAAATATCTTAGGTAAATACTACTGGCAGTCATTGCACTGAATGCCTACGGATCTGTGCATTAAAGCAGTTCAGTTTACACATGTGATGTCATGTTTTCCGAGCTAAAATAAGAGAGAAGGCTAATTTGATCATTTTCATCCCAACGATGGAAACACTTTCTCGCTCGCCCACAGTGCTCATTGATCCAGGGCAGCAGTCAGAGATCCAGTCACTTCACAGTAGCACATAGTGTATTGTTGAGGGTCAGTCAAATGACAAGCCCTTGAAAAGAACGGTAAATTAAATTTCCATTCAAATCAACACATGCTAGACGCAGTATACAGAAGCGAGGATTTTAGCAGGCTTTTTCAGTTCCCTCAGATGCAGTTAAATGTTAAATACCCACTAAACACACAGTATGACCCTGAGTAAGGAGCAGTGTTTAATTCAGCCTTTTTTTTTCCTGCGTTAGTGAAAGTGCTGTTTATTTTTTGGTGTACGTTATAATAGATAAGAACAGGACCCTGACTCTTGTCAAAGTAAGTGGTGGCGCTTGGTGTGCAGAGGTGAAGGAGTCGACTCGCTTTACCTCCGCCCTCTGAAATATCTGTCTGCCTTGCACTGTTCCTCGCTCCCATTTTTCTTTTTCTTTTTTCATTCGGCTGTAGGGGGCCGGCTCGTTCTGCCCCACGAGGGGGGAAGAGGCCCTTTGGGAGGGGCTTCCTGGGCCTCTGGTTTAGGAAAAGTAACACTTTGCCTTTAAAGACTCTTCAGAGCAGTGAGATAAGGAATTTAGTGACTTTATCAGAAATGCCACTGTTTAATTTAACCGGGTGAGGCACTTAGGATCTGGCACCGGTCTTTCAGTCTAGTGATAAATTTGCAAGAAAGTGGAAAAGATTGGAGCCCGGGAGAACAGATTAGAGGGATACAAATATAGAAGTGACATTGTAGCGGGTATTAGTCAGGTGCTCCTCTGAACAAGTGGCTCCTTTCTGATAGCTCTGAGAGTGTGGCTGTAGCCCAGGCGCTGTAGCCCAGGCGCGCGATTGATTGCGGTCCCAGATTGATTGGAGCAGTGAGGCATGGGCAGTTTGTGTTTCCCATAACTACAGCCCACCCCCCCTGCCTTTCTCTCTCTCTCTCTCTCTCTCTCTCTCTCTCTCTCTCTCTTTCTCTCTGTCTTTCTGTCTTTCTCTCTCTCTCTATCTCTGTCTCTCTCTCTCTCTCTCTCTCTCTCTCTGTCTTTCTGTCTCTCTCTCTCTCTCTCTGTCTCTTTCTATTTCACTCTTGTTCTCTCTCTCTTGCGTTCTCTCACTCTCTTTCTCTCTCTGCCTCTCTCACTCCCTCACTGTCACTCTTTCTCTCTCTCTCTCTCTCTTTCTCTTTCCCTTTTTTTTCCCTCCGTCCCCTCTTTCTTTTCTGCAACAGTTGGTGTGCGTCCGTCTTGGCTGCGCTCCACGGCCTGTTTGATGTGGTTTCCAGAAGTCCTGAACCTCAGTCCCTGGCCAGTCTTTCTGTCATCGGCAGAGCTGCTGTCTCTTTAGCCTCCATTGACTCCTTTTAACCTCCTTCTACCTCCTCGCATTTAAACAGCTGCTCTCCTCTCCTCTTTCTTCTTCTTCTTTGGAAATTATGGGCTCCTTATTATTTTCGCAGCAGGAGGGATTCAACTCACTTCTTCTCGTAAATTACGCCATTGTAAATGACCAAATCGCGTTCTGTCTTAGTTGTTGGGAGAGTTCTGCACCTGAATCAGAAAACTGATATTTGTTGTGTGTGTTGACTAAATTAGGAAGTATTTCTTTGTGGAGGTCCTAGATTTTCTTTTGCCCTCACATGGATATTTTACATTCTCAGATTGGGTATCTGGGAAAGATATAGAAATGCTGACATTCAAAGATAAATTAATTCCTCGCTGTTATGATGTTAAATTTCTGGTGAAGTGCTGTTTATCTGCAAGGGGATATTTTACAGGTTTTAAAATGAGCAGTTTTATGATATTTGTTTTTTGCAAATCTGTGGAGGTCTTTTGGAATAACACAAAACATAAAAATAATTTGATGTGCTGCTATTGAATTAAATGCATTAGCTACCTCTTGCATTCTCTTCTCACCTTTCAAAGCAGATTAGATAAAGTGAAAGGTGCTGTGTAGTAATCTCACTTCACATAATTCCTCTTTGCAGGTAGCTGAAGTACTGTAAGTGTCAGTTCCTGATCTTAAACTCAAATCGGGAGTCTCACCGTAAACTCCCCAGTGTGTACTGCTGAAATCCCGACCTGATGAGCTAAAACACTTCACAAGTTGTAATAACAAGACTGGTGTTATTGTAAGCTCAAGTTCCGCTAACTGGAAACTACAACACCACAACGCCATGCAACGCTCTTGCTGAACGCGAGCTGAAGAAATTTTACTGTACACCCAGATGCTTGAAAGAGTTGTGCAAATCCTGTCAATGGCCAGAGGGGGCAGTGTCTCCCTCCAGCTTTGGATTTTTTTTTCGCCCTTATCGAAGAGTTGAGAGAAAACGAGATGATTAAGCATTTGTAATTTGATGTATAATTGAAAGGGGCTGTACTGGCTACCCTTGGACACCTTTCCTGCATATCACAGCATGTCACAGGTAAACTGATCGGCCAAGAAGATACTTCCAACTTGCAAAAAAAATAAAAAATGAAGGAGAATTAAAGGAGAGCAGAGTGGATGCACAGAACTGACGAGGACTGGCTTTGGAAGTGCCTGTTCAGAACAGAGGACATAATTCTTGAGATATGATCCTTGTGTCCTGACTAGGAGATTACGAAAGGGGTGGATGTGCTCCTCAAATAATGTCTCTCTGGGCTTAGAATTGTCTCCTTCATTTAAAATTGTCCCTTTCATTTAAATAATTTTTAAAAAAGCATTCCCAAAAGAGTGGATATGAAACAGGGATGACTCTTCAGGGTGGACAGGTTCAGGGTGTCATTAGTCCTCACTGAAGCGGCCGGTTCATATCAGCCCGTGGAAGCGGGCAGCGCAAAAAACCCGCCATGTAAACACGCGTGTGGGAGTCTGCGGCGGGACGGACGACATGCCCACAGGGGTGTGTTGAAACCCCGGCGCTTGCGTCTCATTTTTTCGGAGGCAAACAAACACGCGCGCACACACACACAGGGAACAGACTCTGCTGTCATATCTCCTATGGCTCTCTCCACCTGCCCCAGGGCACCGGTCAAGGATACTGGCACTTTTATTACCCAGTGTCACCACTGACTATGTAAACACACAGACATGTATGCCTGCACAGACACGCGCGCACACACACACACACACACACACACACACACACACCCCTCGGGTTATTATAGAAATGCATTTTGCATCCGTCCAAGATAAGGTTCCAAAATAGCATTCAAATGGAGTACATTTTAAAAAGGGGGGGGGGGGGGGTGGGGGGGGGGCAAAAAGCCTTTTGAGTGTGTTGTACATAAAAAGAGATTTAGTCAGTGTCTCTGGTTTGTCTACTTTTTTACAGTGCAGTCCCCCCCCCCCCTCCCCCCCCTTGCTTTCAGATTGATCTCTGATTGACTGAGACGGCGCCATACACAAGTCTAAGTTTACCCCAGTGTGGCGGTTTTAGCGGATTTCAATAGTATTTCAGGATATCCTCGCTGCTGCTGCTCTGGCAGTTTTTGGCCGAATAACAGCTGCCACCAGCATTAGTGTGGAGACAGACACTTCTTAGTGTCACACGGCCCCCGGCCTCGTGTGTCACATGGATTGATACGGCCATATTCTGTGGGTTTGCGCGAAACCCTGTCCCTGCTATGCAGAAACGCGCTTCTAAGATTTCCAAAGTTCTTTTCACGTATGCTTTTTACATCGACACCCTAGGCGCTTCAGCGAACGGGGGCTGTTCCATGTTTTCGTTATTCCGCCCGCCCCCTTTCCCCCAATTCAAGTCCTCTCTTGTTTTTTTTTCCCCTCTTTGTTTTTACAGGACTGCAGTCCACAAATGGTGATAAAGATTCTGAGGTTTTATTTTATTTTATTTTATTTTTTTGGGCAGAGGGCAGTGGATGTGAGGTATTTAATCCCGCTTACTCCTGTAAACCAACCTGCATAATTGGGTTCCAGAATATTTAAGTGGATTTGGATAAAAGTGGCAGGTCAAATGAGAAAGTAAGAACAAGCCTGGATTTCAGCGGGGCTTTACCGCACAAATATGAAGACGGGGGTTTGCTGCCAAATGTAAAATAAGAGAAAATTAAGTGGACATCATATTTAGAAGAATTTCTGAGGGGGAGCAATTATCGTTTGTGCTCGGCACAATGGCTAATTTGCCTGAAAAACAGGATAGAGAAAAGGAATGTCTTTAATAATTTTAGGCCTTGTGGGGTTTCATGTGCCATGGTTTAATTTTTTTTGTTTGTACTTTTATAAATATATATATAATATTTATAAAAAAGAAACAAATGGTGTAATAAAAGTCAGTGAAGTAGCCTGTAGCTGTCCTTGCTGTGAAAGTTGCACGCAGTGGCAGTTTAGATCCCCTTGAACTGGGCTAATACTTGTCTATTCCGATTAGGATTAGTATGTGTAGCAGAGACTCAGGCGGAGCCCTAGCAGGACTGATAATCTAATAAATCAAGATAAAAAACTCTGAGATTGGTTTACTGAGGGCTAGGATTTACTATTGGACATCTCAGAGAGAGACAAGGATTAACTCAGCATTTGTTGCCCCGTTACGCAGAGAGACAGAGGGAGAGGGGGAGAGAGAGAGAGAGAAAGAGGGAGAGAGAGAGAGGGAGAGCGAGAGAGACAGCAAGGAGGGGGTAGGGGGGAGGGAGGGAGGGGGCCAGTGAAGGCTTTATATTGCGGGATGGACAGGAAGTTTAACTCAGAGTGACAAGGTCAGGTTAGGCCTTGTACAAAAGGCTTTGTTCCACAGACAGATTAAAAGGCTCTTCCACAGTTTTTACACTTTTGGAGGTTGTTGAACACGCTGTAAGTTAATCCTGTCTGTGGAGGAAGTGCGGTTGGCAGGAGGGAAGAGCTGGAATCAGGGAGCTGCACCGGGAACGAAAACCTCGCAAACGCCCAGGCTGTTCGTTCGGAACTCTGAGAATGTACATTACCGCCATCTGGCATGCGCTGGCTTCAGAACCTTACTGCTCAGAGCTCCCGTTTAAAATTTAGTCCGTTTTTTTCCCTCTGTTTCTTTGTAATTATGAATGAATGAAAGCGGGGATTGAATGGAGGAATGAGTTTCCTTTGATTTCAGTCATAAAATGTAGAAATATATTGTACATGCTTGTGTAAAAGATATGCATATCCCCTCTTCTATCCGCAGGCCCTGTGGGGACTGGTACAGCATATAGAGCAAATCTAGACTGCGTGTAAGCGCAGTTTCATATGTGATATCTTATTTGTGTGGAAAGGTGCTGCACTACTAAACGAGCCCGTGCTCTATATTAGGCAGCTATCATTAGTATTAATTAAAATTTCAAAGCCCATGTTATTTTAGCTTTGCTCCTGAAAAAAACACATTAAAAACTTTAAAGTTCACTTTGCCTCATTTCACTGGTATTCTTCCAGTTAATTGGCTTGATGATCGATAATTCCTGCACCCCTGTTGGGGGGAGTGTTAAACACTACCGTGAATTTGCTGCACTGTCTGAATTACAGTGTAGTCACAATATAGAGGCACTTTAGGGTTTTCAGCATGGCCCTGAGGCAGGAGAATTATATTTATTTTATGTGTCTTATAATACGATGTGACACCACAAAAACACATTTTTGACAATTGACTTGGTGTTACAGTAGATGTTAGACAGGTTATAAGCATTTGTTGATTATTCATTTCAGAAAGCTTGCTTTTAACATTGCCAAGAAGCCAACAGCTTAATCCAGTGATTTTCAGCACATATCTTACTTTCTTATATTTTATAATGGTGGATAATTACTGAAGCAAGTCAGGTTAAGCACCTTGCTCTGGGATACTGTTGCTGTGCCACGCCTAGGAAATGACCCTGACACCTCTGTATTGCCCGCCCACTCATGACCATTTCACCAAAGTCCTTCCTGTTTTCAGCGATTCAGTCTGTACGGTTGCTTACTCTCTAATTTCCAGACCACATTGGATTGTTACTATTCTAGTATATATTATAGGTATGACAATAATCCAGTTATATTGAGGGATTTAATTGCAATCAAACTCACTCTGGCATTTTGCATACATGCACATTACTACTCTGCTGTTTCTGATAAAGCTTTCAATTTGAATGCATGTGGACTAACAGAAGCTTAGTAGTAAAAATCTGAGTTGTGTCAGCTCACAATTGCGAGTAAATTGACCTAGTAAATGCTAGTATTTTAAAGACATTGTCAGCATAATAAATGAATAGATTAAATGCAAATAGAGCTCCACCTGCTTATTGTTGTCCTTATAGCGTGTTCTTTTATATAAAACTTGAGTTAATTTGTTACTGTGAGGTTTGCAGCGAGCAATTTTGCAGCCCAAAAGTGGGGCTGTCTGTTAGCTGTTAGTCAGGCTTGTTTAGAGATATCAAACATGGCACCCTGTTGCTGATTACCCAATCAGTAAAGGTGGAGAGACCCAGGCAATTCCAGTTTAGCCAAAAGGACACATTCTTCTCCTCCTCGGGATACTGTTAGCAATATCATTTGGCAATTAACAAGGAAACGAGAGAGAAATGGAGAAGCCAATTACCACTCGGAGCTAGCTAAAGGCCATTTTAAACTGTGTGCCCATGACATAATAATGTTTATGGTAAATATTATAGTCAGAGCGAGTGCTTGGCGTGAGAGGGAGGGGAAAAAAAGGCATCAATCTGGGATGGAGAATAATTTATTAAGATCTGAGATGCGCCAATTATGTGGAAAGGACCAAAAAGAAAAAAAAAAATCAAACTCTCCAGGAACCGCATACATGATTGCAATGTTGATTAAATCCCCCTGGATCTAATGAGTTGATTTTCTGCTGTTAATATTGCATCGGCTGATGATGGATTCGTTAAGATAATGGAACGAAGCTAAAATATAAATGACTCCCTGTCAAGGAGCAGATTTTCGTCATTTTCTGTCTGACACCTCAGCCGTGGGGATTTGGTTGGGCCTTTTTGTGTTGAGAATCACCAGATCTGGAATACTAATTTTTCATGTACAGCTATAACACTGTGTACCCCTCCTCCCCTCTCTGTAAATGTGTCCTTTTTATCTCTAGACATGGGGATGGGGGGGGGGGGGGGGGGGACATGCAATTGAACTTTTTCCTGTTCGGCGGTAAGATCCACAACTGGCAGAGCTCTCTCATGAACATGAAATCACCCAGCCAACAGCACGTTCGCACCATTCACATTCCCCATTCTTGTTCTAATTTGCAAATTGCATGCGTACGGCAGAATGCAGTCCAAAACATACATTCCTAGAATTAAAATGTTACAAGACCGTAAAAATCCGCTCGGTAAATGTTCCATTTTGTGTCAACTGAGCTTTTTCAACTGAATCAACTAATGTGCAATATTCAATAGTCTGAGGTGATTACTCTTAGTAATTTGTCTTTGAAGCAGGTCGCCTTACCCGTTTTGTGTGCATTTCGGTAGAAGAGGGAACATTTTTGCACTTTGATAAAGAGAGCATTTGTTGTTTAAAAAGTGTTGGTAACGAAAAAACTGAAAACATTGATAACCAAGGGAGACAGAGTATGTTATTAGCACTGATTAACACATCACTCACAATAGCAGTGTCCACATCCAGTTAAACAAGCTCGGCAAAGAAACAAATAAAACAAGATGCGGTGAAGACATAATACTAAGAGCAGTAGAATTGATCTTTGCCATGGTTACATAGCACAATGCCATGGTTACATAGCACAATGCCATGGTTACATAGCACAAACTTTTGAAAACGGATCCTTCAGGACCTGCGCATGCATTTCCAAAGCTTCAGTGTCCGCTGAGACCAATAGCTTAAATAGTGGAGTCAGATTTTGAATGGATACTTGAAAACTGGCAGGACCTCAGAACAAAAGTGGGTAATATTTCATTGGCCAAATGAGCCTGATAAATATCAAAGATGAAAATGGAAGGGGTGAAAAAAAATAAAACGGTCAAAATGAATGTGACACGTTTTCCTCTTAAAGGCCAATGGGCATTTTAGCGTTGAGTTGTCCCTAGCTGTGGACTACCTCTGCAATCACAAGCTATTTTATAATCGTCTTAATCGCCATTGTTGTCAAGTTTCATGCTCTGCCTGACCCTTCCTTTGAGGAGATTATTGTGTTGTTTTTTTCTACTTTTTTTTTTTTAGCACCCCCCCCTTGGTCTTTGCCCGTGATATTACCAGGGAAACGGTTTGATTGGGGCTTACCCCAGGCCCTTTCTTCCCCGTGTCACTTTTTTTGTCCTTTAACATGGTTTTGCTAAAAAGTTTTTTAATCAATCAAGTATGAGGCAGAAAATAGGCTTTGTCACGGCAGGCCCCGGGTCGTGTGATGCTTGCTTTGCGCGGTGACAGGTCCTCAAAAGGGATAAAAAGGAATATTTTTTGGGGAAAACCCTGGTTTCCATGGCGCCGCCACTTGTTGCACATCTCTGGCCTTTCTTAACTCCCGCGTGGGCCTGAAATTTCAAAGAGGGGGACAACAAAAATTAGGGTAGGAGGGGTAGACTGGGCTTTGCAGGCAGCTGCCCTCGAGCCCTGCAATCTCCTCTCCTACAGGCCGAGGAGAATAGGAAGCGGAATTGACAGCAAAAAAGGGGGCCTACTAGGTTCTGTCAAAATATGCATAAGCAGTGTTATTTAATAAATGTCCAATTTTTCATTGTCCTCGTCTCCATTCCGAAAGTCACTCGGAGGGAGCACATACTATCTGACAGAAGAGAAGCACAAGAGGAGTCTCCTGTTTGCTCAAAGGACTCTGGTAGTACAGCTTCTGAATCATGTCATTGATTATTGTTTTTTTATTTTTTATTTGGTCCAAGGTCATATAAGCTAAATTAGGGGTCTTACATTTTCTCAGTAATAGTGATATCGGGAAAGACACGCAATAATATGTTAGTTATTGTTAGGCGATACTGTTTGGCGCAGTGGTTTGAATATTTGGACTTGTGTTGTTTTTTTGTTTTTTAATTGTGAAACTTTTTATTTTTATTTTTAGAATGGCTAGTAAATGTTAAAGACATTACCCGTTGACACTGGGTATATATAAATTAGGCATACTCAGTGGCTTACAGATTTTAAGAAAATGTGTTTCATGTTTAATGGGGCTTTGGCTTTGCATAAGGTGTGTTCACCACATTAACATAACATGAACTCGTTAGTGTGCGTGCACTGATATATTTCATGCTTGGATTAATTTGAGCTATTTTTATACAAAGTAATCTTATAGCAAGAATGTGGTTGGCAACATCTGTCACCAGAGACTGCCTTTCGCCTCTCCCTGTGTACGTTTCACAATTATGTATTCTTCTCTCTTTTGAGAAATGGCTTAATAAGGTCAAGGTTTTCGCGTGTCAGGACTTCTTTAAACAATTTGCAATAATTTCCATAGCATCACTCTCACCCACAATAACAAACAAGGTTATTCCTTCTGCTCCCTCTTATCATAGTATGTGATGAAAAAGACTATTATTATGTTCTAATGCTGAAAGACCTGTAGTGTTCATTGTGTGTGTGTGTGTGTGTGTGTGTGTGTGTGTGTGTGTGTGTGTGTGTGTGTGTGTGCGTGTGCGTGTGTGTGCATGAATTCAGACCGTGCACACATGCAGATCCTTGGCTCATCCCCGCTAAATGTACATTTACTCAGATAAGTCTATTTTCCGACAGTCTCAATCTCGTTGTGCACTGAAATGCAAAAAAAAATCTGCCATTTTAAAGTTGTGCTTCGACATAGCCTGTCCAGTGTGATTCTTTCCGAAAAGGGAAAAGCCAGCTTTCTGTGTTCTAATTTGAGAACCGGTTTGTCTTTGAGATTCCCTGCACTCCTCTGTCAGTCTGTTGCAAAGGTTAAGAGAGAGCTGGGGTACCTTCCTTGATGATGTTTTATCATGCTAGGCATGCCCTGTTTCCTGATGAATATATTAAAATTATTACTGTGCAAACAGAGTTTCTAATTACTGACCTGCTTGCCATTGTACTGAGCATTCTCTATGCCTTTTCTCTTCCAGTGCCTTGTTTATTTATCTGCACCAGTGAATACAGAATAGTCAGTGCAATGTCATTTCCAACCCCATGAAAATGATTTTGAAAATGCCAGTCTTGCCTATTATACAGTATAATTACGAGTCTGTCTTTTTATTTCATCATATCTTTAGCCGGTGAGAAGATCTTTGAGAGGGTAAACATCTCGGCGGGTTCTCACATGTGTATATTGCATTTATAGAAGAAAAGGCTTAGGGTTTGTGTACGCGTTCACTTGTGCGTGTTTGTGTGCGTGAGTGTGTGTATGTGTGTGTGTGTGTGTGTGTGCGTGTGTGTGTGCACGCATGTGCGTGTGTGTGCATGCGTGTGTGTGTGTGCGAACACTGAATTGGAATGTCTATCAATTGCAATGACTTCTTGGAAGATTTTATTGTAATGTATTTTTTAGTACTGTTCAAAGTTCCTGAGACCATGAAAGATAATTGGTGTGATGGAATATGTATACACACAAACACACGCACACACGTGCGCAAACACACACGCGCGCACACACACACACACACACACACACACACACACAATTATGGAATATATACTTCCTGATACTTGCAAAAAAAAAAAATAAATGCAACGTATGTTTTGGACATTTCTGAAGCACTGTTGACATTTTCATATGAAAAGAGATTTCGTGAGAACGAAGCTTGGCAAAAGTATCATAATCATAAATCTTCCTGACGTGCATTTCATTAAGTCGTTGATTCTGTGGGTTCTGTAGCATTTCTGAAGTGTACGACATACAGAATGGGGTAATGGAAACACCTTTCCACATTCCTGTGTTTTAGATATGCTTTTGTTGGCCAACTTTGATGTGGTTCAGCAGGTTTCTCAAGTCAGAAAGCCAGAAATCATCATTTATTTCCATTCTGCACATTTACATTGCTGTGCTGAACATCTCACTTTGTTTTTTTATGGGTTTTTATATATATATATATATGTCTGTAACAATGGTGGCATTAAAGTCACCTGTTTTTTCCCGAGAATTTCTTCCACACCACATTGTGTAAAGGGCAAGTCTGTTGTTTACTCACAGGCTAGGATGATGCAGCGGGGTTTGATCAGGGGAGTTGATAGGAACCGCAATTTAAAAAGAGGACACTGCAGCTCAGTACAAAAACAATTATGGGAAAATGAAAGGCAGCCCCCAAGGGTTAAAAATAGAAAATTAGCAACATGCATGTTGGAATTTACGGCTCCCCCTTTCCAAAGTTGCCGGGCCCGCATTGTTATGTACGATCAGATCTGCCAGTTCTTCCTCTAAGCTCCTTGTCACATTTTGACTTAATGAAGTGCAACTTAGAAGGGAATTGGGTTCATCATGCTAGTGGCACGATGCTCCCTTGTTGTAGCAAACAGGAGCGGCGTGGGACCGAAGCGCTACAGCGCGAGTCGTTATCATTCCGGTCAGTCTGTTTAACACAAAATTAAACAAAGAACTAATTAGTGCCTCATGAATTAATAACTGCACTGTTGCCGAGAAGAAGTTAGGTTGCTGAGGGGAGAGATATAAAATAAGTAGGAAGATCAGGTTAGAATTATTATTACTTTTTCGGGTTGCTTGTGCTTTCAAGGTTAACAAACTTTGCAAATAGTTGGACCGACTCGACTGCTACCGTTTAAGCACACACGCTTGTCTTTGGGGTTATGGGGGGTGAAGCGGGCTGGGGGTGGGGGTGGTTCAGCCTTGGTGGACCAGTTGCATGGACAGTTGGCCAGGACATATACAAAGGAACAAGTTTATAATCATACCGGTGGAAGTTAGATTGCCTAAGTGAAGAATATATCACGACTTTGAGTTTGATGCAGTAATGGAGAATCAGAATGAATCTGAAAAAACATTATAAAAGAAAAGGTTGGCACAGCTGCGTATCTGTTTTATAGTAACGGGAGCAGACGTGTATGAAAAGCACACTTATTCTTTATAAGAAACTAATATTTTCATATGTATTATCTTTACCTAGAACCATTACGTTGTTTACAATGCTTTTAGTGTCAGTAGGCAAATGCTGTACTAAAGATTGCAAGAAATATTTCATTTTATGTTTTATTCTGTTTGTTTTTTCTAAGGAATGAGTCTTGTGGCTAACTGTTTTGCAAGCTTAATAAACAACTTACTGTATGGGGCAGCGCTTAGAAAGAGATAATTGAGTTTGATGTACACCTGTTGTTTTAAATGTGCTGAGATTTGGAGGGAGGCGGGGCTGGGGACTTACTGACAGAGAGACCAGAGGACAGTAGTGACAGCCGTCTGTGTTTTTCTCTCTAAATGTGTGTGCACTTCTGGCCACTGCTTACGCAGGCCTCTCCAAGGTCATATTGGCTAATAAAATCCTCCCCACAATCAGATTTTAGGATTACCGATTCTAAGTAAATTATCATTGGCAAGCTGTGCCGAAATGTTCACAAAAGTGGTTAACCCGGTGGCACACACCTGCTCTCTGTATGCGGGCGGGAACAGGGGGTCCCGTCACCTGTCGTTCCCTGACAACTGTGGAACCACAGACTTCCACCCGGCCACCCTCCCCCCATCACAGGGGTCTGTTCAGCTGCTGAGCTCAACCCCTTTCCCTGCTTATTTGTTCATTTTTTTTAAACTTCTATTTTTTTTTCTTTTTTTTTTTTTTGTACTGGTTTGCTAATCTCGTTTTCTCAGTCCTGCTATAGAAAGAGCCACCCTGCTGTACAGTATGCAGGTCTCTGAATCAGTTTGTATTTATTTTACAGTTTGGCTTGTCTTGGCCTTTTATGTTGTTGCGCTACAGCTACATAAAGTACTGTGACATCAGTGCTGGCTACATTTTAATGGGAATTATGCAAGATTTTGCCCTGTTTTTGGGACAGTATATTTAAACTCTCTCTCTCTCTCTCACCCCCTCCTTCCCTCCTTCCCTCCCTCCCTACCTCCCTCCCTCCTTCCTTCCTTTCCCCCAGGATGAAGTAGGTTCCAGCAAAGAGTGACCTGTTCCCTCAAAGCAAAAACGAGGTAGGACAAATAAACCGCATGACTAATTACTGTCCTCAACATCTCCACCATTTGTTTCAACAACAAAATCAAGCATCTTCATTAATCCCCCGAGATCAATGTGTCCTGAGTTGTAAAAATTGACAAATGACTTATTACAATCGCACCGTTTTATTTTCCAACCGATTAACTCACAGTGATGTATTGCGGTTCTCTCTTTTAAAGTGTACGCCTCACAGACACTGTCATTGTTTCTTGGAGAATCTTTACTTTTCTGCGGTCATCACACCGTATTGCCTTCCCTGAAATATCCACATTGCTATAGATTTAATTCAGACTGAAGTGTAGGAATTATGGTACCTGTCTCTTGCCTGGTACATGCTCGGTACACTTGTAAAAAGTAAATTAAGCCACTTACTGTATGTAGGTGGTTGTTGTTTTCGGTAGCATACCCCAGTGTTAAAGGCTATAACATTAAAGAAGTGCACTGATAAGGACTTAGACAATGTCTTGCCTCTGGCTCCCCAGCCACGACCAAGCGGAAGAGTGATGCTGTGAGATGGGGTCTCCAGGATAACTTGGGGTCTTCTGGTTATGCGACCAAAAACTCCTCCTCTCTGTCTCCAGTGTATCACAGACACGAAAGATATACAGTACAAACTCATGGCATCATTCTTAGGAAACCGTCCACTCCCTTATTAGCAGAGACACTTTACACAATATATCCTCAAGCACTGCTTTGACATGAAAAATGTTGACTGGTTGGCTGGACAGTGAACGGACTGAGGGATACCGTATAGCGTATACGTATACCATGGTACATATTAAAAACACGTTCAATGGATCCCTTATTCAAACGGCCGAACGCATTGAACTATTAGCGTCAAATTAATCGGAAAAGTAGTTTGAAGAGGGAGGCCCTTTTGCCCTTTTCCTTGGCGGCATAGGGGCTTTGGAGCCGTCGATGTGGGCAATACCGAAGGGAACGCACGGCAGTTTTTTTTTTTGTTTTTTTTCATCCGTTTGAATTAAACCAGGATGCTTTAGGAGTCCCAGTGTGTCTTCAAAGGGAGGCAAGCGCGCCAACACAGACACCTCTCCCTCCATGACCCACTTCTCCCCTTGCTTCCAAAACCCAAATAGCTGGAGTATAGTTAGCTTAATTGGGTTTTGATATATTTTAATTCGGCTAATCAGAAAGCCCAACTGGCTCCCGCATGCCTCTTCCCTTTCCTCAAAGGTCCCAGAGACCGGGCCGAGCAGCCTCCCAGAACGCCTTCCCTCTCAAACAGTGGGAAGAGAATTAAACTGCCAAATTTGTTTTCATTGGTTCTCGGCTTCCTTGGGGAGTCAGTGGCTTTTAATTGTGCTCGCTGTGAAGAATTTTGTAGCGCCGGTTTAAAACAACATGGTGGACGGCTCCCCTCTTTATTCTCTCTTTGTGTTTCTTTTCCCTCCTTTTTTTTTTTTTTTTGACAGATCAGCCTAAAAATGTAGCGTGGTTTAGTTAATTTAACGTTTTGGAAAAGCAAATGAGGATGAATTATTTTTGTTCTGAGTGTGGTTATCCTCTGGCGCTGTCTCTCTCCATTTTTTGGGTGAAGTGTTCATTCGGGAAAACGAGTTCAGTTTTGAAAAGAGATCTGAGGAGAGATCCTGATTTTTACAGAAATTATTTTTATTTTTTTTAATTTTTTAATTTTTTTAAAATTTTTAAATTTATTTTTTTTTCATACAAATTTGATGTCGGTTGTGATCCGGTCTAATTTTATCTGGATACATTATCAACTTGCACAGTTATAAAGTTAATGTTCTCTTAAACAGCGCTGCCTTCTTTAGGAATCGAACCTGGAGCCTTTGGGCTACATGGACAGCTCCTTAACAACTGAACCAGTTGCATCATCAGGAACCCATATAAATGAATGAATTTTATAGCTCTCAATATGACCGGTAGTCCTCTGGACCACTTTGTATCTTAATATACATGTATATAAGATTATGGTTATCCTCTTGTAGGAAGCACTGTGAAGAGATGTATGAAATGTGTCGCTATTTTGTAATTATTATAGGTTTTTATTTTTTTTTGATATGCAGTGTAACTGAAAAAAGTTAATGTTTGTTCATCTATGACTAATTCTTTAATACATGGGGAGCGGTGTGGGTATTGTGCTTCCCTGACAGAAGTCGGAGCAGCCTAATGAGATAATCCCATGTTTCAAACAGATATGAAAGTTAATATCTCGACGGTTATAACAGTCAATAATAACAGTGGAAGACACCTCCTTTCTCCTTTTTTTTTTTTGTCCTTTGAGTTTTTTTTTTTTCCTCAATGTGTCAAAACAAGCAGAGGCAACATGGAAACGGCGGCCCTGTGTAAATATTTATGATGTAACATCTCCATGTGAATAGATCTTCCTCAGAATACATCCATCATTCCCGCCAAAATGTGAAAGCCCTCCTCCCGGCGGTGACTCGATCTTTAGGAAGCTCAGACAGGACCAGTGCGCCCCCCGCCCCCCCCCCCCCCCTTTTCGTCCAAAGTATTTGTTTTTCTTTTCACTGTGGGCCGCCCAGCTGTGAGGGCATTCCATGTGTTGTCCCCCCGGCTTTTATTCACCCAAAACTTCAAAGCCCATTTGGGCCATTGTTTCTGCGACGTGGCTGCTGGCCCCAAAAATGCAGAAACAGAAAAATGTGATGTAGGTCAAATTATAGCAGTTGCGCTTGTGAAAAGTGAAATTCTATAGCGTTGCGGCGGAGAGCCTTGGTTACGGGCGGGCCCCTGACCACACGTTTGTTTTCACTCCTTTTCTCCTTCCCGATTAGAGCTGTACACCTCCCGTTTTGCCCCCTGCCCCCCCCGCCCACATCCCCACCTCACTTTCATCAAACAGAAGTGGTAAAGCTTTTCTCGAAGGAGTGAAATAAAAGCGCGGGATGTTTTGATTTAATGGGAGGTGTGCGCGAAACGCAGTGATTTTCTCATGGTCGGATATATTTCCCCTCAGTCAATATCCTTTCATGGTTTGCAATTTGAGCTGTAGCATTCTTTAGTTACTGGGAAATTCAAATAATTGTTTAATAAGTACCACAATCCTTTAGCGTATCTTCAAAGGTAAATGGGGATGCATAGTTCAAAAACCCAGTAGCAGCGGAGCAATTACCAATGGAAAACCCAATTAGAAGGAGCCCCCCCCCCACCCCCTCCCTTAAACACTATGAGCTTGTGGCTCCAGCAAATAACAATGATATGTAATAGTTAGAGATCATAAATAAGTGCTATTCGGACCTGTGTGATCAGTGAAATGATGATATGTTGGTCTCCTGTCTTCTCCCCCCCCCCCCCCCCCCCCCCTCCATCAGTAACTTCAGCAACTCGTTAAAAGTCGAATGAAGTCCTGGCACATAAACATCTGTTGTCTTGTCCTCGTTTCCATCGCTGTCTGCGTTTTAAGGCGTCCATGCGTTTCCTCGTGTGTGAAGAGTGAGGGGCGCGCGCCCATTGATTGGCTCTTGTAGAACTGTGGGGAGGCAAAGGAGATCTCTATCCTGCCGTGGGCCAGTACTCCCAGTCTGCTGGATTAGCGGCTTTTGGGCTTTTCTCCTTGCATAATTTCTTCAGCGATACTGAGAGGAGGACGAAGAGGGAGAAAAAAAACAGGCGTTGCAAAATATGACTCAATAGAAAAACACCGTCACTCAAGGTTTTCACAATTTTATTATCACAGAGGATTGCCAGAATGTAATTATTACATCGTCTTTCTGGCAGACTGAGCTGTGGTTTGAAAAGTTAATATGGATTAGCACAATAGTTCCCAGGCTCAATACTGCCATCCAACTTTATCCATTTATCTGCTATGATGAGACTCCTTTGTGTTCCGTGACATTGTAGCATCTCTCTAAATAATAAATGCCATTGTCTTGCTCATAAAGGGAAAGTATTGTCTGTGTAATTTCGCCACGCTTTTTTTTGAGATTGTTAATATTCAAGCTGCGCTACGTGGCGGAGGATGACGTATCGGAGCGGAGCGTTGGGATCGGAAAGGAGAGCGCCCCTAGAGAACTTGACCAGGGAAAGTTATAAATCCATGTCCAGCTCTCCCAGTCCCCCCCTGATCTCCGATGGTGTGTTGTATCTGAGGGTGGGCGGGGGGGGGGGGGGGGGGAATGCCCGTTGCAGTAAGGGTCAATATGTTATTTTGGCTGTTTGTTAACTGGTGAAGGTTGCACTTCACCATTAAAGGAGTATTTAGTGCTGTGTGTTGTCGTCTGTGGGCTTTGAACAGTACGCGCAGAATGGATGACATTTTTTCCTCTCTTCCTTTTCTCTTTTGGAGTGCCTCTTTTTTCTCTGCGGATCCATTCAAGCTTTCAATACCTTCTTTTCCTCTCTTCTCCTGCCTCTTTTTCAGCGAGCAGGAGGGTTTTACTTTACTCCTTTGTCATCCTAATTGATTGCATTAACCTTTTGAGTATTGAATTTCCCTTGCATCACGCAGAGCACAATGTGGAATATTATCATAATCCCTCCAAGTAATGGACACACGGCAATCAACAATGCTTTAGGAAAAGTACATCTCCGCAAGATGGAGCGTCTCATTATTCCCCGTCGCGAGGCTGCTGGGGAAAACCGGCATGCTTGGGAAAACCGCCATGCTTGGGAAAACTTTGACTCTCCGCTCACTGGACATGTTCTCCTTTACTGCTCTTTTTTGTCTCATTGTCATTTAATGAAAAATAATTAAATCAGCGGAGGCTATTTTTGCGGTGTTCCTTAAAATCTGTGTATAACCCCGTCATGATGATGATGATGATGTTGATGGTGGTGGTGGTGGTGATGATGATGAGGATGATGATGGTACAGTGTACCTGGACTTGCATAGCTGAACGTCTAGGTGGGTCTTAGTATCAGAATCGAGCTTGATTTCAGAAGGCAGTTTTCAATTATAATGGGAGTTATCTGCGGTTGGTATTGTGTTTGGATATAATTACTTTATCTGGGAGAGGAGGGGCCAAGGGCACAGTCATTGTAATTAATCAGACATGTAGAGCTCTCAATCCCAGTCACATTTCTTACCCCTTTAAAGTAACAAATTAATGGATGTTAAAATTCTTGTTTTTAAACTGTTGTTAATGATCATTTTTGGATGTGCTGATAGAAGTTCGCACAAAACCAATATTACAAGCGAAAATAAGTCAACACAAAGTCACATGATTGTGTCAGCATCTCTTGGCCCAGCAGTACACAAGCTACAGTAATTATTGTACCTCTTCTGAAATGCCTGGACGGGTCCTGTTTTACCAAGCATCTTTTTCTTCTTTCAAGTTATGTATTCCTCGGAAAGCGAGAACGATGGCAGTCAAGTAAGACAGGTGTTCTCAGTAAGACAAACATTGACAAAACGTATCTTTGTCTTGTATTATTTAAACTCCAATACATGTTTTGTTTGCTTAGATAGCTACACTCTTTGATGCTGTGTATTTTTATGCACTGCAATGTGCATTAGTAAAAAAAACTTCTACTTTCAACATTCCTACATTAACATATATTAACAACAAACAAATGCAGTGACAAAGTATTCACACACACACACACACACACACACACACACACACACACACACACTGTATATAGGTATAAAGTACTGATGTAAGTAAGACTAAACAAGGTACAGATATACCGACTGCCACAGCTACAAAAATTACCTCTGCCTGGATCAAATGTATGAACTAGAGAATGTAAAACAGTCATAATTTTGTGATGGGGCCTATTTATTTGTAATTGTGAAAGTTCCTTGTAATTATTATTTTGTGCTATTCTTCAGTAGTGCAATCATTTTCCAATTAAAAATATAAATATATTATGCGTGGTACCCACATGTCACACGAAGGGGTGGAGATTATTGATAGTCAGAAGACTCCAAATATTTTAACACAACACACCAGTGCCTCATGTCAGGTCAGAAAGCAAAGCCAAACTCTATGCCCTGCCCAAACCATTACAAGTTGTATACTGAACATGTTACAGCTTGCATTGCCATTACAAAGTGCTTGCTTGCCATTATAAAGCACTTAGTCTAATTATAAAGTACTTGAAACAAGGGATTATTTTTTTTATCTTTAATAAATAACAAACAAAAAAAACATTGCCTCTTTCTGTTATTTTGAAATTAAGAATCCACAGACTTTTGTCTAAAAAAATTATGACAGAAATATTACTCAGAAGTGAGCATTCCTGCCTGGGCATGTTTGAATGAAAAACAATGGAAATGTACAAAATGGCGGATGGTTCTATGTAATTATTCTATAGTCACTTGTGTTTATACCACAGTTCTGCTAGTGTGGATTTTCTTAGTTCACCCGAGGCCATCCATTGTGGGGTTTTTTTTTCTGTTACTAGTAGTTTGGAAGCATTAAGGGCCAGGAGATACTGGCTTTAGAGGCAAGATTAGCCCTCGATTTACTTTGCAATCATGGGGGCAGGTAATTTAATCCCTTTACGCACTTTACATTTGCCTCTTTTGGTTTGGAAGGAGGTGTAAGTTGATTTGCCTGCTTGTAATAAGACTCTTCGCAGGAGCTTCAGAAATATTTTCAACAGTCATCACTGAGCAGCAAGGCAAGAATGTTCTGGCACACATTTCTCAACATAATCCAATGCATATATATGCAATGGTCCTAGCCACTGTACAAAGACCGCCTCTTTAACAGATTTATTTAGGTTTAGTGACTAGTCCTACATACAACAGTGAACAAGTGCATGTGAATTGTTTTGGTGTGAGCTCGGTCACATTTTCTTATTATTCTTCCCTTTTTTAGTTTTGCATAACCTCTGTCTATCCCATTTCCCACTGTTTTACTAAAGAATAAGCCTCGTATTATTATTTTATGTTATCCACAGTAAACAGATACAGGTTTTCACAGGAAAGAGGCGTAGTCAGAGCAGAAGGCCTCGTCATTTGGTCGGACATTCATCAATACCGTCAGCGCAATGCATGTTAATTAGGACAAGACAATGAAAAGCTAAAAACATGCAGTACAGGTTTTAATGACGTACACTGCAGTGGCATCGCTCAAAAAAAGCGCCCGTTCTAGAAAGCACCAGGCAGTTGCTTTGGATTATATAGGATAAAAGTCACAGCTTTGTTTGGGCCTTTATTGGAAGTATAAAAAAAACTGTCCTTTCAACAGGAACAGTGCTTGCATTGGGACGAGGGCTGTTGACACAGTTTTAGTTGAATTTTTGAACCCAACAATGGTCCTTATATGGTGTTGTCCTGGACGGGGCCACCTGCCTTCCCTAACTGCCTCTTTTGTACATCAGGATTTATTTAACAAAACCCTGAAAACTAGACGGGTGGAAAAAAACAAAACAAAACTGACTTTTCAGGACTAAATAGAACAGTAAACATCAGCACAAAGGCGTTAAATTAATTGATTGTTGAGCAACAGACAGAAAACTCTGTTATCATGTTTCCGTGGCAACAAAAAATGTATTGTCAGGCTGCTTAGATGAATTGAAGCAAAACAGCCCTTTAATTCATATCAACTCTATTATATTTTTTCAGCTGGATGAGGGAAATAAATCAATTGAAAGAGGCCCTTATGTGCAGACAGACGTAGTTTTTGATCAATAATTATTTTGAGCAGGCACACATACACGGTGGCCGTTTTGCTGTGTTGCCAAATTTAGTCATTTAAAATGCATACATGTATATATACGTTTTTTTTTGTTTTTTTTTTACTCGTTTGAAGTTGGTGAGTCATTATTGGTTGGAGTTACAGACGCGTCTTTTGATTGACTGCACACAGGGGTGCGGCAGAGCAGATTCAGAGGTCAAAAGAGAGGCCAAGGTCACAGAGGGAGCCGATGCCCGAGCGTCCTGTCCATCTTAGTCTTCCTCCGGGGCCCGGCTGACACCCCGCTGGGAAAAGCCTTGCCTTTTAAAATCTGAAGGTAGATGGCTGATCTAAATGAAAAACACCCACTTCAGCCGTTATATTGACCTGTGTCATGCTCCGAGAAAGATGGCACCTCCTGATCCTGAAACAAGTGTCATTTATAAAGGTCACCCGGCCACTCGAAACGTTCCGAAATACATACAAATGAATATGTTAATTTGAAGATGTAGGACTGTAATCGGAAAGTTAATTAGGGGGAACAGGTGATAACCCCCATACCAGCCCCACCCCCGTCCCCCACCCCACACTAGCTCTACCCCCAAAACCCTGCACCCCTCCCCCAGTCCACCCACATCCAGTGATACTAAACAAACCAAGATTATGGGATGTAATCTCCTCACACGTAAAGTGTTGTGAGCGTGTCAGTATTGGGTCAGCAATGGCAGACAAGGCTCCCTGTGTGTGGTTGTGCTGCTGGTGCTGTATGTGAGAGATACAAGACCAGCCAAATGAAACATTTGGAAGTTTTTTGGAAGCCTGTGAGTGAGTACATTAGAGGAACCTAATTCATTACAGTCCTGTCTCCCGGATGACAGGCACTTTCCACATTAATATCTATTATCCTCTGATAAATTACATAAAACGGCCAGCACCGTATTGGTTTTCGTATATTTAACCACACTGTCAAACACGCTGCGGTAGCCGAGGTGATTTTGAAAGACCGAGGCTCTTTCCAGAACTGCTGCTAGACCCATCTCTGTCAGAGGTGCAGTTCCGCCTGTAGACTTCGGTGCAGTCGGGAACGGGAGCGCAGATTTTTGACATTTATTTAAACAACTGATACTGAGTGTCAAGTGTCTCTCCCAAGTCCCAGTCAGCTGCCCTGAGCCTGTTACTGTGACTCAAGGCCTGTTGACTAACAGCAGGACAAAGCAAATGGGGATGTGGTCTGAGTGTGAGGTGTATCTGCGGCACAACAGGGCCAGGTGAACATCCCTGTTTACCTGCTCGTTATAATAATCATTTTAAAGCATTTTAAAAAATATAGCTAATCTGACATTGTGGGAAATCTCTCTCTCAGCAAGAAATCTCTCTTTGTCTCTCTGTCTCTCTCTCATTCTCTCTCTCATTCTCTCTCTCTCTCTTTCTGTCTCATTCTGTCTCTCATATTCTCTCTCTCTCGCGCTCTCTCTCACTCTCTCAGTCCCCGTTCTCTGCGTCCTATTCAAAGACAGATATAGAAACAATCCTTATTGATCTAATCTGGTTACCGCTTGCTATTTTCAACAGTTCCATCGAAAACTCCCTCCCTCCCTCCCCCCCCCCCCCCCCCCCCCCCCCCCCCCCCACCCCCCTTCCGCCTCTCTCCCCACCCTGCCTGCCACCCATCTGCCTGACCTAGATGGCGGTCACATGGTGCGGCTCCCTGGGCTTGTCGTTTTATGGAAAATCTGAGGGAGCGACAAAGCCAGAGGGTTTTAAGTTTTATCCGTGCTTGTCCTCTGAGGAGGGCTGACGCAGAATAAGGTGTTATTGTCCCAACGCTGTTTTCCGAGGCGGCCAATCCGTGACCACTTCTCTCCCGGTTTGATTGGATTTAGCGCCCGCCACCGCTGTGACTTTGGGGATTTTCCTCCCGCGTCGTCGTTTCTCTCTCTCTCTCTCTCTCTCTCTCCGGCGCGGCGTTATTTATTTACTTAACTTGTCCAGAAATGTACCCCAATCCTCAGATTAGCCCCGGAGCAACCAGACCATTCTAGTTGAGATGTGCCAGCGATTTCTTTCTCTTTTTTTCTTCCTTTCTTTTTTTTTTTTTGCGAGCTCTGCTGGTGCTGAGAGGTTAGTTTTGTACTGTGACCGAGTCCCCTTCACACTCTCGTCTGCCTGTAAATTTTCTGCTGTCCTTGCTATTCAGCCAATTACACCAAAAGAGCTTTAGTGATTTTTTTTTTTTTTTTTTGCGCGGGGGAATTATTTATTTATTTCACAGAAGAATGCAAAGCATCTCTGAAGGTTAAAAAAAATTGCTGAATTTCATAGCGTTCATAATGTTAACTTTTTTCCATGTAAGAGCTAATCGATAGCTGTCAACCCTGCCCCGTACAAAACAAATACCCGCACACACAAAATTACACACGGGTGGACAGCGGCGGTGTTTTCGCACTTTTTGGTCTTTTTTTTTCTTCCGAATTGTGAATTTTAGCGATGAGATAATTATTTCACAGATTCACTTAGAAATGCACGCAGTAGTGTTGAACTGTAAAATTGAGGCCTGCACATTCTGTTGTGAACGGGGGAGGGGTGAAGTGAAAATTCCTCATCTGACGGTCACGACGCTTACCCCTACTTTCTAGGTCAGTAGAAATGATCGTTTTAATGTGCTTTAATAAAAAAACTTTTTTTTGTCAGTTCACCAACAGAAAACAGCCTAGAGGAGAGTAGCAACACACTCACAAACCTAGACAAGAGCCTCAGTGGGGTCATAGTCTCACAAATCTCTGCAAAAGCACAGGCATCATTGTGCACAGAAAGTACTCATAATGAAATGCAGTGGGTTGGGCAGTTATAATGGTGGATTATGTACAGAGGTAATGGCAGTGTGCTCTCAGCACCGCTTTGAGAGATGCGTGTCCCTCCACCTACCTCTGTGAGCGGCGAAAAGGTTCTCCCGGCCCCTCCCTCTACCGCCCCCCCCCCCCCCCCCCCCCCCCCCCCCGCCAGTGACGTTAATCAGCTCTGTCCCTCACTGCCTGCTCCAGTCACGTTCCATATCTAATAGTTGGTTTAGAAGGGACTTGTTTGTTGCCGGCGGGGAGAGAAGTATATTACCTCTTTAAAAAGCTTTACTTTTATTGGGTGAGCTGCCATGTTAACTGTGCCCTTTAAATGTGTTTAAAGGCTCTTTTTCTCC
>CM056378.1:116370147-116405860 GCA_029718625.1 Synaphobranchus kaupii
ACTGAGAGGCAGGGTGCTAGAAGTGGACTAGCATGAATGTTGAAAAATCTTATGTAGCAAAAAGAAAAAAAAAGATTTCATATTGTGGGTGGGTGGAGTCTGGGGGTTGGCGGGTGGGGGTGGGGGGGGGGGCACTGTTTCTCTAAGGTCTCTGAGAATTACGTTTTGTTCTTTTTTTTTGGCGGCTCATACTCATTTATTTATTTATGTATTTTTTAACTCTCACGAAATTGCATTGGCACACTCCTGCGTAGCTAATGTTAACTTTTCTGCCCCAGAAGTGTTCGCCCTGTGTGCATTTTGGGTGTGTAGCTTAGTACAATGTAACACCCCCGCCCCCCCCCCCCACCCCCCATCCCTCACCCCCAGAGCAGCAGGATGTGTGTTTTATATACTGCTGTGCTGAAGAAGAGAGGCCTGAGAATTTCACCCTTATAAATAAAGCCAAAGAGTGAGACCGCAGATTTCACATCAGAAGACACACCACCACAGAGCACAGGGAGCCAGCCAGGGCCGTGTTGCTGAACTGCTTCTCCAGTGTGAAGACGGGAAAGCAAACTGCGTACCGTGACCGAAACCCTGACCCCTGACCCCTGAACCCTTTTCTTTGCGATTTACTTATTAGAATAAAGTAAATAATTTGTAAATATTTCATCTGAGCATGAGGACATAGTTCAGAGAGGAAGGGAAGAGGAACTACGGAAACTTAGGTCTGTGCGCGCATGCGCGCGCGCCCGCCTTTTAGGCAATAGTATGGGCGCTCTGCGTGAACGGCGGTATGGTCAGCGGGGAGTTTGCTGCAGGCGGGTTCGCGGCGAGGCCTGCCACGGTTAGCGCGGCTCTCCCCCCGTCTGCGCCCGACGAGGCGCTGGTGCTGGCCACTTCCTGTGCGCGAAAACGCCATCTGTATTTCGCTGTTAACGCGCCTTCACATCCACGGGGAGGATTAGGGAGGAAAATCCCCAGGTTTTTTTAACCGATTGACAAATATCAGATTTGTCTCTAAAAATTAGCTCCATCCATATCTCCCTCCATATGACACACAAAAAAGATTATCTTTAATACCCAGGCAGCTTGAGTATGTGAGAAGCAGATTAAAGTTTCAGTTTAGTAATATTTACTGAGCCACTTCTATTAGACTGCGTGCTACGCCAGACAGCCTTTCCAGAATATGCTGTTTTTTCCCCCCAATCTCCTCCTCTCAGAAAAGTCCAGAAACAATTAAGAGCAATATTGATCTAATTCATCATCATCCAATCCAGCGTCTGAAGGTTGTCTTTTTTTGTGTGTGCCATTTAAACAAACGGCATGAGGAGTTAAAGAGCCTTAAAGTGAATAACCACAGCAGGTGGTCCCTTTGAGCTGGGGCTTTGTGGTGTCTGCGAGGCACTGTGCTGTTGTTTTAGCAGCCTATTGGCGAGGGGCAGGGGGGTTGGTGGGAAATGGGTTCGTGGGTGACCCGGGACCCCAGTACTGTCCCATTGTCATGGCTCACAAGGATAGGTAGCGGCAACCTTTGATGTGAGTTCCGCCACGGAGAAAGAAAATTAATAAATAAAACTACGGAGAAAAAGACCAGAGTGTTCGGTAGTGTTTAGAACCCATCAACAGGACGTGGAACTTTGTAAAGGTTTACCTCGCACGTTCACCCTGTTTGTTTTTATTTTCTTTAAATCAAAATCAATAATTAGCATGGGCCCGGCTGCCCCGCCTATTTTCCCATTGAGACTTCCTGATTCTCAGCTCGGCAGCAGCGTAGAAATACTACATGACATCAGTAGTCCCTTATTTGTCTACAAGCAAGCAGGGGTCCTTGCTGTGATTTCAATTGTAACAAGGTGCGCCGAAACCACAGATGCCCTCCCGTTTTTTGGGTTGGAGTGCAATGGTGAGCGGGGTGAGTGGGGGGGGGTGGGTTTGGGGAGAGTTATGCCTCCCTTCCCCTTTCCCTCCCATGTCTGCAGGTGCATTGCCGTTATCCTTCGGCGAGTATCGGAGACTTTGAGTGATGAGAAACAGGCTTCCTTAAGCTTCCGCTAAGTCAATATGTTATCCGTCTCCATTAATTTCCGTGCTCACGAGCAGCATCGGTGGGAAGTGGCCGGGGCCCCTGGCTGCACCTGCACTGTGGATCCCGGCTCCGTGCTCCTGTCAAGACCACTGCCCCACCCAGGGGTTGCCTTTTGGACACAGGAGCCCATAAATGAAATTAAGGTGTCAATTAGTCAATTACAGCGTAATAACTCCGAGGGCAGACGTTTAGAGGCAGGGCGCACCTCAGTTAAGTTCATTTCCTCCCTGTCCAGGAGTCGGCGTTTTGGCACACGTCACTCTTCCGCAGATACGCTGAATAAAGACTCGGCTCCGTAATTCTATTTTAGCGTGGGTATCTTTTTTTGATCAATGATTTCCTTTCCTGGTTTTTTTTTTTTCTTTTTTTTTTTCTCGGATGCAGGGATGCACTTTTTTCTCCCCCAATTTAGCTTCGGAGAATTTTATAATTTAGTAATTAAAATCTTTGATAGGCTTTAGAAATTGCAGCTAATTGAATTTAATGGGAAGATGAATTTCAATTTTATTTGATTACCGGGACCCCTGGCATAGGTATTTATGGAAAAAAACTGTACAAAAATATGCTGTGTGGGCTAAGATGGCATAATAAAAATTAAGGGGTAATCGGATTTCTCCGTCATGAATTTCTCTCTAATTTCACTATAATTTTCCATTAGATAGCTGGTTTACAAATATTTGCTCATCTGCGATGGGAAAAGGCTATCTGTCTAAAATGATTATGGAAAGAAGCCTTCTGAAATGCGCTTTTTTTCCCCCTCTGCCTTTTAAAAACCAGATTGCAAGGGATCAAAATTAGGAAGATTACATTATGAATGTCTGCATCCGGGAGAGAAATGTTAAAGATATTATGATTAAGAAGGCAGGGGATGAAAGCACATTGATAAAAATATATTTTGACTGTTAAATACATTTGTTTATGTGAATCTGCCCAGTGGTTTCAGCAGATATCTAAAATATCACTCGTGGCGTAGAGAAAGAGAGAGAGAGATCTCATAGTGAAAACAGAGAGAGAAAATGAATATTCTGTCTTCACAAGAGAATGCCAAACACCTCTAATGACTGCATTGTGAAAAGATGCATTTATAGATGTTACGAGTGCTAGACATCCAGGCAATGTTGATGCTGACTGTATTTCCAAAATAATACAAAGGAGAAGCAATTTAGCAGAATTAAATGATGATTAGAACAGCATATTGAATTCCTTAATTTCAAAATGTATATTAAGGCTGCGTTGACAGCGTTATCTATAGCATAAGCTTAATATTCATAACCTTCGCTGCTGAGAAATAAATATATAATCCTGTCTAAACAGTCGTGAGCGCGAGTAGTGTATCAGAGTGTACCGGTGCAAAACAAGGCCGAACGCTTTTGTTCAAAGTTCTGTGCCCAGATGAAAGTTACGTTTTACTACTTCCTGTTTCTCATCAGCTCCATAAAATGTATGACGAGGAGATGTAGAGTCTGGTGATCTGAGAGAGAGAGAGAGAGAGAGTGAGCTCTCCCAGTGTAGGTTTATTTAAAAGGGTCTGTCACCTACCAGCAAAATTTCAGTTGCACTGTCTCCATCCTTCAGTCACTCTTCCCTTTAGTCACTCTCTCCCCTCCCCCCCCCCCGCCCCCCCCCTCACACCCACACACCACACCTCGTCCATCCCACCCCCCCTGCCCGCCCACCCTTGTCCCCCTCCTTAAAGCCGCTCACTCACAGTCTCTGTCCCACTGGCCGAGACAGCGAGAGAGTTCAAACACAATCTAACTCTCAGCAAAGGTCAGATTTCTCACTCTGCATGTCCCCCGGCGGCCGGCACAAAAAGCCACTGAATTCACATCTTTCAACTGGGCCCTGGCTTTTGTCCCGCCAGAGCGGGGCGCTTCGGAAGCAGCCCTGCGCCAGACCAGCCCCTCCTGGAGCGCGCGGTCAGGGGCGGCTAAACGTCTGCCCCTGCTTCCCTTTGACTGATGTACCCCTGCCATGTCACGTACCCCTCCCCACACACACCGCCACCCCCACCCCCATCACTCTCCCTGCCCAAACACACTGCTCATTAATGGGCTGTATCAAAAAAACATTACACTCGCTCTGAAGAAACGGGCCGCCTAAAAAAACGTCAGGGAAGTGGCACATTGCAGCATCTTTTATGCGTTCAATCACTCTCTGCGAGCTTCCCTGTTACTAGCTGCAGTTACACGGAAACCAGGCCCGATATTTATTTTGTACAGGTACACTTTTTATAGCGCAAAACCGGCATTGTTATATTCAGGGAAAGACAATTTAATTAGATTTAATTGACAGTAGATATGTAATGTCTCCTTGTTGTGCTTGGATTTGGCAGTCACGCTTATTGCAAATTAAGTACAAGTTTCAAATTGGTCAAGTGGATCTTAGATTAGCCCACTTCAGAAATTATGTGGCACAGAACATTAAAATAGTACTGTCTGTACCCGTAATACACTGACGAGAAAACATTCCAATTGATACAGGAGCAATCCTGTGGTTAATTAGTCATATGAATTAAATGAATTAAATCAGCCAGTCCAAAACAACATTCCTGTGAAGGTACAGGTACATGGCTAAAAAAAACTTCCCTTTACCCAAAACATCCAAATATCTGAGAGCAAGAGACATCTTTGGATCACTTTTTTTTTTCCCCTCTGGCCAAATAATTATTAAAGTTGATATTTTTGTCATGTATAAATCTTGTGCTTTCAGAGGCATACCAGGATGCATTAAATGTTGAACACAAACCAGGTTCAGCTTTTAAGCCTCTTTCAGGGCTTGCTGTCATGGTCTCCCTGGAGCTTCTCACAGTCAGTGTCTCCTGCTGAGCTGCGAAAGACACACATTTTATTTGCCCAACTAATGCATTTGTTGCCATAACTCCACTAATTGGCACTTTGTACTGTACTCAATTCGAGGCTATTTAAACACAGTTTTGAAACAGTGCTAAATTAACTTAAATTAAGAGATATCCATACTCTGTTGAGCAAAGTGTTCTGTGGTTTGCTTCATAATTTAAGGAGGAAGCGGCTGGATTAGCGTGTATAGTAACCGGCTCCATAGGCTTGTGAAACTCTGTGGAGGGTTTAGGGTTAAGAAGGGGGACGTTTGAAAGGATGAATGGAAATGGGGAATCATATATATTTTAACATTTGTCATCTTTCATGGTTGCTCTTAGACTTTCATGGGCTGATTTCAGACTTCAAAGTCCCCCCCCCCCCCCCCCCCCTTCCCCCCCTCCACCCCCTTAAACTACTGTTTGATGAAAAGATTTGTCATATGTGTATCAAAAGTGAGAGAAAAGGTAACCTGGAGGCTGGGCTTGTTTGATGTGTGCGGTGTTTTATTAAAGCCGAAGACACGAACTCAAAATAGCATTTTTCACAGTAGCTGTAGCCAATTACCCTTCTTTCAACTGACTAGTTAGGACAATGGATGATGTTTCCTGGATTAGTTCTCTTTTTGTGTGTGTGTGCGTGTGTGCGTGTGTGTGTGTGTGTGTGTGTGTGTGTGCGTATATTTGCGAGTGTGTGTGTGTGTGCGTGTGTGCGCTTGTGTGCATGAGTATATAACATATATAATATTTCAATTGTGTGTCATTTTTATGGCAAGAGAGAGGTGGAGGACTTTGGCACAAAAAGGTTTTAAAAATGCACGTTTTGTCATTAACTAGCATATTAAAAAGGAGGGGATGGTTTTCTATTATTTAGAACATGAGTCATCGTCATAATTACCAAATCAACCAAAACCTGTTTTTTTGTTTATATATTAGTCGTTGCTGTCAGCAAACAGGAACTTCAGTATTGACTCATAATGAACTGTAATGTTAAAAAAGCAATATTTCCCCTTTTTTAGTCACAATGCGTTTGCAAGCTTTTGTATTCCTGTAACCGAGGACACTGAGCTGTTTGAATGACATATTAAAAATTAATACATAAAAGCAATTTATGTTCTGAGGCACTTAACTAGGTCTGGCTTTTCTGTTGCCGAGAATGGCAATAAGTTGTAAGGGTATCCTGAATATGTTTAGGATTGTGTGTTGGTAAGAAATGAGAAATATATAATATACAAAAAATATGTCCAAAAGGTCCAGGAGCGTTTTGCATGTCACTGCGGAAGAAAACTGCCAGGCAAATAAGGGGTTTGTCTCATAAAGTATTCATTGTCACCTGGTAACGGCAGCCGTTTATCATTTCACCTGAAATTACAATGGAAACTGATACCTTATCAGAAAGAGAGAGGGGAGAGAGAGAGAGAGAGAGGGGGTAAGAGGAGGGAAAAAGGGAGGGAGGGAGGCAGAAAGGGTGTGATGGGGTTGCAAGGGGGTGTGTCTGAGGCAAGATTGTCTTCTTTTTCCACAGCCAACTGTTCTTATATAAGATTACTAATCAGATGTGAGTTTGCTCCCTGATCAATATATTAACCTCCCCCTTTTTTTTTGCAGTTCAGATCTTTTAGAAGAAGCCATTGCTCCCTTTAAAGTATTTTTTATGAAACAATAATACCCTTCAGGATTTTTTTTCTTTTTTTTTTTTTTTTAACTTTTCTTCCTTCCAAATGTCTTCTCGTCGAAAGCATTCATTGTTTTTATGAAGAAATGCATAAATAATTATGAGGAATAATCTCAACTTCCCATATCTCTGGGAGATTTTGGAGTTCTAATTTGCGATACATATTAAAAACACACATTAATTATGTTGCTGCGCTCCTCCTGAGAAATGCATATATTCAGGAAAAGGTAAACTATTGTTAGGAATATCAATTAGTTTTTGGTTTACTTTCAGTTTATACAGAATAGTCCTAGTCATACACAGAATAGTCATACACTGTGGTTCATATTTCTATGATATATAAATTTGATTTAATGTAAACACAATGTATGATACACTCACTTTACATTTATAAAAAATGTTTAAAAAAAAATAATAAAATTTAAAAAATATATATATATATACAATTAACAGTTAATTAGGTAAATAACAGTTAATTAAGTAAATTAACATCTGTACAAATTTCAGTTTTTTTTACATTTTATAAAACATGTTAAAATGGTAAAATGCCTTTGTGAATTTTTTTTTCTTCATTGAAAATCATTTTCAAATATTTGTATACTAATAAGCTTTCTTAAATGAATACCTTCTATGATCACAGCACTATTGATGGATCATTAAACTTTCCAATAATTTAAATATCAAATTATCTCTGTCTTTTACCATTTTTATGTCTGTCACGATATGCAAAAAAATTCATCTTTGCAGTCCTAACCCCAAGTACGTATTTTCAGTCACGGTTTTTGTTACTCCCGCCCTTCTTCATTTTAATAGAGCCGAAGACTCCACCCCATGAGAGTTGAAAGGCTAGCAGACCACAGAGACAAAAAGGCAGCCCACTAAAGGAAGGAAAAAAAGGCTGCTCTGACTACTGCTCCGCTGCAATTTCCTATCTGCCTATTCAGACAACATCACCAACAGCTTGGTGTGTGTGTGTGTGTGTGTGAGCGAACCAGAGAGAGAGAGAGAGCGAGAGAGAGAGAGAGAGACAGATAGACAGAGAGAGGGAGAGAGAGCAAGAGACCGACAGCAAGAGAGAGCGAGCAAGGGGGAGGCTCTGTATTCTTTCACCTACCCCCCCCCCCACCCCACTCCACCCCCCTACCAAACCACAAGAGGGAGGGGCCTAACCCCAGCTGCCAATCAAATTCGCTCGTGGCAGCCGGCATTATCTTTTGCTACAAACTATTGACAGATTACATGTCAAGGAGTTTAGTGCATTATTGAAGGAAGGTTTTTTTTTTTTGTTAATGTTGTTATTGTTGTCGGCTTAGTAGTTTTAAAATTCTGTTCTTTAGTTTCCTGCTCCTCTCATTGCTTCTAATGATTTTTAAAAGAGTTGAGTTGTATTATGAAAGTTACATGTCTAAGAGGATTTAACTTCGAATTCCCTGAATATGGTAAGTACTCTTCTTCTCTTTTTCTTGTGTGTGTGACGTACTTTACATATGTTCTTATCTCAGTGTTTTGTTGTGCCGTTAATACTGAGTGCAGTATATGTGAAGAGGAGGTTTCTGGTGTGATATTCTAACTGTGGTCTTCAGCTCCGCGTGAGCTGCACCTATATTTTTAACTGTGTGACAGTGCCCAGGGGTGAATACAATATTAAGCGCAATCAGTCAGTTCCTCAACATTCTTATCAGGCTGCATATAAAGAGCTGCACAAAATGCGACGGTAAAAGTTTGCAGAACTAGTTTCATTTTCTTCTGACAGAGTCATGGTTTTTATCTTGTGTACTGGACACAACTGAAAGAGGAAAGATTTATTCACGGTTGAAAATAAAACTTAAGTTGGGTTATTTTATTAGTATTATTATTATTACTATTTGCTTATTTGGTTGTGGTAGAAATATTTTTGTGGGAATGTGAATGTTTTGGACACTCTGACTGTTGTTAGGGAGGTTGATAGATATGGACATGTAGCGTTCACGTTTATAGGTATGTGAACTGTCATTAGGGTGCCTTGCATGGCCTAAGGGTTTGTTGCCAAGGGGATAGAGAGCAAACAAACTGTTGTGTTAGTTTAAGTGTGTAAGGACACGCGCACAAATGATTGTTAATTCTTCATCACTGTGTTGTTTCTCTCTTGAATTCATTTAAGCTGATGTGACTAGTATAAAGGGTGGTATAATAATGTGATCATTGTGTCTTTCTAAAAACCTACAAAATTCAGCATTTTGAAATCATGCACAAATGTGTACATTTTTGTGTTTATAGATTTTTTTTCTGCTTAGTTTTTTCACGACTTTCTGCAGTGTTCGTCAGTGGCGTTTTTGAGTCGCTCATGTCCACAGCCTGTTGGCCACCTTGTGTAGCTCAGTGTTTGTCCTAGCAGCTCTGCTTCTGTTTGTGACTTGTGTGAATGTAAAAATAGAAAGTGAGTAAAAAAAATAAAAAATAAAAAAATAGGATGAAGCAATGTCATATTCAAATAGAATGTGATGTCCCTGCTTTCTACATACCCCAGTGTGTCAGTGTCTGTGTGTCCATGCACGCGCACATGTGTGCGTATGCTTGTGTGTGTGTGTGTGTGTGTGTGTGTGTGCTCGCGTGTGTCGGTTTGCATTTCTGTTCCTGTACGTGTGCGTGTGTATGTGTATGTTTGCGTGTGTTTGTGTGTATGTATGTTAGTGTGTGTGTGTGTGTGAGAGAGAGAGAGTCTCAGAGCTCTATAAAACTGCAACTACAATTTCAGCGTATGTTGAATTAATTTAGCTGTTACTGTTACTGAGCCATGGCAGACGCATAACGACCACCGCTCACCATTACTCAGTGTTCCATGTTGTTGGGTAATATTTCTATTCTTTCAAAAACAAACAACATTGTACAATGATAAACCTAAGGAATGTGTGCCTGTAATATCGCAGGATAAAGCAGATGCCACACCTATTGGGTCAACTTTAACTTTTTATAATTCCACGTGTAAGTGCCTTATAATTGCACCATATTTACAGTAGTTCATAAATTTTGTTTTCCCCCTCTTTTGCTTCCCTGTTTTTAAAAAGGACTTTCTTTTTTTTAAATGCAGACCTTGTTCGGGGGTTTGTGGAGGATTATTGACAGCGAGCGTCCACATTTTGTCGCTTCCTCAGTCTCAGATTTTTTTTTTTTTTTCCCCATATCAGTTGCTATCCCAAATGCTCCTTCAACAGTTCTTGTAATTTGTGCTGTATAATATGTTTAATTCAATACATTACAATCAAAATAATACATAAATAAAATTCAATTTAAAGTGCCATAACATAAAAAGAAGCAACCATTATATTTTGTTATTGGGGAATTATTTCTGTAGAAGTGTTAGTGACAGGGATCCTGAGGTTATATTGTTTTATAAAGTTTTTTTTATGAACAGTGCAATATAAGCAGCAGTCCAAAAAGCGAGCAGTTTTATCTTTTCTCTAAAAAAAATGTTTCTAGAAAAAAATCAGTCTGTTAAAAAGTAGAAAAAAAATGTCAAACTTATATAGCCACACCCTCAATTGTACCCTCTTTTCCGAAGTGCGCCCAACATTCCGTCCAACCGCATGGCAAATGGAGTTTTTTTATGGTCATACTGGGGTGCAATGGCGTTCTTCCTCAGAGAATAGGCTGATGTGGCTGAAGCACCCCTGACCACCTTAACAGCTCAAAATGAAGGAAGTGAAGAGGGAAAATAATCCAAGGTCTGTAGCCTTCAATAACCTTTATCACAATTTAGCAATAACCGAATCAATTTGATGTCTTAAGCAATAAAAAATGCTGTTGCCGTCCTAATTCTCCAGCTCCTTGGATGACAGTAAATTTACATTTTTTAATTAAACTAGCTGGAATTTTTATGAGGGGGCTGGGCTATGCTAATGGGAATGTTGTGTACTGCAGATTAAGAGAGTTTTGAAATAAATTTAGCAGGGAGCCATTATGGGGGAAAGGGAGAAAAAAAACCTAGCCACCGTCTTTAACCCCTTTTATGCCGATTTCTCCTGGGGGACCCGTGCAGTGCTGTCAGGGAAGAGTGGGTTTTGGCAATGAGGTGATTAGTATCGCCATGTCAACTGAGGCAAAGCATTTACATTCCAATATATAATTTATACCTTGTTTGAGTACGGCAGAAAATTGGCCACACATATTTGTTTTCATCGAAAACCTTTGACTTTTGGATACATATTGTTTAGGAAATAACCGCGCATTTATTTTGTTGCATGAATATTGTTGATGTTTGAAAAGATTAGTTTCATTTGTAATTTTTTCAAGTCATAGTGTGTGACACTTTTTGTTTGCTTTTTAATTAGGCATTCACAAAATACTTGTTATTTAAAAAATTAACCTGAATTACGTTTTAAGAGAAATATTTTAAAAAGGTTTAATATCACACAGTCAAAAAGTTTAAAAAAAAATGTTTTTCCACAAATATGTTCCCTACTTTTTAATATAGGTTTGTGTAGTTTTATGGGCAGATTTGAGTGAGTGCATGATTAATTGTGTGTGCGTGTGTGTGCGTGTGTGTGTGTGTGTGTGTGTGTGTGTGTGTGTGTGTGCGTGTGTGTGCGCGTGTGTGTGCGTGTGTGTGCGTGTGTGTGTGTGTGTGTGTGTGCGTGCGTGCGTGCGTGTGTGTGTGTGTGTGTGTGTGTGTGTGTGTGTGTGTGTGTGTGTGTGTGTGTGGACATGCATGCATGTGTGTGTAATGTGTATGGACATGCGTGCGCGTGTGTGTGTGTGTTGAGGAACAGCAGGCAGTGAGGAAGCAGCCGTGGTAGGCCGGGACAGCTGAGCTCTGGTTAAGCATGAGACACAGCCTGCAAAACATCATAATCAACTTAGTCCCCGTAATACCCCGATTCACACCAAATGCCCATTTCACCAGTAAGCAGGGAGAAGGATAGGTGGGGGAAAATAATAACGTCACTGTGTGCGTGTGCGTGCGCGTGTGTGCGTGTATGCATGTAGACGTAGGTACGTGCGTGCGTGCGTGTGTGTGTGTGTGTGTATCCGTCTGCCTGTGGGGACAGTGACAGGGACTAAGATCAGGATCAGGGCCAGTGGCATCACCGCCCCCTTCTCCACTCCAGTGTCTGTGCACTCAACCAATGGCAAGATCCTAATTAAAACCTCAAAGCTCCCAGTCACCCATACAGAGTAATAGCCTAATTAATACTCTGAAAGGAGAGACATACTCAAGAATAATAAACAGGTTGCACCTTAGGCCTTTATTTGTTTTATTACTAAAAATCCTCTGAGGACAGGTTTTTTCCTTTATCAACATTATTAATATTATGTTTAATATTTCTGCCTTGGAATGCAAAGAAAAGGCATATGTTTTTACTGCTTTAAAAAGTATATTATTATTATTATTATTATTATTATTATTATTATTATTATTAATAGTTGTAACAGTAGTATAAAAGATTACATTACTATAGCAGTTGTTCATGTGTATGAGCATTTAAGCACTCTTAATTTGACTTGGTGTATTCTTGTGAGTAGGTATTTCTATCACTGTAAATCCCCTTGTTGTGGAGACATGTTGTCGCGATCATTCCCACGAGTCTCTGAGGAAGTCTGTTTTTTCCGAAGGAGGTGGACGACCAGGATACTTGGGAATGTGGGGGGGAAAAAAACCCGGGACTTAATAAACCCCTACGTCCTCTTAGCTGTGGGAGGTAATTTCATTAGTAGAATTTTGCATCCGTTCTAATTATCTCCATCACAACCAAATGAAAAAGTGTGACAAACATAATATGTTTGGATGTGCTTTTCCTTCGCTCGATCGAAGTCGATCCTCGCGAAAGGCAAGTCAGTCAGTCGCTAATGTTAATACTGAATGTACAGGTACGGTAGAAAAGTTGCACTAGAAAAAGTGTATACTCTGTACATGCCAAGCTAAGAGCAGGGTTCCTCTTCTCTTATATGATCTGACATATGAAATTATAATTTCATGCAAAGCAGGAGAGGAATATAATCTCCTCTTGTTGATATGGCATATAAAGGGGAGAATCGGAATATGAAGAGGCAATTAGCACAGTGTAAAATACTTTAGTGCGTCGGGCTGAAAGCCGAAGCTTCGCCCGGCCCAGAATGAATTTGCATGGTTCGCTTATCGAAGCACACTTATTAGGGCGTCTGAAAGGAAGATTAAGCCGGCACAAAATGTGGCGAATAATCCTTTTAAACGTGGCAGCGGCCTTTAAGGTGTGTGTGTGTGTGTGTGCGTGTGTGTGTGTGTGTGTGTGCGCCACCCGCACAGGTTAGAGATGGGAGGGGCAGGGCCCGCTGCTCTGAGTGGCAGCTATAGCATGGGAATGCTGCGTGACTCAGTTCACAAGCACCACGACTGTGGAATCACCCGTGTCTCAATAACTCCTCTGCCCCATACTTGTGTGGTGAGGGCAAAGTTAGGGCGAGGCTGTGTACATGTTGAAAGTACACTGGTAGATAACTAATGCACCTCACTCTTATTATTTTACCGTCACCTGTCATTCGTTGTTTCTAATTATTTCAGTGCTTCTGTGGAAGGAAAAAAAAAGACAATATAATAGTCGAAAATCAAGTCCAGGGAAAGTTTGTACTTGGATGTACCGTGCCAGGCTCACACCAAGCAAGTAGTTCTGATTTATAAATGCTGGAAACATCCAAATAAACACTTTGGCTCCTAGAGAAAAATTCTAAATGCCCTTTAAGAGGCGATAAAAGTGGATATACTGATAGTTTATCTGCGTGAAGGAAATTCTGACTTTCTTATCTCTGATACGGGTTGTAGGGGGTGTAATAGTTTAGGAGCCATTTGGGTGGTCCTGGGTATTTTCACCTCGCCCCCTAAGAGATGATTCAATAAAGCCGTCACCACCTCAGGTATGTTTATTTCTGTGGGGAATCAGTCGAATTCAGGTCGCTGGGACGCCTCAAAAACAGGCCCTGTGAAAGACGTCCATCGCAGGATTAATTCGGCTGGATTCCTAAACACACAGGACATTTCTTTTTTATGTGAAGTTTTACATCTTTATCAGCACGACAGGCTGGGAGGGAGAAAAGGCTTTCCATTTTTGCCTTGACGAGCACCCAAGAAGTGAACTTTCCTGACAGGAAATCAGAGCTCTCTCAGCCTGCTCTCCACCCCCCCCCCCCCCAACACACACACACACACACACACACACACACCACCCCCATCCCACCGAGCGACCCTCTGTTTTCCTTTAAAAAGGGGAAGAAATAAACATGTTCTTATTTCTTTCTTGTCACCTTCAGTCTGAAAGAGTGTTTGCTCTTGCGAGCAGCAGAGCCGATATCCTGTCCTCTCTGGTAATTGACTGCAAACACGGCCCTGGCGTTTGGAGTCCCCCCCCCCCCCCCCCACCACCCCCAACACGGCCCTGGCGTTTTGAGCCCCCCACACCCCCACCCACCAACGCCCCCCCCCCTCTCCACAGATCCCCCTTCTCTGTTTTTTTTTGTTTTTTTCATGTGACATTCTATTCAGTTGGGTCAGTAGCAGGCAGCACCAGCAATAATTACTGTCTGTACATGATAAATCTGACGCCCAGCTGTTCTATTCTGTCACCGGCAACAGACTGGGGAGAGAGCGGGGGGCTTGGGAGTTTGCTGTTTGACTGAATTTTTTTTTTTAAACTCTGAAACTTGATAGGATTACATGGTCTTAGGGCCCACACCTGTTAAGAGACTGTTAACAGAACAGTTGGCAGCCTCATGGCCAGGGCTTAATGCCTTCTCCCCCCCCCTTAGTTTTCCCCCTTTTTGAATTTCTCCTTGGTGTGACACGGGTCGAATGCTACGCCGTTTTCCGCCCCCTTTTTGTGAGAGGCGCCGTGGGGCGGCTACGCGAGAAGCGCGACGCGGCTCCGGCGGGTTTTTTTTTTTCTTTTTATTGCCTCGCAAGTGTGCTTGCATACGAGTTGGTGATTTTAGTCAGTACGTGTGCTCGGATATCTGTGCGTGTTCATGAGTGAGGGTACACGTGCGTGTGTGTATTCAAATGCGTATGCGAGTGTATGTCGGTGGGTAAGCGTGTGTGTGTGTGTGGGTGAGTGTGAACTGGGGTCGTTTCAAGATGCAGCCCATCCTGTTCCTCACCTTGCAGGCCCGTGTAAATAGCTTTTACACAAACTGCAGAAAAGAAAGCGGGGAAATGTCATGATTGGGGTTGTTTTGCGGTCAGCGAGGGACACTGTTGCTTTAGGGAAAATAAAAGAACGGCAGAAGAAAATTTTTCTAAAACTTTTGGTAGTATTTCTAGGCTCTGCTGCCTGCTTGAATATTTGTGAAATGAGTCAAACGACACGTCAGCAATCTGACAAGCAAGCCATGTGACGCCATGCGACTGCCTTTTTACTTTTATAGTTTTATGCCCCATCTATTCATGCACGCTGAGTAATGAGTGAATTTACAGGACGAGCTGCTTACACAAGCTGTGTTTTTAGTGTCTTGAAGTCATCACAATGTGAGTGGTAGAGAAAGAAAACAAAAACTTTACAAGGAAAGAAAGCGCTAAAAAGCTATTATTGAGACGTTAGTAGTTTGCACCTGATTTAGTCAGGAGAAAAATGACCTTGTCTGAAACATCGGGGGCAGTTGGTTCCTCCTGTGCTTTAGAGAAACGGTTTTATTTAAATTTGTCTTTCTCTCTATGTACACATAGAGATTTGTTTTTTAACCACAGAACAATTGTGTTTTGTTGAATATGATACATCTTGCTTCTGTGTCTTTTCCTTCCTTATTTGGCAAACGGCAGTAACATGGTTGTAGAGTGTGGTTACGGACGACACAGCGCTTGCTGTGTGCTCTCAACACCTGTCCGCTCCATTGTAATGGAATCTTCTATATTTGGACAGAAGTTGGGCTCCATTGATTGGTCCGGAGGTCACTGTTCTGAACAGCAGAGAGAGAGAGAGAGCGAGGGAGAGAGAGAGACATCTTCTGACACGTTCACGAGAAATGTTTCTGTGGAAAACATTTTGCAAAGAGCCCATTACGCAACCTGACAGATACCTTAGGTGTGTTGGAGACGATGCAGGTTTTTTTTTTTTTTTGTGTTATTTCTCTTTTTTTTTTTTTTATGAGCAAAAAAACCCCTTTCACCAAATTCAGTTTTTTTTTGAGAATGTGCGATCATGCACCTTTTGTTCTGTAATTATATCAATATTTCTCAGAATCAAAGCAATCTTCTCTGATATCTGTGTGTGGGGGGGAACACAAGGTTAGGACAAAGATAGCACCCTGGGGATTATAGCACAGTAACTTTGGATTGCTCTGATAAGTAATCTGAGTGTGGAGAAAAAAAAAAAAAAACAGATCGGTATGGCTTTAAGAACTTTCTTGCCCGCTTCGCACCAATAAGACTGTAAGTGTCATGTCCATAAGTACATCACCTGATCTTTTCTTTGGAGTAAAATAAGCGGTCGCAGTCTTAATTGTTTGGAAAATATTGGCGCCCCCCCCCTCTCGGCCCGCTGCTCTCTCCCCTCTCCCCTGATTCATTTCACCGTCTGTCCTCGGCTGCAGGAAAATGGCGTTAATTTTTTTATTACCTGTTTGACTCTCCAGCCTTATTACTGTAGCCCCTTAATGTTCTCCGTAACCGTGGAAACCAGATGAATAAACGTCCGCAAAAGAAAATGAGATGATTAAACAGGTCACCCTTGCAAAACAAATTCGCTTGGTCGAGCGCAATTTGTGTACCGAGCGCCTGTCTTAACAGTTTGCTAACAAGGGGATTGTTCGCTGGGGTAACTCAAAGAGAGAAAGGCACGAATATAAATAAACAGAAATGTTGTGATCTTCACTGCTTCGCGATATAAAAAGACCCAACTGAAAAGAAATGTTGTTGTTTAGCTTTGAGAGCACATCAGCCATTTGCCTTGTTGAACATGCATCAGCATCATTCAAGGATTCAAAAAGGATTCAAAAGATTGCATTTTTACACCGTGATCAGACATACCGTTTCCTGTTTTACTTGCTTTGTTTCCAACGGCGTGTTTTCTGCAGTCAGGCATAAAAATGTCATGAGATTCAAGCTGTTTTGAAATAGACTTTTCAGATTAAAGGGTACAGCACCGCTACCGTATCAAACCTGTACATGAAGTTGACATGTTGCAACTTTGTCCCATGAAGGCACTAATCCCCTGCAGTGAAGATAGTTCATGATCCATGTTGTTTTCTTAGTATTTAAGCCAAATGAAGTAAAACGTGCTTCTCAAGTCTTAGGGAACTATGTATCAGGGCTAGATTAAGGTTACAGAGGGCTGAAAGTCAGCTGCCCACACAGAGGTGCCTCCATCCGTCAGCGTAGCGAGGTTCATCTGTGGCTGATTGTCCAGGAGGCCGCCATTAAGTGGAAATCATTTCCTTTCCCCCTTTCTTCGGTATAATTAGGAAAGCGATCATGAGTTCAGAGTCACCTGTCCTTACCATCTGGTCCCCCACTCCCACGTTCCCGGATTCAGCTTCCTTTTTAGTTTTATATTTAATATTTAATGCCAATAGATAAAAGGCTGTGTTTATTTCTGGACAAAATACAAGGGGTTCGGTTGGGTGGGTTTAGATTTCCGAATAGAGAGGGGGGGGGGGGTTTGGATTTAAACTGCCGTCTGCGTTGCCGCCGTGACCACGAATCGTAAATTGCGGGGATGCAGCGGTGATGTTGTTTATAGAAGTGCACCCCACTACACCACTCAAGGGTTGGGCTGTTTATATAGACGCACTACAGTCTTTAGATCACCCCCCGTCCTCCACCCCTCCTCCACCCCCCCCCCTTCACCCATGGAATATCTGCTCAAGCTCTGGTCAAAAAAACAAACACAAAAAAAAAAAAAAAAAAAACACACCAACGTTGGCAGGAGCGTGCACCTTGGAAAGAGGCGGATGGCGAGCCGGCGCATTTTTTAAGAGTCTATTTCAGCCCGATGCTGGGTGTCTACGGCACAAACTGGAAAGCACTTGTGCATTATTGATGTTTTAATTTGTGCAAATGCCTGTGTCTTTGTTAAGTGATTATAGTGCTGTACAGATAACAGGGAGGTACTTCTCCATCAAGAAAAATGGAGCGCCTTCCGGCGCCAACGCGGCCATTTGAGCAAAGCGCGCGGGTCCAGGGCATCGTTTTGGCACACCTTCCCTGAAAAAAGGTTGGAAAATGTCAACGTGTCCAAGATAAAAAAGCCAGTTGATCTTTTGTCCTTTTTTGTAAGCTGCACCTCCCCCATTTATGGTTTGGGTTTATAGTCTTTTACATCCCTTATCAAAAATTATTTGATGTAAATATAATAGAACTGGCCTGAAAAGCCCTATAAGCAAATATTCCGCATGGCACTGTGGGCGCTGACCTTGAGAAAGAATGCAAAGTTACAATGCCTCATGCAAGAAAAACAAACCCATAAAATAATACCTGGGGAAAGTGAAGCAGTTTAGGTAAATATGAGAGCGAAGGCCTGTTTTTTTATGCTGTGATTAGCACAAGGCGCAAGGGATCATAAACTTTTCCATGACGTGTTTTTGCCATTGTAATTCACTCTGTCGTCTAGTGCCCGTCACACCATTCCTCGACACAATGGAGTCACCAAAAGGGATAAGAAAGCAAGAAGATTTTTTGAAAGGTGCCACTGCTGCTCTTGTATGAAGTGTGACAGATACTGGCGAAGGAAAAGGTCTTCGTTTAAACGTGTATTACGTGGTCGCCGCCGGAGTCTTCCCTTGGCGGTGCGTGCCGGGCGTTGTTCCGCGTTTAGGCCGAAGTTCACCGAAGGTGTAAGTGAGGACACGGCTGCTCTGTGCTGTTTGCAGTTTCAGTCGCAGCCTCTCGGATCTGCTCCCTCTAACCCCCCCCACCCCCTCCCCACCCCCGAAACAGACATAAAAGGCTTTTGCTAAAACCTGCAGCTGTTCACACAAGCAGTCCGACAAACCTATCCCACGCCATCGTTCACTCATTCATACCTGTTCTGTGCCTAGAGGGGGTCCTCTGCCTCATTGCTAATCCCCCCCCACCGTGAATTTTTAATTTTTGACACATTTAAGCAACTATTACTTTCTTTATTGTAACATTCAGACTAATACTAATAGTCTGCTTGCTCTGTTAGTGTGTCTTAAAAAGCATATAATTTGGTTAAATTCATTACCTCATTCACTGCCAAATTTGTAGGTAAAGGATCCAATGCCATACACTGCAAAAAATGTCTGTCTTAACAATTGTTTTAGTCTTGTAAAGAGACTTAAAAATCATATTTTTTTCTCAAAAAAATGTTTTTAGCCCCCCCCCCCCCACCCCACACCCCTTTTCAAAGCCCCATTGCTGCCCGCCACCTCTGTGACTGTTCCCCAAATGACACACATCCTGAATGTGTGGATGTTGGATCCTGTGCCTATAATCTGAACTTTTTAGATGAGTTCGACTGAATGCTACCCCCACCCTGGTCGACGCACAGTGAATCCAATTAGCTTGCCGGTTCTCTGAGTATCTACAGTATTGCTTTATTAAGCTGTCTCCTGAATTCATAAGCTTTATAAGGGAGCAGAGAAAGAAGAGAAGGCTACATTATTTCCATGATTTCATATCATTTATAGAGTGAAAAATGTGCCCTTTATTGTGAGCAGGGAAAATGGAGAAAAAAAAGCAGTTGGCACTGAAATTTTGAATTTCAATTAGCCTTGTAATGTGAACCTGCCCAATTTAATACAGGCATTTTCTGAATAAGAATATAGCAGCGCTTGTAAAACATTAATTAAGTGGAAATGTTTTTTTAAAAGGAACGGGTAAAGGGGGCTTTATGTGGGCTCCTTGTAAGAAGAAAGGGCTTTTTCCTCCCACAGAATAGCAGTTTAAACACGCGTGCGTTACCAGTTTTGAAAGGCCTTTGAAAAGAAAAAGTGGAAAAACTTTGCGAATGCGCTGAAGTGGGTTATATCATACATGAATGTGGGCTTCTGCTGAAGCAGTGGAGTACATAGTGCCACCCGGGGTGAAACACAACACTGTCTCTGGAAAGTGAGCCCCTAATTTTAACGAGTTTCTTTGTGACAGATGACATTTAGACCATCTATTGGATCATATTGCTCCGACATTATCTCTTATTTCACTTAAACCTTGCTTTTATAAATAATTGATTAAAATATAGTGACATGGATTGGCGATAAGAGAATGCTGTGAAAATAAAAACATTGCTTTTTTTTGTTACGCTAGTTTGACAGGACTAAAACAGACTAAAACTGTTATTAAAAAAAAATCTATAATATGACCCAAAGTACTTCTCTGCCTCAAATATATTTTAGAAATTATGGAGAAATCTGGAGAACTTTGACATAAACAGGACAAAACAAGAAAACCTAATATCAATATCTCAGTCATTGTTGATTGTTGCTTTTGTGTGTGTGTGTGTGTGTGTGCGTGCGTGCGTGCGTGCGTGCCTGTGTGTGCGTGCGTGCGTGCGTGCGTGCCTGTGTGTGCGTGCGTGCGTGCGTGCGTGCCTGTGTGTGCGTGCGTGCGTGCGTGCGTGCGTGCGTGCGTGCGTGCGTGCGTGAGTGTGTGTGTGTGTGTGTGTGTGTGTGTGTGTGTGTGTGTGTGTGTGTGTGTGTGAGAGAGAGTGCGTACATGCCACCATAGCCTGGGCCTGCATATAATAGCTGTTGCAATGTATAATTTCATTCTCCTATAGTATTATGTGCAATGGAAGTTTGCCTTGTTTTAAAATAATACTTATTTTTTCTATACGTAACTGTTGTGGCCACTTTTATAGATCTTGATCTTTGAAATTCAAAACTTTTAATTTCAGAATACTTTTAAGAATATTTTTTTACTGCATCCGTGTATTTGAAATTATTGTGAGTGGTTGATTAAAATGTAAATGTGCATACGCCAGTGTGCATTTATCCGATATAATGAAGAATGGGAGTATACTTTATGGGATGCAGCTTTCTCCAGAAGAATAAAATGCTCTTCTTCTCATATCCATCCATTCGCTAGCTGTGATGAGCGCACATGCATTAAATGCAGCACGCATTGCACACCCAGCAAAGTTAAGATCAATTGGAAAGGGTAGTTAAGCTGGCATGAACAAAATCAATGAGCAATTCATGTCCTTGATCACACTGTGTCATTCCTCTCAATGTTAGAGGCTAAAGCCCATCATGCCTGACGCCTTCCTTTACTTAGAATGGACTAATGTACTGTAATTTCTGTATGTACATGCGCAAATGTGCATCTCTATCTCTCTCTCTCTCTCTCTTTCTGTCTGTCATTCTCTCTCACCACAGAGGATTTCAGTCTTGGCCATGACAATGCACTGTTTTCTGTTGCTTTTTTAATTCTTCGTATCATCAGAGGTATTTTAGATTTTGATCACAGGCGGAGTGTGTACAGCAGTCTCCTGTGTGACTGGTGATATTGCCCTCTTAGCTGTATACGCTCACATGTATATACAGAAAATGGCCTGAGGTTGGGAAATTTCATCTGTCCTACCGGCGGAGGCCACGGTGAGTTAATATCTCAATCATACCATTAAAAATAGCAAAGGGTCAAATTTCAAGGCTCACAGTTCTCTAGCCTCGCAAAATGTTGCAATCCACTGCCATGGCATTCTAAGCCAGCAAAATATAGCTATACTGAATTCATACAGTGTGTATCCTGGCATGAGAGGGTGGGGGTGTGTGGGGGGTTTTGAGGTAGAGGGCAGTTGGGGGTGGGGTGGGGGGGTTGGGGGGGGTCAGTCGCTCAGATTAGGAGAACGAAAATTTGCCGCTCTAAAATAGTAATTTTGTTCTTATTAATGCCATTAGTTGAAGAGCCAGGAGGGATGAGATCAGGGAATGGGCAGAGTTGCTCCTCTGTCTCAGTGCAATGACGGGATTGTGTCAGGACTGATTTGGCCAGTGCGTGCTGATGAGCAAACTTTCAAGTGCTATTCTGAAACTCAGCTAAACGACGTCAACGCTAGCTTTCTGCCTCTTCCGTATTGATACAGTTTCTTTTCGTTGTTTTGGTTAAAAAATAACGATTCCAATAGATCAAATGAAAATGAAAAGACCCAAGGCCTGTAATGTTAGTCCAGGTGCGCACCTTAAAGAAAGGGTGAATAAAAAAAAAACCTGCTTGAAACTTAAACTTCTTGGCTTCAGTTTCAGAGAATCTATTTTGCTTTTGGAATCTGACCCGTCATACCAGAGAAGCTTGGCATTCGGCTCTGCTCCTAAAAGCCTCTGTTCTTTTTTTTTCTGTTGTTGTTATTTATCGAGGGTGTGTATGTCAGATGCAAATTCGTCCTTCCATTTCGAATGTTTACTTTATTGTGCCGCTCTTAATGTAATGCGCTGTGTACGAAAGACGCTCTTTCCATCTCCGAATCACTTCGGTTAATGGATTCTTTTATATAACTGAAAAAGTGTATCTCTAAATGAGATCAATGAAATGCAGGTTGTATCGCGTGATTGATCGCAGTTAACGTTGACATTGTTTAAGGTATTGAAAGGGGGCTTTTGTTATGCTGCCTGGTTTGGAACAGCGGCCACTGAGTATTGTCACAAAATGTGTAAGAGCTGAAAGTTGAGCTGAAAAAAGTGGCTGAAGTACGTTTTCCAGCTTTCCCTCGGCCGTACCACTGCGACGTTAGAGCGGTCTGAACAGGGACGGTCGCCCACAACAGATATCTGACACTGTTAATAATGGAAAAAGTGAACAAAGCTGTTAATGGACACTGTTTTGATTAAAGATGACAACGAATGACATTTCCATGTCAAACCCCTCCATGGCAGCAATGCAGGGAACAAGGCAGTAATGTACTGGCATTTGAGATTAAACATTTGGTTCTCTCTCTCTCTTTCTCTCTCTCTCTTTTGCTCTCACTCACTCTCTATATATGTCTCTCTCTCTCTCTCTCTCTCTCTCTCTCTCTCTCTCTCTCTCTCTCTCTTGCGCGTCTGTCTCTGATGTAATTTGCTAAATATTAGGATGGCATTTCGGGGCCCAGTTGTTTGCCTTTAACAGGTGTGGCTTTCCCCTGATCATATTTTTGAAAGCAGCTCTCAGTCACAAGCTAAATGCCTCAGATTTAGGGCAGGGGCCTCGCTCGGACGCAGTTGTCCCCTCCGATAAAAAGGGGGATAGAAGGGACCGGAGGAGCAGTTGCCAGGAGGTGGGAAATGTGGGAGCAGCTGCTCACTCCTTATGTGGGGGATCTTTTTTCCTTCATTTCCAATAAAGTAAAAAAAAAAAAAAGGTTGTTTGCGGCAACTGGAGCCAGGGGGAAGGGCGCATTCCTGCTCCACTCTGCTTCACGCGTGACCCCTGCGGCGTGTGGCCGCATCAGGGGCCACTTAGCAGCCAGCCCGGGCCCTTGTAAAACTTTAGCACCACTAATCTTTCCCATTATTACTCTAACTTATTTATCACGGTTGTTGTTGTTGTTGGTTTTGATAATAATAATGGTAGCAGTGACATGATACATCACCATCATCATCACATGATCTAGTCCAGCAGCGCACAGTTTATATTTAAGCTGTACACGCGTTTTCTTCCCTCTGCCCAGCGATATGCGGTCCTCCTGCTCCTCAGGTGAGCAGGTTAAGCCTCCCCTGCCGCCGGCGGCGCCTCCTTTGTCTCTCCCTCTCCTCGTATGTCGGCTAGCTCGGCCACCTCCTCTTCTCCCCTCCCTCCTTCTCTCTCTCTCTCTCTCTCTCTCTCTCAATCCATCTGCATCATGTCGATCTGTCAGACTGCCAGTGTCTGTTCCAATTAGATTCCACTTAATACACGTAACCTCGATTAACACGCAATCAAGCTCAGATAAATCATGTCCTTTAAGCTCCCCCCCCACCCCCCCATTCTCACCCGTGTTGCTCTGCATCATCCTGCTCTCCTGTTCGTCTACACGGCGATGCTCATTTGCGCCAATGTTTTGGCAAAGTGTGCGATCGGTCATTTACCTGTTTGAGCAAATTAAAGTTGCGCAAACGGGCTGGGGGGGCGAGCCGTCACGGTGCGGCTCTCTCTCTTCGTCACATCCTGGGGTGATGTTTGTGAATGTTTAAGGTGTGTGTGTGTGTGTGTGTGTGTGTGGGAGTGGGAGTGAAATCCCATGGATTTGAAGGCAGAGTCAGAGGGCCCTCTCCTCTTTCTCTCACCTTGTGTTTATGTCTCTCCTTGTGAGCCAACATGGCCGACCAAACCTTCAGTGCATAGCGAGAGGCAGGCCTCTTATGGGGTGAGATGTCAGTTACCTCTATTTCAAACCACAAAGCACCTCCCCTCTCTGTTCTTATGCCTCCATAACCTGGTGAGTGTGGCGTGTGCCAGGTTAAGGAAGAGTGGAGTATTTCAGGTTCAGTGACCCCTGCCTGGGGCAATTACTGGAGCTGGGTGTGCCCGGGCAGGGCAGGGCAGAAGACGAAGGCCAGGCAGGAGAGGGAGAGTGTGCCACACAATCACGAATGGAGGAGAGAAGCGCACACAGCCAATCAGCGAGGAGCGCGACGGCCGAACCTGCACTTGACCCCGTCTTATTTGTTTGATTGGTTCACTTTGAAACCTAGCTCGATTTATTTTTGGCTTTCAAACTTCGGGAAACAACGGCGGCGAAAAAAAGTCAGATCTATGAGGTTATGCTGTCTGCGTGTATGTAAGCGTGTGCGTGCGTGCGTGTGTGCGTGTGTGCGTGCATGCGTGCATGCGTGTGCACGTGCCTGTTTTTCTTGCAGAATGTTAATTATTCAAAACATATGTGCTAATTGGGCAAATGATGGCTCAGGAAAGAGCGAAAACAAAAACTAAAAATACAAACTTCAAAAATAAAACACACACACACACACACACACACACACACACACCGACAACAACCTCGAGCCATAAAACGGCATACACAGCGCTCCGGAGTCTTGTTTTATTAATCGTGGCAAAAGTGCTAACATCACCATGTTTAACTGATTAGTGTTTTAATAACTGGGAGGGTTAAAGTGCTGCCGCGTTCATGAACATATCCTGTCTGACTCGATGGACTCTCACCCACCCACACCCCGCCCCGCCTCCGGGCCCTCCGACTTAGTCGCCCATAGTAGACCAGGTCCGGGTGGTGGCCCACACAACCAAGGGGTTACGACGGATTATGGGTTCCCCTCTCAGCAGGTGACAGCAGGCCCTCAGAGGGATTTATTATCTCACGCACTGGTTGAATGTCTCTATCAGGATAAGTGACTGTGCTGATTTCACATTGAGAGCAGGTATTAGGCCGTCGTTGTTGTTTTTTTTACCTAAAACAGCTTTTTATTATGTGATTAGGTATATTAGGTATATCAGCAGTCTCTTAAAGTGCCTGCAGGAAAAGTACTCGGATCTCTCTACAGTGTAATATCTGTTTTTCTATTCCTGCTGTTTTAATCTGCCCTGGATAACTCCCACAGTACAGCATTCAAGCGTATTTCTTAGTATTAGTATTTTAACACATTTTGTTCTAAGTATATATGAGGAAGTCTCCAAGGTTTGGACAGCTTTCAAACGCATGCTGTAATTGTGCGCTATCTGGAGATCATGTTAAGCGCTGAAAATATACAGTATGGTGTGAAATATCCAATTGTGGCCTGTAGTTAGCTTGAAATGGTCTGAATTTCAATTGAAGAAAGCCTTGAAAAAAATCCCAAGTTTGTCCTTTATTCTTATCTCCAGTGCTGCTATGTGAGATCCAGGCCTTTTATGGGACTTTGGTAAAGCTTGTAGTCTGTAGAAGAGTAGAGACAAGTGCCTGAGATTCCCCACCCTTAGCTAGTAAAAATAGATTATAGCACTTGCTCCTAATAAAGGGCTGTAATTATATCAGGAATGTACATGATATATTTTAAAACTTTTGTGCGTGTTCACTTTTTTTATGGCCCAGTAACATGCTGTGTTGGGCTTAATCTATTCAATCTTCATGTATATAGAACCTAAAATTAATTTCTCCTCTTATATTCAGAAAAAAAAAATCCCATCATATTATCAAACCTTTGTCATGATGGAAATGTAAAAACCAATCCAAAATCTGATGTCATTCAAGTATTCGCTGTGTAGAACATTTTCGTTCCAATTTTTCCTCCTGTCCTATTGAAAGCCCGTTTCAAGCTCCTGTTTTAAACCAGAGTTCTGACCGTAGTCGTAAATATTCCTGAAGCTGTAATTTCAACAAAAGTGTCACTTGTCTCCCATCTCTCTCTCTCCCTCTGTCTGTGTATCTCTTTCTCTCCCTCTTTCTCTCTCTCTCTCACTGTATTTTTCTCCCTCTGTCTGTGTATCTCTCTCTCTCTCTCTCTCTCACACTCACTCTTTTGTTCCGTATAGCAGATAAGCTTGAACAATGCAGCGCTGTCCCTTTAAAGGAAAGACAGTTTTCACTATAAGTTCTGATAATTTTTTTTTTTTTTCCCAGAGAAAAATGGCGAATAACGCTGATTAGTTTGAGCAGCTTCAGCGAGGCGATGGGCGAATATAATAAGTGTTTTCGCAGACGTCACCCGTGATTATCTCATCTTTGAGTTTTGGGTGAATGTGGAGGATTTAGAGAGCTCCTCTCCATTGTGCTGACATCACTCTTTAACAAGCAAAATTAAATCACGGCTAAAATCATTTGAAACTCTCCCAGAGACTGTCCCAAAGAGGCAAACAATACATGTCTGGGAAATTTAAAGGGAGAGAGAGGGGGGCAGACTGAAGCGGGACGGTGAGGGGGGGGCGGGGGGTGGTAATGGGGGCAAATATGTGCAACTCTGCAAGTCTGTTTCTTACCCAAATATTTAAATGGTGTCATCCTGCTGTACCATGTTTTATTAATAAGAATATTGAGATAAACCTTTTCTGGGGGAACTGGTCTTACTAAACTTTTTTTTCAGTTCAGTCGTCAGTTTTAATATCATATAGAAGAGGGATGCATTTTCCAGCATATTTTATCATTCGCCCTATGTGAAATACAGCTATTATACCTAAGTAAACTGGATGAAACTTGATTTTTTTAAAATAAGGTAAAATGATTATAATTCACTTTGTATGTAAGTAAAGAAAGCTGGAGGTATTGAGTGGAGAGAGAGGGAACAGGTTGGCACTGGTGACTCAACTAGGAAATGGGGTGTCTGTGGCTCTGCACCCCCTGAACACACACGCACACACACACATCACACACGCACACACACACACACACACACACACATCACACACGCACACCACACACCCATACACTCACACCACACACACACACCACACACCCATGCACTCACACCACACACACACACATCACACACGCACGCCACACACCCATACACTCATACCACACACACACACACTCACTCACACACGCACACACACACTCACACACGCACACCACACACCCATACACTCACACCACACACACACACACTCACACACCACACACCCATGCAGTCACACCACACACACACACATACAAACGCAAGCACACGCACACACACACACACACACATCACACACCACACACCCATGCACTCACACCACACACACACATCACACACATACAAACACAAACACACACACACCCACACACACACACACACACACTCTAATGGGGAAAAGGGGGTGAAAGGGGGTGCAGAGCTGGGTGGTTGAGGTGTGCGTGTTGGTGCTGCAGAAGGCTCAGTGTAGCTGGTGGTGCAGGATGTGACAGGATGATCCAGACCCCAGCTGAACATGGCTGGTGGTGCGGGATGTGACAGGATGATCCAGACCCAGCTGAACATGGCTGGTGGTGCAGGATGTGACAGGATGATCCAGGCCCAGCTGAACATGGCTGGTGTGGCGGGATGTGACAGGATGATCCAGGCCCAGCTGAACATGGCTGGTGGTGCGGGATATGACAGGATGATCCAGGCCCAGCTGAACATGGCTGGTGGTGCGGGATGTGACAGGATGATCCAGGCCCAGCTGAACATGGCTGGTGTGGCAGGATGTGACAGGATGATCCAGACCCAGCTGAACATGGCTGGTCGTGCGAGATGTGACAGGATGATCCAGGCCCAGCTGAACATGGCTGGTGGTGCGGGATGTGACAGGATGATCCAGGCCCAGCTGAACATGGCTGGTGGTGCGGGATGTGACAGGATGATCCAGGCCCAGCTGAACATTGCTGGTGGTGCAGGATGTGACAGGATGATCCAGGCCCAGCTGAACATGGCTGGTGGTGCAGGATGTGACAGGATGATCCAGGCCCAGCTGAACATAGCTGGTGTGGGGGGATGTGACAGGATGATCCAGGCCCAGCTGAACATAGCTGGTGTGGCGGGATGTGACAGGATGATCCAGGCCCAGCTGAACATAGCTGGTGTGGCGGGATGTGACAGGATGATCCAGGCCCAGCTGAACACCAGCCGTGCCCAGGCAGAGCAACAGTGTCTGCAACCGCCACATCCGCCAACCTGACAGCTCTCCCAGCGCACCAATCAGAGGAGGGCAGACAGAGTGGGATGGCGGAGGGGTGGGGGAGGTGGGGGAGGGTGGAGACAGGGAGGGGGGGGGGGGGGGGTGGGTAACAGTGAATGTGAGTTGGAAATTATCCTATTAAATTGAATTAAAGAGGCAGTCTTAATTTACCCCTAGAATGATGGATTTGGATAATTAACGCCGTTAATGGGGAATGGTTAAAAAGGCCAGGGTATCGGTGGAGCAGACATGAAAAGCAGGGACAGGTCAACCCCCGCTCGTACCCAACTGAGGCCGGCTGGGTAGGCTTTTATATGGAGGCGTGCATTGGTCACTTAGAGGGATTGTTTTACAACTTGCGACGATTAGCTCTAAATAGTGTCAGATACATGACTGGGTGAATCGCCGCAAATCCGTCTTTTCCAAGGTACTCTCCCCTTTTTCTTTACCCCGGTCCGGGGAAGTGACAGAAGGAGTCAGTGAGCTGTAAGGTAATATGTTTGGTGGGCAGACTATAAGAGAAAACAGATCAAATTGTGTTTGAGTTAAAAGTGTTTGTGGATGGCTGTGTGTGTGTGTGTGTGTGTGTGTGTGTGTGTGTGTGTGCGTGCGTGCGTACGTGCATGTGCATTTGTATGTGCGTGTGTGTGTGTTCAATGAAAACAATTTATAAGGAAAACAATAAGCCCAAAAAACCAGTGGCCACTTTGGTTATTTGCGTATATACATTTATCTGTGCGTCTATGTATCTTTATGAGCATTTACTGTATGTGTGTGTTTTGTGTGTGTGTGTGTGTGTGTGTGTGGTGTGTGTGTGTGTGTGTGTGTGTGCGCGTGTGTGCATGTGTGTGTGATTTGAAGTGGAGAGCTGCATTGAGTGGATAGTCAGATCTCCTCATTACAAGCCCTAGTTATTTCAGTGTGGTTGGGGGTGGGTTTATGGTCAGCCCACAAACTGTATCTGCATGTCCTTAATTCTTGATGATGTGCAGGCCTTGGGCACTGCATGTGATGGAGAGGACGCCCTCGCGACTTAAATAATTGTGCGCCCTCTGAAAATCACATTGAATTTTGAGCAGCTGATCACCGGTCCTGTGGCACTGCTTCAAAAACAGACAAGGCAGTTGACAGTCAGCCACAAAAGGCTGGATTTATTGGGCACACCATGTCGCTGTGTAATCTGCAACTTGTCCGTTGCGTGGAAAATAGCAGCTAATCCTAGGGAGGAACAAGTAACTAGCAATTTACAGTTTTTTTTTTTTTTTTTTTGCATTAATTTAAATTGTCTAAGTTTGTAACTCATCACCTGTATATAATGTGCAGTTGGGTGGAAATTTTGTTACCATAACCAGATGAACAAGTCTTTTGTCTGAGCCAGCCACTGTAACCTCTGTTATTATATCCGCTTACCTCAGTGTTTGTGTGTGAAGAACGCCATCTTAAATCATGGATCAAATAATTTTATGCAATTTTTCTCCTTTAAAAAAATTAACACCGTTGTAAGAAAGGAGAGAGAGAGAGAGAGAGAGAGAGGGAGGGAGAGAGAGAGAGAAAAAAACAATCTCATCAAGCGAGAGGCCGTTTGCTTAGCAAGAGCTGACAGTCTTTGTGTATGTAAATGAAGAATTTAGACTAATGGAGTTGAACCATTTCTAATTTTGTGATGGCAAGAGGATTTTGATTGAAAGTAATTAAGCAAGCTAGCTGTAAAATTAATTAAAGCAAAGGGAGGGGGGGGATTTTATTGGATTGGATAGCGATATAGCTTGCTGTCAGGCAGGGGGGACAAATGGGGGTGACCTGGATTCTCTGCCCTCCCTTCTCCCACCCCAGACTTTTATGTCACTTTAATCTCCTTAGAGCGGCTGGTGTGCATTTGTTCGAAATAATCAAGGAAATATGGTCAGAAATTGTCAGCTTTCAGATCTAATTTACCTGACAGCCCCGCGAGTGTGTGTGTGTGTGTGTGTGTGTGTGTGTGCGCGGGCGTGAGCGCGGCGTGCGTGTGTGTGTGTGTGTGTGTGTGTGTACGTCGCAGTTTTTTTCTTCTTCTCCCTCTCCTCTCCTTTCTGGAAAATGCTTTTGACAGTCTTGAGACATCTTGGCTCCTCACAGAAGAAAAGAGAGACAGGAAACTTGGTGGGGGTTAAGAACCCACTCATGGAGACTAACGCTCACACACACACACACACGCACACGCACAAAACACTCCCCGCACACGCACACACACACACACACACACAAAAACACTCCCCGCACACGCACACACACACACAACACCCCCCCGACCACACACACACACTAAACACCCCTAACCACACACACATGGACACACACACACAAAATTACACACACACACAACACTCCCCGACCACACACACACACTAAACACCCCCAACCACACACACACACACTCACACACAATTACATGCACACAACACTCCCCAACCGCAAAAACACACTAAACACCCCCAACCACACACACACGCACACATGTACACACACTCACACCTCACACACACACACACAACACCCCCAACCACACACGCACACTCAACCCCCTTCCGACCGCACACACACGCACACACACACACACGCATGGTTAATGCACGCCTCATTTTTTGCGGTAAACTCGGCGGTGACAGACTTAATGTGGGAGGAGACCTAAAAAACTGAGGTCTGAGGATGCCAAGGAGGCTTCCCCTTCCCATCATGCACCCCACCAGTAGGATATGGCCTTAAAGTTTCCTCATAAAGTCTCAAGTCATTTCAATACACAATTCTTCATTTTTTAATACTGCTTCTATAATATGCTTTTTTATAATATTCTCCTTTCTGTGATGCTCCTCTGAAATTAGGCGGCTCTTGCTAAATGCTCAAAAGGGCAAAATGGACCAAACCTGTTTGGCTTGACCTACCCCAACATAGGGCGGGCATTATGCTCATTCCTGTGTAAAAAAAATTTTTTTTTTAAAAAGCTGTTGCCAATTTTATATATTTACCCAGCGCAACAAGCCACACAAGCACGCGTTTGGCTTTTATTTCCTTTCCTTTTTTAAATAGTGCTAAATGACTTCACGTCTGTTTGTACTCTTTACGCTGTGTTTAAGGACATCGCCTGCTCTCTCATTAGCCGTAATAGGGGTTCCTTCTTGTACGTTAAGGCCCTTCAGTAGAATTGAGATGACAGTTATAAAATAGTTGAGGAAGTGCCAAACCATTTTTTTTTGCTTTTTACTCTGTCAGGAGCAGTGTGCTGTGAAGCTTGCGGGAACAAATCCCCCATTTTCTGACAACACCCTCTCAGCAGCCAGGAAGATTTGTCAAAACTCAGTACGACAGTCTCCTCTAAAACGCATCAAATCTAATGGCCATTGGCACCAGCACACCTGCCCTCTGTAACCCAGTAAGAATGAGATTAAACTGGGAGACTGTATCCAGGCCTGCAGAGTATCAGCAGAGCTCTCTCTCTCTCTCTCTCTCTCTCTCTCCCTCTCTCTCTCTCTCTCTCTCTCTCTCTCTCTCTCTCTCTCTCGCTCCTCTCTCTCTCTCTCTCTCTCTCTCTCTCTCGCTCTCTCTCGCTCTTTCTCTCTCTCTCTCACTTTTTCTCTCTCACTCTCTCACTCTCTCTATATATCTCTCTCACTCTCTATGTCTCTATCTCCCCCTCTCTCTCTCTCTCTCTCTCTCTCTCTCTCTCTTGCTCTGTCTCTATGTCTCTCTCTCTCCCTCTCTCTCTCTCTCTCTCTCCTCTCTCTCGCTGTCACTCTCTATGTCTCCCTCTCTTTCTCTCTTTCTCTTCTAAGGTAAGCTCATCCTCATTTTTCTTCTCCATCTCGTTTTCCTCTCTGTGTTGTGGAACCCGACCTGTAGTGATGACACCGTCCTGCACAGCTCCAGGACCCCTAAAGAGACACTTAATTAAAGGGCGTCCCAGCTGGTCCTGTGGTCCTGGGCCCGCAGCGCTGGAGAGGAGAAGGGCTTGCAGGACCCCGGGGGGGCTGGGGAGCAGGCCCCTAACGGGATTAGATCCCTCCCAAAATAGTGCCCGGCTCTCACGGTGGGACATCTGTCCGCTGGGTTCCCCCACGGCTAGCTCTGCCCCTTTATCAATTAATATAATAAAAGGTACAACAAAGACTCGTCCTCCCTCCTGTAATTAAAACGATGGACCTTCCCCAGGCTCCACACATTCCCCATTTCCCTATCCCCGATTCGTCACCGAAAACACGGGGGTCAGGCAGCGCCCGGGTCCCACGTTGGCGCGTTCATGGCACGGTCTATCACCTGTTGAAGCGGTCTTCTTCTCTCAGTCCTGGAGATTTAAAAATCCCACAAAATGTCCGCTGCAATGATAGATAAGGGAAATGAAAGACCCCCCCCACACACACACACACACACACGCACACACGCACACACAGACACACACGCACATGCACACACGCGCACACACGCATACACGCGCACACACAATATCCCCACTGCTCAATCATTGTTATTATCGCTTCCCCTGTAACACAACACCACTGTAAGTGTAATATTGCTAACAAACCTGCTGCCAGAAATGAGACTATCAAGCACTTTATACAAGTATGTGAAAGAGAGAGAGAGGGAGTGAGAGAGAGAGAGAGAGAGAGAGAGAGAGAGAGAGAGAGAGAGGGAGGGAGGGAGTGAGAAGGAGAGAAGGGAAGAGCAACACCTTTCACAGCCAGCAGAGCTTTTGATAGAAATTAGTTTCACACAATATGTAAATTTCCGCAATTGAAAAAGGGGTCTTTAAGTGACAGGTTGATATGTGATTAAAGGACAATTAGAGTGCTGGAAATAAGTGACGCTAGCAGGTCAAGTGCTGCGCTGCAAAGCTAAAAGGTAGCAGGCTATTGAGGAAACATTGACAGGGGGAGGCCAGGAACAGGACCCACAACAAATTAGCTGCTGAGAAAACGTCAGCTCTTGACTATAAATAAATACGTGGAAGGCCTAAGGTGCTATTATACTATGAAAAAATATCTGCCGTGGAATCTTGATTTGGTGAAATGCACATTCCATTAAAAAAAGTACTATCTAAAGAGAAACATCTCTCACTGAATGAACATTTGATGAGGGATTTCCACGACCCTTTCAGAGTTAGCGTACATGAAATTTAGTGTGCTTTCCGACCTCGTGGACGACCTCCATTGATAGTGTAAAAAAAAAAAATCCCTTTTGAAAACTACGCTTTGACTCTTAGTCAAATGATAAGTAATTACATCAGATTCCATAGGGCAAGAGGTCGCTATGACGACTGCCATTGATAACCTGCTGATCACGCGCTCGCTGCAGACACATATGTTGAGCCGAAGTGGCGTGTAATGTGTTGTCACTGGAAATATCTCCACGCTACATTTAATATTAGCGTGAAGATATATGTAATGTAAGATTGTGCCCGTGCACATTTCAGTGCAAGGCAGATTTTTAAAAAAATGCATTTAAACTGTGGATCAATGTCCTGTGTTTACAGGGGGAAGGATATATCAGACCCCCCCCCCCCACCTCCCTGTGCCCAGGAGGAGATGGGAAGCCGGCAGGGGTAGAGAGTGTGCACCCCATACCCTCAATGTTATTCAGGACAGGGACAGACTTTAGGAGGTGAGGCTAGGTGTGTGTGTGTGTGTGTGTGTGTGTGTATATATGTATGTATGTATGTTTGTATGTGTGCGTGTGTGTGTGTCCATGTGTGTGTCTGTGTGTGTGTGTGTGCGGTAGATGTAGTTTCTCCACAGTGTTCTCAATCTGCCATGAGCTGGTAGGATGTTTACTCCATTTAAATTCTGTTTTTGTACAGAATTTAATAGTACTCTAGTATAGTACTCTAGTGTGGATCATTGTCTTACAACTTAACCGTGAACCTGGCCAAACAAATGCAACTAGTTTTCTGGCTGAAATTCGCCTACCGACACAGAATGCACTGTCGTCCTAAACACGTCAGGAGGCTTATACATGGACCCTGCCTTGAGGTGGATATGAGACTATTGGGCCTAGTGTCAGGTTACCTTCATTTGTAACCTTTGACCTCCCATGTGTCTGATCTCATCGTGCCCCAGCCCCTACCCCACCCCCCTCATCTGAGGCTGATCCAGTGGAGACCTGACCTGTTCCCGGGGTGCCTCCCGGTCAACACGGGCCCACCTAGGAGTGCGGTCGGAGCGAGGGATTTTCCATGGCTTGGAAGGAGACACAAAAGGAGGTGGGGGCGGGGCGGAAGCCGAACGTACGGCAACAGATGGCGGCGTTCTGTAATTCCCCTTTGGTGCTGCGCTGGGCAGTTGCTCGCGAACATCTCCAGCAAAGCCCTGAAAACTTGAGCTACTTTTCCGATAACTGACCCCAATTGTCAAGGAGCCCGGCTGCTGTCAGGGCCGCTTAGCCGCGTCTTAAGCGTGAACGACGAGGTCCCTTCCTTCTCCCGCTTCCTGTTTGTTGCCTGTCAAAGTTCTGTACATTCCAGCGCGACGGCACGGACAGGGGAAGCGTAGCCTGACTGTGGGATTCTTCTCGCCTGTACTCTTGACTCTTTCTGTCCAGTTACAGAAGGGAATTTCCTTCTTTTGTAAGCCAGGTAGAAGTGTCCTGGAGTGGGATATTTTGGTCGCAGATGGCTCGCGCTCTGCCAAGAGGCTTAGTTTTCATCAGAGCTCACCTTAATTATTTTACACTTATATTAAATAGGGAGTAAGTGGGTTTTTTTTTTCATTTTGTTTTCCATTTATTTTGTGTTTGTGTTGTGTGTGTGTGTGTGTGTGTGTGTGTGTGTGTGCGTGTTGCTAGGTCTCGATTTCTAAGTACCCGCCGTCGGACAAATGTCAAAATCCAAATGAGGCGAGACTGGCATTCTAGGTTATTTTAGTGTAAGAGTGATTTCAAAAGTCTGGTGAGCGAAGGGATATTCCAAATGAGACGAGAAGATAAGATAAAGAAAGGAGTGGGATTTGCAACATCACACACACGGCTAAAGCTGGAAATAACCTCTCCTCACAAGCGCCAACTTGCTCTATTATTGCTTTACCGCAGTTCAGGGGCAGAAACAAAAACAGTCACAGTCTACCTGCGCCTGTTTGTATTGAAGCGTGTCCAAGGCCGCACGATTTCCTTCGAAAGTCAAATTCTGACCCCATCGAAAAGATGGCGAGCGCCGTGTGATGGATTGTTTTTCTTTTCGCAAACATTACGCCTTTGTTAGCGATTGTTCCAAGAGTCAAAGATATTGCACATATTTGAGAGTGCCTAAGATATTTATAAAATGCGAGAGGTTGATGTAGTTCCTTTTTGGAGCAGATGCTAATGAATTGATAATAGCGTGGCAGGAGTCACGTGACTCAAATGATTCTGTTGTTCCAAAGGAGGCTCATCTGCGGTTGTCTCAGATAAAACCTCGCAATGGTGATGAATCCGCTAATGGAATTTTAAAGAATTTAAAGACGTCTTCTCAACCCCCGGTCTTCAGAGTGCTGCTTTCAGCTTCTGTCCGTCTAAAAATAACTTTTTTTTTTCTGGGTGGACTTGTTTGTAGGAGGTGGACACTTGCTTAGGAAAATTTGTAAAATAAAAAATTTTTAAAAAAAAAGGGTTGAAGTAAATGTCTAATTGTTTATTGCATTTCAAGACTGACTGCTAAAATATGCTACAATATATTTTGTTACAAAATGCGAAATAGCTCACAATAATGTACGTATC
>CM056378.1:116408860-116581360 GCA_029718625.1 Synaphobranchus kaupii
AAAGGGAACCCGGTTTGTGTTATTAAATAACTTTGGGGGATTCAAGCCTCCTGACATAGTAGCTTTTCCATATCTCCAATATTATATTATCTATATCTGCCATGAAAAAATGCCAAAGTCAACAGCTTTAGAGGTGTTTTGTGGTTTATAAAGCAGAAGACGCATCGGTAACATACAGTACATTTCAAAATCGGTTATCTTAACGATATTATTGGTAAATGTGTTAACTTTTTTATATTATAATGGTGAGGGGATACATTTTTTATTTAATTTCTAGAAACCCGCCATACCAGAAGGATTGAATCTTCTTTTTTATCTTAGTTGGAGGGGTTCAGTGTTTGCATTAAATTATATTCTTTAATTTTATATTATCTGAATGAGTAAACAGTTGTTCATTGTTTGTACCATTGTTTGGTATTTCCCCCATTTAAAAATGGACATATACCTTTTAGAACTTAATGGTAGGAATGGGATTATTGCCCATTTTTTGTTACCATTGATTTGAAATGCAAATGTACTGTATAATGGCACACATCGACTGAAAGTAGAATACTTCTGTTAAACTGCTTGCATGGACTGACTTTATTAGTTATGTTAGATATTTTTTATAACAATCACAGATCACATTTCAAATAACTTCACTTGTATTAAAAAAAAATTAAAAAAAATAAATAAACTTTTCCAATTCACCAAATAATGAGAGCAAACACCACTGATCAAACACACCATGCCCTGTTGGCGTTATTTCAGACACATTCACACGGCTCGAAATAATCTATCGACGGTTTTCTCTTAACCGTCCGTGGCGGTTTGTCCAGGGAAACAGGTACTCTTATCCTGTTGGAGAGCAATAAGGAAATTGTGTCCACACCGAGGGCTTTGACTGATAACTCAAGGAGCCTCATATTTGAGAGACGAACGAGGTAGATTGAGATCTACAGTATAGAACATTGGTCTAATAAAGGTAATAAAAACGTGAGCTTGATAAACACTTAAGATCAGCTGCTCAGCTTGCTTACTGACATGCCTAACCCGCCACGGTGGAGAACCGCTCCTCAGTGCAGGGCGTGAGAGCACAGAGACGAGCGAGTGACAAAAACCTGTCCCAGAGCCTGCGAGGAGGGCAGGAGCGTCCGTTTAGCACCGTCCCAGTTTGTGCCAAACAGACTGAGGAAAACAGTGCCCTCCCTGTGATTACATGGTGCTTGCCCTTATTTAATTGCAGACACACCTTTGCTGTGAATGATTGTTTTTCTATTCACCTTTTAAACCTTTCAATTATGCTAATGTGTAGTCTCGGCGTGTCCGATGTGTGAGATTAATTAGAAGCTTTGTGGGGAAATTCTTGCGCGGCACACTCTGGCCCAAAAAACAGCAGACACAAAGGTTCGGTCGGCCTAAGGTCCAGACATTCTTTAGCGGTGGGGCCGGCCGCTCGCCCGACCCCTAATGCCGCGGTGTGAAGCGCAGCGGCGCACAAGTGAGACGCAAACTTGAAATTCCCCACCGTGGAGAGACACCCCCCCCCGAAGCTCGCTCGAACCGGCGGGCCCCTGCCAGCGACTCGGAAGTTCCGTCCCTCCCCCCGGCGGAAAATAAAACAAAAAAAATAATAACCGAAGGAGTCGCGAAACGTGAGACGGGGGGGGGGGGTGCGTCCGGTTTCAGGACGGCAGGCGAGGGGACCATAGAGCGCGCCGTCAGTGCTAACCAGGGGGGGGGGGGGGGGCGCTGCGGAGCGCGGGCTGCCTCACTGCCGGCCTGGCGGGCGCACGGGCAAGGCTGAGCCGCGCGGCTCTTTTTAACGGCGGCGTAACCCAATCCTCCCCCTCCACCTCCAGGCACACACACACACACACGCAGGCACAGCCCAGCCAGGGGAGCGGGAGAGGAGGCCGGCGCCGGCTTTGCCTCGCCTCGCCTCATCCACGCAGGTTCAGAACGCAGGAGAGCCGGTTTAAGTGGCCCCCTTCCACGGCCTGTTATTCCACAGCGGCTGTGGAGAGCGGAGGGTGGTGAAGGACCCCTACTGGTAAAGTGGGGTAAACACGCTCATCCCTGACATCTGTGCTGCCGGGAGAGAGAGAGAGAGGGAGCGCAGCCCAGCCGAGGAGCCACGCGGAGAGAGAGGCGGGAGAGGGAGAGGGAGAGGGGGGAAAATGGCTTGTTCTGTGGAGAGGATTCCTCTCGAGCGGCAGGGAGATGTGAGACAGAGGGAACGGGGCAGTCTCCTGCCAGGTAAGGCAGCTCCGTAAGCTGGCCAGGAAAGGGGGGGGCGGGAGCGGGGGGGGTGGGGGGGCGGGGGGGGTGATTAATATCCTGTGCAGCACAAAACGTTGCCGGTGATTGTAGCATGGCTGGGGAAGAGACGAGAGGGTGGGTGTTAGGGTGTGTGATGTCAAACAGGGGGTTTGTTTATGCCACAGTGCGGAATTAAAGCAATGCCCGCTTTACAGTAATGATGATGGCGTCGATGAGGAAGGTGTTTCTTAAAGATACGGATTAATTTACATAATTCAAATAAATATAGTGTTTACTGTCACAATACAGTACTATTAACAGGACTTTTTCAAGAAAAGGGCGAGAAAAAAGCTGAATTTATGTTTAGATGTGTTCTTTGAACTTTGTAATATTTGCCCTATATAATATTCCAAGGGAAGTTTTTTATTTTAAGCTTGAACGTGGCCCTGGGAACTAATATTTTCCTGTCAGACTTTTCTTTTAACCTTTTATTTTGTATGCACCCTATCTTAGGTGCTTTGGGGTACATTGGGTATTGACGGATCATGAATTTAGTCCCTGCACATTTTAAAAGCATGATTTCTGTATTGATTGTATTGGATTAATTATTGTTCCTGAAGCTTCGAAAAAGTGCGCTGGTATGGAGATATCCCGCCTGCGACGGAATTCACATTTTTGCTGTTTTCTCAGCTGAGTCACAAGCCGAGATGTTTGGTTAAGGAGTGATTGACTTCATTTAATAGGGGGAGATTTATCTGTGTTTAGATACAGATGTTCTGAAGAAGGCTTGTCACTGAAGGATTTTCCGCTGCGCCGGTGTAAACAGAGGCCCTGGAGTGGGTGATGAAGTCGTTTCTGTTTGGGAGATGTCTTCAGTGAGGGATAATCCCGCTCTTGTTCAATTAGGTTTCCCGTTTTTGTTAAATAAATACTGTGTCTTATAACTTAAACAGGGTTTTGGTGCGGCCTTCTCGCTCGCACTCAGAGAAAGCGGCCCTCCGAGTGCCAGCGCTCACGCTGGGCACCGCGAGACCACCGGTAATTGAGACCAAAGTTTTTTTGTATTCGGTTGCTGTTTGTTTGTTTTGTTCTGCAAACGGAACGTGCCGCTGAGTGAAAGGTGAAGGCGGAATTGAATTTGGCTTGCGTTTCCGTGGTGATCTGGCAACCGTTTCTATGTCCCGGCGGACTGCTATGGTTTCTGTCTGTGCGTGTCCCCTTGCGCCCATACGCGTGCGTCTGTGTGTGTGTGTGTGTGTGTGTGCGCGCGCAAGATTTTACTAAGCAGATTTTTCCCCCTTGTTTTCACTCTGACCTGGTACGAGATTGATGACTGAATTGTGGAGTACATGTTAACAGTAACTGGTGATTTATAGAGATACTTAGGGTAAGTGAGGCCTCACAGACTTGAAGGGGAAAAAAGATATAGGCCTTTTAAGTTAATGCAAAAATACACCCTTTTTTTCAAGTAATAATTGTGATTGCTGGTGAGGGGTTGGGGGGGTTGGGGGGGTTGGGGGGGGGGGGTTGGAAGGGTATCTTCCCCTGGGGGGTTGAAAGCGCTCACCCTGACTGTGGGCAGCAACAGTGGTACAGTGCATTTATTGTTTCTGTCTCTGTTTTTGGGAAGAAAAAAAAAAACCAACAGCAGAACACGGAACAGTCGTCTCAGTTTCCTCCCCGTGAACCCTTCGGTTATTGAATTGAAAGGAACCGGCCACATTTCACAAAGCCAACAGATGTCCGTGTTTGTGTAATATCATGTTCTTGTTTCAGTAAACTATAAAGCTTTTCTGAGTGAACAATAACACAGCAACAAGTGTATTTCTTGGCAGGCTCTGGTGGCAGATTCCAGCGCGAAAACAGCATGCAATTTCGCAGGATTTGGGTTCTCTCTCTCTCTCTCTCTCTCTCTTTCTCCGGCTCCCGCCTCTCCGGAGGATATTTGCACAGAGAATATTCAGCAACATTCAAATACAGTTTAAAGATTCATGCCACTTGAATGCGATCCACTTTTTTTTTCTTTTTTTTTTTCGCTGCAAGCTTTCGAATAAGGAATAGTGCTTCCCCAGGAAGAGAAATGGCTTTCATTTTTCCTAACCACCTTTTAGACTGAGTGAAATGTTTCTCCTGTCCGCTCAGGGAGGACTTTATTTCTTACCAGGGATTTAACACTCACTCAGCTCCCCCATAAATACAGCTCTCCCCAGCGCCAGGCCAGCCATAACTCATCCTCTAACTCTCCGGCTAACTAAACTGATATAGCAGAAAGGGCTTTGTCTTTTTCATCCCGATATCGGGGAGGGCCGAAGAGCCGCAGCCCTCTGCCCGCTGCGTTTACCGCCGCTGCGTTTGACGTCGCCCGTCCCTTTCAGACCCGCTCAGGGCCACAGGCCTGCGGGGAAATGAATCCGCTCAAACTTCTCCCGAAAAGCCTACGAAGGGCAATCCAGCACTAAAGAGCAGAAACCGAGAAAAATGACACAGACGGCGATTCTGTAAAAGTGCGACTCATTTAATCTCTCAGTTGAAGCGCAGTGCTCCTACCAAACATGCGCCTCACTTCCTGAATGAAGTGTAAAAGGATGGGGATACGAGACCGGGGCAGGCTTTGCACGTTCAGTGTCACCTGTTGAAGGCCGGAATTCTTCAGTGCTGTTAAAATCTTTCACCTTGAATAAAAGACAACATCACTGCAAGGATGGGTCCTTTTGTGTCTTTCAGCCATAGTTGGGCCTTGTTTCCCAATAATACGTTTACTACCATTGCTGATAATAATAGTAACAAAAAAGATAGTAACAGTTCTTCTTCTTTTTCTTCTTCCTCTTTTTCAGTAATATTATTATTATTATTGTGGTTGTTCTCATAATTAATATTATTATAAAAAATAAATCATTTAAATATGAGAACGTATGCTGAAGAATTGCTCTGGTCCACACCATGTGGACTGTGGCAGTCTGAGGTAACGAACGTGGGTTGAGGAATTAGTGGTGTTTTCAGATCTGGCGCTGATGCGCGGTTTGGAGAGACAGTATTTCTCTCTGGGCTGCTCAATTGGTTGTGATCTGCCTGCTGGTACCGTCTGTTCTGTGCCGTTAGTCCCAGCGGCTGTGGAGACCTGACACTGACGAGTCCTCTGAAGTCAAATACCCCCATTTTGATGTCTTATGGCGCTTCGCGTTTTGTTGTATTTGCTTTAAAGGCACGTTCGGAAAAATTACAGTCACCGTCGGCATGCGTAGGTACCCCCGCTCTGTACTGTCCCTCTCTTCTTTTTGATCTTCCCATCAAATCTTCCATTTTACCGACTGGAGCTCGCCAGAGAGCAGCTGAATTAGATCGGCTCCAGAAAGAAGACATTTTGGAAGATGCACAGAAGCAGGGCATCACCTTTGATAAAGGCTTTGAATGGAAGGAGAGGGGAGGAGTGGGGTGGAGATAAAGCACATTGTTGGCAAAGAAACTAAAACGAAGCCCGTTTTATCTTTCATGACCTGTTAAAGCAACTACACAGAAGTTCCCCCCCCCAAGCACTTACACTCAGGTTATAGAGCTGAAACGGGCCAAATATTAAACATAGCTGGGCCATTCGGTTACTGTATAGGTGTCTGTAATCTTTTGCATGTTATTTGTGGATTAAAGTCATCCATTATACCTTCATTGCACATCAGTTTGGTTCCATGCTTAATGAGGCACTCACGGGCACCCCTGCCAACACCCAGCACACCGCCATCTGTGTCGCACCCGCCTAGTAAGGGACAGGTATTTCACTAGATTTGCATACTCAGGAGAACCTGGGCACAAGACGGGCAGGAGAGAAAGAGGGAGAAAGCGAGGGAGAGAGAGAAAGAGAGAGAGAGCAAGATGATGGCTTTAGTAATTGCTACTTCTGCAAAGAGTTGGTGGACAACGAGGGCCGCCTCTGGAAGGCCCGGAGCACGGATAATGACGGGGTAGCACCAGCGCTCTGACAGCGTTAATCTGAGACCGTCCTGCGTGGCATGAGGGACGCCCGTGATATTTACCCTGCCGGAGAGAGGACGTCAAAGCCCCCTCCAGCAACACAGGCTTCCCAGCAGCCTCTCTGCCTCCGTCAGACGCTCATGGAAAAGGGAGTTTGTCCCCCTGCCTCACAAAGCGGGGAGCGCCGGTGAGATCCGCTAACCGCCCCACTAACCACCCCCAACCCCCCCCTGCCCAACCCCTTGTTTGAGGGTGCGGAAGAAGGGATGAATAAAGAGAAGAAGGGAGGGAAGGAAAAAAAAAAACTTTTCCGTCCCTTTTCTTCTCTTTCATTTCATTTGAAGTCGTCTGAAGCGCTTGTTTAAGCATTTCACCCTGGCGACGGCGGCGTATAAATATGCAAAGTGCCATATGGTCGCCATAGGCACCGGGACTAGGTGTGTCCAGAAGGTAGAGAGAGATGTTGATGCATTATTCTCCTCTCAAATTACCGTGGTGATAATGCAGTATGAAATACCCCCCCCCCCCCCCCCCTCAGACGGCGCGATGATCCTCCTGCAGCGGGTTAGAAGTCAGGGCGTGGTGTGGATGAGACCAGCAGAGAGCTCTCGCTGTGATTGTATTTTTAGAGTTCAGATGCTGCCCTGACATGGCTCTGATTGAAAGTGATATTTCTGACACATTAGGATACGCACGGGAAGTAACCTTCTCTAAAGCGTTCATTATTAGATGCACGACAGACCTGAATATTTATAAAATTCGCTTAAATAATTAATAACAGCAATCTGCTACAGTAATTCATCAGATTTGCACTTCAACAGAGTATCCGTTTTCACTTTAAAATAATAATAAGAAGAATATTAATGTTGCAGAAATGTAAAACGGGTTCCTGTATTTCTCAACCTGAAACATTTTTACACCCAAGCTTCAATATTCAATTTAGTGATTACTTTCTATTCTGATATCGTGCTAGCATTTGACATTTTATCCTCTATAATTCTGATCACAGTGTTAATGTAAAATCCACTAATAATGATAACGATAGGTTTTAAACATTTATGCAGTTTGTTCAATTTATTTGCTTATTTTAGTAGAGAAGTCAAATTCCATTTCAGGAAACCAAATGTGTTTTGGTGTAGAATTTAGAAGTAGCTGCAAAATGCTGTGGTTTTTATCAAGCTAATTCTTCATTTGTGTCAGCTAGCAACACTTCCTTTTGTGTTCTTCAACCAAACTGGAACACAGGCATTGCATCTTTTTTTAGATTTCATGACAAGGACTCTTTAAAATTTTTCTTTTATATATTTATGCATACAGAAATGACTTTGCAAAAAGCATATGCCATATGTACTGGTATCACATAAAATAACTCACCTAAATTCTGGTTTCAGTTTTATTAATGTTCTTTGTTCTTTTAAGCTAAGGGAACACACCAAAATGCAGTGAGAGTTTGGTAAATGCAGCATTTGAAAAGTAATGACCTGAGTTTGGTGTTCCTGGAAAACGCTGCAGCAGCAATGGGCGAATGTACTGTAAGCGATGTGCATTTGCTCGGCTTGCTCGGTAAGCGCATGGACACACACACACCATGGTGATGTGTGTGACCTGAGACTAGGGCATAGCAACTCTGACCTACAGCCGACAGTCAGGGGAACCCACGCACACGCACATACATACACACACACACATTCACACCAAATACAAACACACACACAAGCTGTCTCACACACACACACACACACACACACACACACACAAACTGTCTGTCATACACACACACACACACACACGCACACACACACACACGCACACACTGTCTGTCCATCACTGACAATCAGCAGTAAGGCTCAACCATGAGCCTTAACAGGTCTGGAGGTATATTGGAGTTTGGGGCGCAATGATTTGTGGGTCCACCCTGATGGGGAAAGACCCCGGGGGCCCTCCATGCCCTGACAGACTGCAGTACACTCAGTACGGTCACCTGCTGTGAGATTTGGGGAAGTTGCACGCCACCTGTACTCCCGCCTGTTCACGAAAAGGATTTGCAAACGCCGTCCCTGTATGGTGATGTCAGTAGAATTGCTTCAATGCAACTCTTTTGACCGCACAAAAATTGCTCCGCAATAACAAGTCTACTGTAAGCCGTTTTTTTTATTTTTATGGTTTTCAGATATTACGATTTTTTTGGGAGAAAGGCATGTTACGATGCTGGGGCTTTGCAAATATTTCAACTTGTACCCATCCCAGAAGACGTTTAAGGGGCACCTGTGACTCGTTCCTGTACCTGTGCGAGAGAGAGAGAGAGAGAGAGTGAGAGAGAGAGAGAGAGAGAGAGAGAGAGAGAGAAGTAAAAACCGAGGAACCCTGTGAAGCAGAGCAAATGTTTTAATGGTGGCCTGGGATCGATGTTGTCAACAAGGCATCCTGTCTGGAAATGTATGTTTTTAGTTAATGTCACTTCTTCCCCTCATTTGAAGAAGAGAAGGGTGCAGGAAGATCCAAAGTCAATGGTAAAAAATTTTTAAAAAAAAGCAGGCTGGTTTTTTAGAGGAAAGTGCTTTAAGAACATTGACACGCACACAAGTCCTGTATCTGAAAAACAAATTTAAAAAAGTAACCTTGGAAATCAATTAAGCATTCCTGGGAGCTGGGAATATTTCCTCGGAAAGGCCACCTTTTTTTTTTTTTTTTTTTTTTTTTTGCCTCTGCAAGATTCAAACTGTCTATCAAATATTGTCTCACACAAGGAGCTTTGTGCCCATTATTTAATCCTATTTTTTTTACTGCAAAGTGCCTTATAGGCTGTCAAAATGTCTTAAGAGTCTTGTTAAAGAAATGCCACAACCCATTTCCTTTTAATGAAATTCATATGCTGGGGAGAGGGGGCATGTCCAAACATCTAAACAGACTGCTTTTTAGGTTTCACATTGAGGTTATGCGAGAGGGCGTCCCGTGATTGACGTTATCTGGCCTGACAGTGCTTTATATCAAGGTTAACCTCACGCATAGAGGCAGCAGACAGGAAGGGGCGCGCTCTCTTCCCCTCTACCTGTTTAGTTTACCGCGCTGGGGGGGGGGGGGGGGGGGGGGTCGGGCGTCGAGCCCCTGTCCCGGTGCGCGAGGGGAGCCGTTTTGCCTGCGCGCGCCAGGTGGAGATTTCCGCACTCTTAATTGATAACTAATCGACCGGCTTGAGCAGTATCTCCCCTGGAGAATGGAGGCCTAATGGCAGAGCGCCTTAGTCAGCACCATGCTCCGGAACTGCTAAATTAAATATATCCAGGAGATAATGAGCTGCAGTGACAGACACCGCTCTCGGGGCGCCCGACCTCCCCGGGTTGCCTGGCTGCAGAGGAGCCCTGGCCCCCGCCATACCCCTCCCCCCCACGCCCCCCACCCCCCACCCTCCACCCTCCACCCCCCACCCTCCACCCTCCACCCTGTCCGGTTCGCTAACAACAGAACCCCGCAACAAAAATACAACTCGAACAGTTAATCTTTACAGATACTAGCTCAAGGGCCTATCGGCCATGTGCCGCCACGTTGAACCCCCCCCTACACACACACACAGACACAGACACACACACACACATGCGCCGCACACACACTCATCCATCCCTCTGACCCTATAAAGCCTTCTGCAGGCCCACCAGCAGGGCGGCGTCTGGGTAATCTACTCTGTAATATGGAGGCTTGGTCATCCCTCCAGAAGACTGGCTTCCACCCGAGCGGCAGTATCCAGCATTAGCGGCGGGGGGGGGGGGGGGGGGTCGGGGTGGGAAGGAAGTAAATAAAGGTTTCGCCCTCTGCCTCTGCTGCCTGGCACATTTTATTTAATTTTCTTTTGGTATTTTGGGAAGTGGGAATGTTTTACAGGTCTTAAGTACAGGGACAGAGTTTAATCTCAAAGTAGTGCGCCATCTGTCTCACTATGCAGTCCACATACTCAACTTGTAAAAAGCTGATATATTGTGTGTCATTCATAGTGAATGAGCTCGGTCTAAAAAAAGTTTGGTTTTTTTATTTATTTATTTTTTTTAAATATATATATATTTAATCGCATGCAGTCAGTTTTTAGTATTCATTTATTCGTAAAAATAGGTATATGATAAGTGTTGGTTTTTTGTTTTAAATTTTCTGTTCTAAAGCCTTGTTTGTGATAAGACCCAGGGAGGGGTTGGATTCCCTGTTTTATGATACACGCAGTCAGTTTTTAACAGCATGCTTTTTAACCATTGTCCACTTTTCTGTGTGTGTGTGCGTGCGTGCGTGCGCGCGCGTGTGTGTGTGTCTCCAGGAGTTATTTGTTTTTCTTTGCCATCGTTTGGCTGGAGTCTCCCTCTCTGCTGAAGGGCCTTGTTTGATAATGGCCAGGGGACGCTGCTGTGAAAAGTCGGGTCCCTCAAGGTCGGCCCAAAGACAGCACACCATGTTGCAAGGTCACATTCTAGACTAAAAGCAATAAGTGCTTTATTGACAGGAAAAAGCAGCAAGCAAGCAGATCCACAACCAACTGATGTATTCATAATAAAATAGATTTGTGCTTGCGTGTGTGTACTGCACATGCATGTATTTACTCTTGCGCACTGGTGTGTGTGTGTGTGTGTGTGTGCGTGTGTGTGCGCCTACGTGTGAATGCGTTTGTGTTTGTCTACTAGTTTTGTGTGAGTGAATTTTTTTTTGCAGTTGAGAAACAGAAATTCTACTCACTGCGCCTGGGTGGTTGTGTCACTGCAGCCATGGGGATGTGATTGTTTGCTTACACATTAAAAGGACCAACAGCTTCACAAGCTTTTTTTTTTTTTTCCACAATAGATGTAATGCTATGGACAAAGTTATAGTGAGCAAGGTGTCTCTATGGCTTAGGGCAGACTCTGTTCGGTTCAGACCGTAGAGCAGGGGGGTGTTTCACAAAGCAGGAATTACTGAGTTAGCTGGATAACTGCACTGAGTAAAACCCGGAACCCTCCCAAATCTGGAACATGGACTGAGGTAAAAATATCTGTTCCGGGTTTTACTCAGTAATCCCCCCCAGGTCTCCCTCCAAGCTCGCCCGTCTCGATGGACACGATGGTGAAGCTGAATGGTCCGGTGCTCCATTAAATTACTCGACGGGTTTCCGTGGGAACGGGTAGCCCCGCGAACCTATTTACGCCAGTGAGTCCCCGATGGGCTCAAAGAGGAACATTCCATCTGCCCCCTCCCTCCGTCAAACCCCGTGCCCCCTCCCAAAACCCGGAGGAGCCTTTCTCTGTAGTTCCTCCCAATATAATCTCTCACTTTTCCCCCCCCAGAAAAAATCCCCAACACAAACTTTTTTCCTTCTGCCTTGTCTGTTTTAAACTGTAGTTGGCAATGGCATTGTTTTTAATCATCGGAACCCAGAAATTATTATTATCGCTTCTGACGCGGCAATTAAAACTTCAGGTCAGACACGCAAGGAGTGGTGATCAGCAGCGAAGCTGAGAAGTTTTAATTAGACGATCAGAACCATTAATGCACACAGAAAAAGGTGTGCGCTGGGAAATTAACGCGAACGTCTTAATCAGGGTTACCGACTCCGAAGAGGAGTCAAGTGAACAGAGAGCAAAAAACAAATCATTTCCGCACCACTGGGACAAAGCTCAATTAAATATGCATGCAGAAAATGGAAATTTTTGCATCAGCACAGACTGTTGAAAAAACAGCGAAAATCTCACGACAGGGTCGCGGACCTGCTTATTGTTATTCCCGCGTAATAAAAAATGAAAGAGGGGCCAGGCGCAGGGGTCCGGGTTCCGTGTCCATCAGTCGGCTTTCCACTCGGCTTCCCGGCGGCCCAGCCTCGCGGAGGAGCGAGGGAAATGCCCTCTTCCTGTGAGCTGTAAATTAGAAAAATAAAAACACTGGGGGGTGGAGGAGGAGGAGGAGGAGGAGGGGGGGGGGGGGGTGCAGAAGGGGTGTGGGTGGGGTGGGGGGGGGTGAGGGTGAGCACACGTGGGGCCTCGGTCCCACACCACCTTGGGAGACTCAAACACAAAGGGTTTGACTGAGGCACACGCCAGGAGTCCCGGCCTTGTCAATTAATCTGCCAAAGGTTTATAATCTTATAACCAGAGATTTTTTTTTTTTTAAAGAGCAGCCCAGGGTGTGTGTGTGTGTGTGTGGGGAGGGGGCTGTGACAGAAGCTGCATTTAATAATATAAATAAATAAAAAACTTAGCTGTCCAGACTTTTCCCAGACCTGTTTTATATTAATTAACTCAACGTTTGTTTTTTTTCTCCTTTTGCATTTTTGTAGCCTGGTGTCAGTCAAGATGTGTTCAAACCCGGCATCGCTTTTCCCTTGTTCTTTGGCTGGAAATTCAAGAAGATGAGGAGGCTTATTAAAACCGAGAGGCATCCACTGAGAACTTTCACCTCCTTTACGCGTTTGACCAAACTCCTTTCACCCGTTCCCTGAACGCATGCATTAGTGCGCTTATTTCATAAGGGTCAATCCGAGACTCCCCCCCAGTCTCTCTGACCGGATGTTACTCTGCTAAACGAGTTAGACAAATCGTGGGTCGTTCTGCGATCCTCGCCAGGTGAAAGGTCCATCCGTCTCCCCTAAATACGCGAGCGCTGACACTCCAGCCCTTGTCTGCCTGTTTGTGAAAGAGAGAAGGGGATTGGTGCACACCAATCCAAACAGCCATTAACACCCACTTCCCCTACGCTAGCGCCGTGTGATTAGAGTCAGCGCACGTCCACACAAATAATGCGCTTCCAGCAGCGTTATTAGGATCTGAAACACCACTTGATTGGGCCTAATATCATTCTGCCGCACAAACAGAAGTTGTGCATTAAACAACAAGATGTGAAGGGTTTCAAGAGCTAACTGTGACAGGCCAGTGTTTTCAGTCATTTAAAACGTTAACTACGCTGCGTTCATTTCTGGGAATTGGGACTGAGGGAACAATGTGCTTAAAATAGCCTTGTTTTAAATCTTGCGAATGTAGGCGAAAAGCACCATTCTTTCTTTCTCTCTCTCTCTCTCTCTCTGTTATGTGTTTAAAATAGTTTCTTCACTTTTTCTCAAGGTTTTTACCTTATACAGGCAGCCCTTCGCTGCAGCCACTGCTCTGTGCAGTTTCTTGTAAAATCTTGTCATCATTACAATAAACAGCGGCACATTAAGGCGAAAGAGGTTTTCTTTAATAACGTTCCACACCAAAGTCCCTCTTTTTTTTTTTTTTAACCCTCCCACTGCTTTAGGGATTTATGTGATTTTTGATCATAGGTGTAAGGCTTTGAAAGAATCGTGTTTGTAGGGTTGCACACACATCCTCATTTTCCTTTGGGAGCCACGCTGGGAGCTGTGAGGTAAATTCAGCAAATGTACTGTACTTTATAAAAGAAGGGGAAAAAGAAAATGTTGACCGAATGCAACGCGGTTGTTTGTAGCTCAGGTTTTCATTAATGTGAATGACTGCTCCGTGGTCTATTGGGGAAGGGGGGTAAATGGTGGGGTGTCCCCAAAAGAGGCGTTTGCTCTTTCATCTGTGTCCCCATTGATTTTACCGTGTCGTACGCTGTCCTGCACACAAACGACTGGAGGTAAACATCAGAGGGTAACCATAGCAATCTCCATTGTACTCAGTGGAAAAGTCAGCGCCATGGGCTGCCTTATATATTAATCCACACAGAGTTGCAGGCCTTCCAACGCTCAACCAAAATAATCGTTTAGCTGTTGGGATGGGGCTCAGAGCTGAGGGGTAATTCTCCCCGGGCTACTTTTTCACCGTCACCCTGAGAGACGCTACCCAAGAACGCCCCCCACCACCTCCCCCAGCCCCAGCCCCCAGCGCCACTCCCACTCCCCCCCCAAACAGCGCCGTTCCATCTACCAAGGGGTGCAGTAAACATCTCCATAATATTTTCCTACCTTGATTCCATAAATCAGGGAATGCGGTAGAAACAGACATTTTTATTAATGTTTTATTAAGTCTGCTTCTGCTTATTTAGCATCGTTTGGCTTTTTTGCGCGCGAGCTCCTTAAACGCTGGATAAATTAACATTCTATTGTGCGTTTTAAAGGTAAAAAAAAAATACAAATAAAAATAAGCCCTGGTATTTCTGAAATTCTTTTTTCCACAAGAGTAGCGGCGGGGAGCCCTTGGCAGAGCACGTGCTTGTTTGCAAAAATGCACATAAATAGTCAGTAATGGAAAGAAATAGCTTCTCAGGGGTCATTTCCTACAAGGAAAGCGAGATTGCGATGCAAAGGAAATCAGTAGTTAAAGCATGAAATACGGAGCACAGTAAACAGAAAAATGACCTTTACTGTTACGCCCAAGCGACCTCAATCTTCCTTCAGAGGTGTTCTGAAAAAATACTTTAAAATTTATGTCTTCCACTTCCTAATAGTTTTTCCAGCTGAATTTTTTTTTTCTCCAAATTGCTGTCCTTTTCGAAGGTGACCCTTTCACCCTGGCCTGCGATTGTCTAACACAAAAATGTACAGTTAGTGCTGTTTATATACGACAGCCTCCAGAGTGTACATAATTCCTGGAGTCATTGTTTCAAAGAGGAAGTCTTCCATGTAAACTACAGTAACTAAGAAAGCATGTGCTGGGAGCACAAGGTACATTGTGAAGAAGTGAGACGGCAGGTAAAGAACTGGGTGTGGAGACTCAAATCAACTGCGTCCCTAAAATAATAGCTCCTCAGATGTTTGGTGAAGGAATGTGGAAAAAAATTAAATTTCTTTTCAGATGTTTTTCACATGTGCTTCTTACTTGACACGCGTATCTTACTACATACTGTAGATGGAGATTCAGAACCTTTTACAATTTGGCAATTTAGTCTTCAAAGTTGGGGTTACTGTAAAAATGTTAATACATGTAAACAAAACTACAAAAAGGTGATTTTATTTATTGGAGCACCGTTGATGTTATATTGTTGCTGAGATCTTTACAATAAGGCTTTCTTTTAAATGTATAAATTGTTACATTTACTTTTTAAATAATCTGAAGTACTCTGTGCTCTTTTTTACATTGACATTTCTGTGAAACGGAGAGCAGAAATAGCCTTGGTGGCCAAGAAAAAAAAAATGTAGAGGGATTAATATGATGTATATGGCTTCTTATCCTCTGAGCCTTGGCACGATATAAGTTATTTACAACACGATAAAGATCTGGACTTAGAACAGACTTGATTTCAGCCTGGAAAATCTTATTCAAGGTTAACTTTGGTGGGTCTTTTAATCAAGGGATGATTAAAACTGAAAGGTAAGTGTGGACAAGGAGTGTCCGCTCTTCTCCAAAAAAGGCAGCTGACGATAAGGACCACAGTGGCAGCTGCGACTGTTTCAGCGGTACAGCTGTGTCAGGCATAAAACTAACCGGCTAAGGTCAATGAAATTATACGTCCGTAAACAAACGAGGGAACGGGCCTTTGTTTTAAAACGCATTTGGCCTCGTTCGGTAAAATAAACCGCTGCTTTTGTTTTTTTTGTTTTTTTTTTATTTCTTTTTTTGTTTGTTTCCATAAATTCCAGAATCTGGCTTTGAACTCAAGACATCCCAGAGATGTGACACTTTTCAACACTTATGATTTATGTTTTTGGACGTAAACTGTGTGGAGGGGAAAAGGGGGGATTTAAAAGCCTTAGGTGACTGACTTCTATCGCGTACATTTGCGCAGATGCTGTCTGGTTGGAGGGCAGCCCTGAGTATAAGGCGGATGAAGTGCGTTATTGAAGTGCTGTGATGGTAGAGACCCCTGCATGTGAAAGCTTGCACGGTGTGGCTACGCTCAAGCCTTTCCGTATGATCTGAGGGTACCCTCTGCCAAGATGTGATCGCTGGCTCTGGTCCTCTGGCAGCGCGGTGGCGCTTCTCATTCGAAGGTTAAGTCAGAGCTGTGGATTTCTCTGTTCGTGCTACCTCCGAGCACGGTGAAGTAATGTCGTCTTTCAACGCGCCCGGCTTGTTTCAGTCCACAGAGGGGAAGAGGAAATCTATCTCCTGCAGAGTTCTTAGAGTTAAACTGCAGACTTGCTCTCAATGCGTGTGAGCCAGTCACGTGACCCGAAATTATTATGGCCATCTTTTATTAAATATGAGGGAGGAGAGAGAATGTCCTGAGTCCTAGAGTATGTGAATATTTGTAGGTGTGTAGGTGTCTGTGAGCGTGTGTGCGTGTTTGCGTGTGTGCGCGCGCGCGTGTGTGTGTGTGTGTGTGTGTGTGTGCCTGCATGTGCATGTGCGTGTGCATGTGTGTGTTCATGATTGTGTGGCCCTGCAGGAGGTCTCGTGCGGTCGGCCGTGAGAACAAAGATATAAATAAAAGTGTGTTTTGTCACTGAAATTAGACAATAGACGAGGGGGAATTGGGGGGGGGAGGTGGGGAGCATTATTGCAGAATTATGCTTACATTCTCTCAGAGTCCTTTGAGCGAGCAGGTAGGAACTGAGCAGAAAGTGAAAGAGAGAGAGAGACAGAGAGAGAGAGAGAGAGACAGAGAGAGAGAGAGAGAGAGAGACAAAGAGAGAGAGAGAGAGACAAAGAAAGAGAGAGAGAGAGAGAGAGAGAGAGAGAGAGAGAGAGAGACAGTGGGAGCAAGCGAGCCTGCTTTTGTGAGACTTCAGTCCCAGAGAGCAGGAAGGTGACGATGCCGTGAGACGGCGCTGGGCGCACCGCTGAGCTCTCTGGTTGGCGGGCGAAACGGTAAGATGCTTCGCGAGAGCGCCGGGGAGCCGCAGGCCAGCCGAAGCAGAGAGCCGGGTTGCGTTTCTGGTTGTCAGAGTTAAAACTAAGCAGTCCCACTATTTGGCAGGACCTCCGCCTCTCTAGGTAAAGAGAATATAAAATTTCAGTGTGTTTTTATTCCGCTGTCATGTACAGGATCATATCTGGGTGCAGAGGCTGCTCTGAGCTCCGTAGGGGGTCTGACTCAGATCTATCTGTGGTTTTTATGCTCGGCTCCTGGTGAAGAGCTTTGCAGTTGACTTACAATGAAAGTCTGACTAAGCTGCTTGTGAAAGGTGTGATGAGCAACGAATGCACCTCTTTTGTTCCTTTTTGTCTTTTTGGCTGTTGTCATTTGGATAGCGGGTGCTTTGGAGTAAAAATAGAGAGCTGTGAAAAGTGTAGATGAAAAATTATATCTGTTCTTATTTTTTCAAAATAACATAATTTTCCAGTTATGTGTGGGAACAAGTCGGCAGTAGTTCGGTACTTGGTCGTGCGGATTGAGAAGGTTAGCTTTGTCCAAACTCAGTGACCATTAAGCCATTTATGACCAAGCTAAATTTAAAAATGAGTCTTTATATGTTCACAAATAAGTAGGATGTGCTGAGTTGTCACTAAATCTATCTGAATGTGGGAACGAAAAATTTAATCCCGGGTTTATCAAAGATATTGTATGCATGTTATGGTCCTCAGTCTAATTTTCCTTCCTTGTTGTCTGTTTTTTTTTCTTACATGGCCATCCCTCCCTCCAAAAGCTGAAAGGACTTTATGCACTGAAAAGACCTCAGGAAAATCCAAGATGGCCGCAAAAAGGAAAGGAGGCCTAAAGCTAAACGCTATCTGTGCCAAGCTAAGCCGGCAGGTGGTGTACGACGGCAGTTCCCAGCATGCCGAGGGGGACCTGAGCATACCGGACAACAGCGAGAAGGGGAGCTCACACTATGAGGAGGCCGACAGGCCGGAGACCGACTTCCCCGAGGCGCTGAGCCTCGGGCAGAACTTTGAGGAGGACCAGAGGAGGCGGGAGGCCATCGAGAAGTGGGTGAACGGGGAGTACTCGGACGAGCCGTCGCTGGACTGCGGCGAGCGACGGGGACAGAGGGCCGGAGCCCGAGACGAAGGCCCGCCCGAGGGCGTGTACATGATCCAGCCCAAAGGGTGCAGCGAGGACGAGGACAACGCGGACGAGCCCGGCACCCTGCCCGGATCCCGGGCCAGCAGTTACCGCGACGACAGGGACTCGGAGGACGCTCCCCACAAGGAGGACAGCTACACGTCTTCCAGCGAGGTCCCCAGTCGCCCGCCTCCCTTCTCTTCTCCGGGTAATTTCCCTTTTTCCGTCATTCTGCACTACCTGGCCCTGTGGGCCAATGGAGAGGTCACCGGCTTCTCATTGCCCCTCATATATATACAGTTTGGAGATTTGAAAGCATATTTTTATCTCAGGTACTGCTTGACCTTCTATTTTACCTCTACTTTAAAAAAAAAAAAAAAAAAGAAAAAACTAAAGTCCCATGGGAGGTGGCTATAGTTGATATATTCTGTTGTTTTGTGACTTTGCCATATCCACATGGGCTTAAGTGAACCTTCTACCGGGGAGAGAAAGCTAAAGTTACAGTATGAATAGCCTGTGACATTACTGCCCCATAGACAGATGCAGCCGACAACCAATTGGGAAAACAAGAAACTATGCAGTTCACTGAAATAAGAAATTAATATTTGGAACGGGGCATACTGTTCACGTATATGCCGAGCAGCTGAAGGCCATGGGTACTGGCACGACAGTTCAGGCTTCATATTACAGCCAGGATTACATTCGGAGTCTTTAATTTTCCCCAAGCACACTAAACTTAGCTGCGACCAAACTTGCTAGTGTTGTGGCCCATCTTGGTGTGGCTTCGGGTCAGTCTCTTTTTGCAGGGGGATTATCTAATTTCCCCTGAATCTGCAAAGCTGGGAAACAGATATAAGGAAAAAGAGTGACACAAGGGTCGTGTAAACATGCATTTCCAGAGCCGAGGTTTCTCTGTCAGTGAAATCTGCGTGGAATATTCATACGTTCACCATTTAATAATTATCAGCAGTCTATTGTGGAACTTGAGGAGAGGATGCAGATGATTATTCTAATCATTAATTTTCCATTGATTCGCATCTAGCCATTGGAGACCATATAGATAATCCACTCCTGGTTCAGTGCAATTCATTGTATAATTTACCTTATATTTACATTATTTTTATTAATGTTAGTCCCATAATCCATCTATTTGGATTTTTTCCCCATTGCATTGTGTCACCACAGACCGTCAAGGGGATAAGAATCTACACAGGTTGCCTTTCATCCTGCAGTTTTCTCAATGTTGATAGCGTAGCAACGAGGAGCGAACGTGGTGCAGACAATCTTGCAAAAAAATTTCACATTTTACAGGCCCGAGCTCGCTAAACTTTGGTCACCGTGCAACCGTTTTCTGAGCGAGCTGGGCCGCTTTCGGGAGGGTTTGCAGGCGCCCAGCACAAACGGGGCTAGATGGCAGGAGGTGATAAGGCAGTTTTATAGGCAACAACAAAAAAAAACATGACAAGATACAGCTGGAATCTGGTGGTGGTACAAAACAGGATTTGTTTATGTCTGTAGTGTTTTTTTTTGCTTGTTCACCTCACTCTGCAGATGTTTTCTGGGCCTTTCATTTCGGCTTTCTTTTCATTATCTACGCCACTTATGTATTCTGCAGGGCCGTTCTTCTCTTTTTAAAAAAAAATCTTCACAGCAGATGAACAGCAGAACCTGTGGCCTCACTCATGGAAGTGGGGCCCAGGCTTCTGAGAAAAATCGAGCATTTTCCGGCAAATGCTTGAGCTTTGTGGTTTTAATTAGTCATTTTGTGTTTACTTCATGGCCATAAACAGCCTGTCTGTAAATATGTGTTGTGTTCTGTTGTGAAACACGGGTACACCTTTTGCTTCTACCAGGTTCTGGCTCCTCTCATCTCACAACAAAGACAAACTGTTTTGAAGACTGCAGAGTGCAGACAGCATTAGTCACAACTCTTGTCTTTGGAGTTTTTTTTTTTTCTTTGTTGATTGTAACTAGGGCATCTATATTGCCGTGTTTCTGTGCAGCTCACAATTAAAATATTTTTTTTTTCTTTCCTCGCTGCTGTCTTTCAAAGGCTGATGCGGAGCGCACATAATTATGCATATAAACATAGTGGCTTAATTATCTCTCACAACATCAGTGACAATGTAATTAACAAACATTGCAAGATCAATGAGAGAAACTGCGACCTTCAAAACATTTAACTCCTCGCATAGAAGCACCGCGCCGATTTCATATCAGCACGAGCCGGAGAATACTTCTCCCCAAATCATTTCGATATTGCACATTATTTGTACACTTGCTGCATAACAGAAGACGCTGAATGTGACACGAGTAATATGAAAGTAACTCTCTTAAGGTAGTGCATCTGACCGTGACGTTGTGTTAAAGGTTACCCATTGTATCTATTTTTCAACCTTATAAAAGCACATGTCATTTTTGATGTAATTTTATTTTATTAGTTGAAAACAGTGACAGAGAAAGGGCAAAAATGTATTTTTTTAAAAGTGGTTATTTGTATTGTGAGGGAAATGGTAGTGACATTTAAATATCATATTGTATTTTTATTATTTTGATTTAGCTTATTAATCTGATGTAGATTTGTTTTCGTTTAAGTCCAAGGGAAGCCCATAATTCAGTCCACATTGTCTCTGAGGAGTTTCCTTTCTTGAATCTACATCTCAAGAGAACAGAATAAAGCTCAGTTTGTTTTGATTGAATAATTAGCCTTTTTAAATGTGTATATCACCACCATTTCCTGAAGAGTTTATTAACTCATGGCTGGTCTCTATACTCTATATTCCCCAACATGTTTCTTTATCATTTCCAATCCCATCCCTCTTTCTCATGTGGGACTCAAGTCTTGCAAAGCAGGCTCGCTCTATCTCTCTCTCTCTCTCTCTCTCTCTCTCTCTCTCTCTCTCTCTCCCTTTGTCTCTTCACAGTAAGCTATGTTCGCACTGCCATTAATGTCCATGTTTGGTCAGCAGAAAGGGAGACATAATGCCCATTTGTTATCACATTGCAAGGGGAAAAATGTGCCCTAATTGCCTCAAACATAGACAAGGACCGCGTCGCCCGTCGGAATTTGCCAGCGTGAAGTGCAGAGATTAAGGCCACTTCTCTTCATACTCCCCAGTGACACGAGAGGGAGAGAGAGAGAGAGAGAGAGTGAAAGAGAGAGAGAGCGAGACAGACAGCAGCCTGGCAAATCACACCCTTCCACATAGCCACCACTTCCCATCAGCATTCACATGAAATCATTACGAGTGATAAGGCCAGAGAAGGAACCACATTTACAGGGGGTTTTAAAAGGTTATCTACTGCTGGGCCTCATCGTAATACTTATACAGTCACACTCTCAGAACTGATACAGTTACATAATAAACTAACTCCTTTAAAAATTGATTGGGCACTATGGCTTAACCACTGGTAGTCACCATTTCATAGAATATAATAATTATAACAATAATAATAATAATGATCATCAGTATCATCATCATCATTACCATAATACGCTACCATAATCAACACCATAAGCGTGATGATAAGCATAACTGTCATAATCATATCAGGATTATAACAATTATAATCATAACTACTGTTATCATAACATTAATCATTTAAAAATTCATGATCAGGGAAGGGGAAGTCAAATGTGTTGTTTGTGAAAGAACAGGTATAAGCGAGACAGGATTTCCCCTGTGATGCGTGAGATAACGTGTGAAACTTGGTGTGTGATTGGAATCTTCTCCAGCCTGTAAATGGCTGTAAGGCTTACGTGCAAAAGCGGAATGGGGCCGAAGACTATCATCTTCATCCTTACAGGGTCAGGGAAACCTTCGGAACTCCAGGACCCTATGTCCCCCCCTCTGGGGGAGTGGTTCTAAATATTTCGTCGCTCATAAAATTTGCGGTGGTTTCTGCATTTACTGCCCTAAGATTTCTGGGTCTGAAGGTGAAGGACCTCGTCCCGTCTCTGAAGTTCCGTGGGCAGGGAGCCACTGGGTGGTTGAGGGGTCCCGTGAACAGCTGCCAGGGGACTTGAGGTGACACTTGCACCTGTCACATGGGCCGTTAGCAACCATTCGGCACTGTCACCGAGACATACGATAAATCGCCTAAACCAAGCTCCTTCTCCTCAAGACCATTGAGAAGAAACAACGTGGAAACCTCAACTCAAACTCTACACTTACTATATAGTTTAATACTATAATGGGTTAACAAGCCATCAGACATCCAGCTTTGGTGGATTAACCTACATCGGTCAAACTGCTAATCTTGCTAATTTATACACACTGCATGTACAGTACAGTGTGAAATGTGAGATCTGTCGTTTTTTGCATCGACAGGGGTGGTGGATGGCACATGTACCGTTTAGTACTTTGACGAATGAGCAGAGTGAAACCAAATAGAGCAAGACATCCCAGGAACGTGTCCCAATACCAGATATGTGTGGTAAAAGGCCTGCATCCACTTCCATCTTTCACTGGAATTTAATGCAGGCAACGGCACTGCAGAGAAACAGGAAATTTGACTGTTAGCTACTGTTTAATAAGGAAACAGGGCAGAGAATGACAGACAGAGACGTAAATACTGATATTAAGCCTTCGCCCCGGTCTGTCATAAAAATATAATTAAAAAACACCCCCCCCCCCCACACACACACACACACACACTGTAGATTGATAAAAATGTCCCATGACAAACAAGCAGGTATTTCCTCTCACGTACCTGATACATTTCTTTTAAATTTTTCATGCCCTTTCGATCTGCTGGATCCCCTTTCATACTGATGTGCCATGGAGTGGAGTAACCCTGATGCTCGGATGGAAATTTGGGGATTATTTTACATGCTGAGGGGGAGATGTGAAAAGCACAGGGGGGGTGGGTGGGTGGGTGGGGGGGGGAGACCGATTTAGCAATAACAGAGAAATCTGAGACCAAAGCTGAAATATTTTCGTATTAATTACCATGGCTGCAGCTTGCGTTACCTCTGGTCGTCTCGAGTGTGCCCCGCGGTGAAAAAAAGCAATCAAATAAATGAAGAAACGGTCTGGAGCTGAGGCATTGGGACTTTAGGGTGGGGCAAGCAGGGAAGGCCAAAAAGCCCTCCTGACTTTACCTGACACCCATGAAAAGCTCTGGCAGGGACCGAACTGCCTCCTCGCGCTGCTGGACCCAGACCCAGACCCAGACCCAGACCCAGACCCAGACCCAGACCCAGACCCAGACTTGGGGGTTTTGCTCGTTGTTCGTCTGGATGACAAACCAGCAAATGAGGGGTCAAGTGCCCCTGCACCCCCTCTCTGTACTGATAACTCCTTTTTTCTAAACCCTGCACCCCTCATAAAACTCCACCCAACCCCCCTTTTTCTCTGACCACTGCCGCTACCGCCGCCACAGCTATCTAACTTGGGCAAAATTTAATGGGCCCGAATTAACGTCTACATAATGCAATTAAACTATACATTTACTCCATTCCTGACAATGCTTAAGCAGGGGGGCTAGAGAGGGGGGGGGGGGGGTGTGTGAACGTAATGGACTCTTGAAATGAGAAGCTCGGAAGTTTCAAAGCATTACAAATAAGCAAAGAGCGGGCGTTCAGACTCTGTAAATGAGACGAAACGTAGACTTAATTATTGCGTGTGATAGAGAAAGCGAAGTCCGGGTTTTGACATGTTATTCTCGTAATTCAGCCGGCCGTAGTTTCGCACCACGGTGAAAAGGAAAAATGGCAGTTTCGTGCTCTCGGGTTGAGAGTGCCGCGTGGGGCAACGCGTGAGGGAGAACAGGCTCACACGCTGGACAACTGGAAGCCGGTCGTATTTTCGTAATGTTTGTACCATAAAAATACGGGCAAGCACCTACGTTGCTTCTCAGCAGCTGGCTCCACTACAAAACTGTCAAGGCCCAAAAAACTAAAACGGCATCAGCCATGCCAGAACAATAGAAATAAAAATGTTAAATATCTCATCTTGGAAATCCCATTTTATTCCTACCCTGAGGCTGAAAATGTATCCCAAAAGGGCTAAGTTGTGTGCGTGTGTGGGGTGCGGGTGGGGGGCATTGTTGGTAAAGCTGGGGTTTTTGATTGGATCATAATTTTGTGACTTTTTTTTTTTTCCTATCTTTGATATTGTGTGGAAATCCCCCTAAAAAACGCATTCATAATCGACTGCGTAACTACGGAATACTGACGTGGTTCAATATCAATAAGATTGCTGACTTCAGTAACATCAGGCGGTGTATTTATGAAACCTGTGTTTAATGTACTGAGAAGGCATTTACAAGAACATTTTAGTGACATTGATTCTGATGGCATTAATGAACTCCCTTTTTTCCCCTCAGTGTTAAATACCTTTTGTTGCCGTCCTTTTAATATGAGTTCAGCATTAGAATTGAGGACTTTGAACGTCTCGCATATCTGGAGATCTTCAGGCAATTTACTTTCGAAATGACAATGGAGGTTAATTTACTTGACATTGAAAAGGATTCAGGCAAGAAAAGGGGGAAGATGGAGAAAAATGTGTTTTATCACGTGTAGAGATCTTGCTTTAATTTCTTAAACGCAAAGGGAGAGGCGGGAGAAAGCAGAGCTCCTGTGTTTTTGGCTTCTTTTGGTTCTTACTGATGAGTCTCCCGTCTCCCATGTCTCCGTCTACTCAGGTGAGGCCTCAGTGCTCCGCGACTATGCAGCCAGCACCATGAACGAGTTCCTGGGCATGTTCGGGTACGACGACCAGCAAGTGAGGGACGAGCTGGCCAAGAAGATAAGCTTCGAGAAGATGAAAGCTGCTACCTCCGACCCCTCCTGCCTGAGTAGCGAGGAGGCCAGCCGCCGCGCCCGCTTCTCCAAGTACGAGGAGTACATCCGCAAGCTGAAGGCGGGCGAGACGCTTCCCTGGCCCATGCATCCCGCCGCCAAGCCGGACGACCTCACCCCCAAGATGGCCGCCGAAAAGACCTCCCTGATGCAGCCTGCCGGCTGTATCCAGGCCACCGAGAGCCAGAGGTACCCGGCGCCCATGGACCACAACCCGGGGCCCCTGAGCGCCCCGCCCGCCAGCCCATCCCAGATGCAGAGCCTGGCCTCGCGCACGTCCAAGTACGACTTCTTCATCCAGAAGCTGAAGATGGGGGAGAGCCTGAGGCAGCAGAACGGCAGCGCCTACAAGCGGCCCTCCAAGTACGACCTGGAGAACGTCAAGTTCCTTCACCTCTTCAAGCCGGGGGAAGGCAACCCGGACATGGGGGGATCCATCGCCTTCAAGACGGGGAAGGTGGGCCGCCCGTCCAAGTACGACGTCCGGAACATCCAGAAGCTCATGCCCGGGAAGGCGGAGCCGGCCCTTGTGCCCAACATTCTGTCTGCCGCCCCCGGCAACTCCGGAACCCCCGGCGCCCTCACCACCTCTACCACCTCAGCCGCCGCCACCGCTGCTGCCACCGGACCGCCCATCATCCCAGTGGACCAGGCCGGGCCCCTGGGCTTCAGCGCGTCCGACTACATGAAATCCAGCTTCTCCAAGACAGACTCCATCACCACGGGAACCGTGTCCTCTGTGAAGTAAGGCCTTGTGCAATATGGCGGTGTCTTGCATGGGAAGACACACAAGGGGCTGGAATAGTTGTATTTTCAACTTAGCCTGTACTGTATGTGTGTTTTTAATATGTGGTATATTTGAAATCCGAAACCAAATCTGCATGTGGTTTCTTGTTCATCTGGTTTTGAGGAAAATGCTTAATATATCTCAACAGCATATTTGGCAGAGGCAGCAGTCTTATATTCCAAATTTTTTACTTGCCCAGAGAGTTGCCTTATTTAATTGCAAACATAAATTATAATTTCTCTTTTATGTGGTTTCTCAAAAATTCTAATCAATTTACCAGAAGCATCTGTAGGCTTCTAATACTTGAATTTATATGAAAAGAGAATTGGCAGGGAAGTCAGAATTGACCTTGATCACTGCATTAACTGTTAGACAAATGACTTGACGTTTATTTTTCGTTGAACAATCAAAAAAAACAAAAAAAACGGGTTGAGATATAAAATGTTGCTGGTGTTCAAAAGTGAATTGAGAAATATATAATGCACATTTTCTTTTCTTTTATTTAGTAATATTTATTATAAACAGTGCATTGCATTGATTCCTACACTGAAAAATGCCCTAGAATTGCACATGGGTTAATGACATCCTCTTCTCTCGGCGCTATCTTACTCTACTGACTTATTCCTTTAATGACCCTACTTCATTTACTCTATTTAAATGCAAAATACCACAGCAGACCCCCCCCCCTCCCGGCCCGCACAGTTATCCTAAGTACATATAAATACCCCGGTCTTGTCCCTGAGAGTCATTGTTTAAGTAATTGTTACCTCACAACAGCGAAGTGAAAGCAGTGTGAAATAGTGTTCAGAGCCAATAGATGCACTACATGATAAGTAGCTAAAGCCCATGAAGTGTTTACTCGCCATGCTATGCAAAGGTCTGATTTAGTACACGGCGTTGCAGAGTGACTGACTTCCTCTTTTTAGCTGAGGTGTAACAATTCTCAGTTTAATTACTTTTGAGCCATGACTAAACTCCTGGAGAGTTGCGGGGGGTTGGGTGAGGGGGGCTGAAATTGCCTTCTGGATGCACGTTAAAGCAGACGAGGAGTTTGGGGGAGCGGTCGCTCACGCGCGGGCCGCCCGGGCGGCGCGCTTTACGCGGGGTAATTGACCTTGTCGCTAGTTAAGGCCTGTCACATCTCCGCCCGCGATGCTCCGGGGCCCCGCTGAGGCCTGCCGGCCATGCCCGGGTGCAGATGTAACGGCGGGGGGGGGGGGGCGGCCAGCTCGCGGGCCCGGGGAGAGCAGGCAGGGCACGCTGCCATAACTACAGCCTTCTGTAAGAGCCGGGTTTAACCCCTGGTCCTCCTCCCCCTCCACGCTGCTGGCGTTGAGCCCCAGCGGGTGACCTCTCCCTCTCCGTTTCAAATCCGTTCCGCGTGGGGCCCGCCGCCGCGCGTTCCAGGTACGAGGACCGCCCTCCTCCATTCTAAAACGGGCGCGGCGTCCCAAACCCCGGACGGGTACGCTTTAGGCCTCTCCTCAGCAGCGGGGTGGCCACTCCTCTTTGTACCAGCGGGAGGAGGGGGGTAGGGGTACCTCTGGGGAAACAGCGTTCACTTAAAAAAGTAATAAATAAATAAATGGCAGCGTTTCTCCAGGCTTTTGACCGTCCACATTACTTACCTAATTTTGCATATGTGCACTCTCCTGCGCATGAATGATTTATGCAGCATTTTTCTCTTTATTGTTGGGAGGCCATTGATCAACGTGCGCTTACACTCCTTTGATTCATTTCCATATGAGAACGTTGTTACACCTCAGAAATGTATATTGATAGCCCGAAGTTTGAAATTGCTTGTAAGTAAATATGGTGTCAGTTTGTTTTTTATTAACGACGGGGATCGTACCCATTAATCCTCTGTCTTTTGTGCGTTGCATTAGGAACGGCCTGCCACCCGAGAAACCCGTCACCGAGGATGTCAACCTGTACCAGAAATATATCGCCAGGTATGCAAATTGTCTGGATCGCGAAAAGGGGTTTCGGGAAAGTTTAAAATAACCTCTTTTTAATTGAAGTCATATTTTATGAAGTGATAAAGTTGGATCTAGGATTTGGATAGAAGTTCTGCGCATGGCCTATAAATTATTAGTTAGCAACTAAGTTTATAGGCCCATGAAGATGAATTGAAAACAGAAGAGCTGATGCTGGAGAGTGATTGAGTGAAAATGCGCGTCGACCAATCAGGCGCTCAATCACTGCCCACTCTTGTGCCTTTTCCTACACTGAGCAATACTTGCATTGGTCTCAAGACAAAGGTGGTAAGCGCAAACATCGGCGGCTACGGGAATTTGCATTGCTTGTGAAAATCGGCGGGAATTCGCTCTGTGCGGCATCGTCCGTTTGGCATGGGCGAGCGCGACGAAATGCACCCTTCTCAAATCACGAATTAAAGAACCGTGGTCCTGAATTCCGTTTTTTTTACTCTTCGCAGTCGACACTGACACGCAAGACTAGACGCCGAATGATCTAAAACAGAGCCACTTACAAAATATACAAATCATTGTCAGGGATTCAACATCGTCCTCCTTGTGCTTCCATATCACTCAATGGGCTTCAATATCACATTCTCTATTCATTTTGAACGGCATCAGAAGGTGATTATGGTTTGTTTATTTGTTTATTTATTCATTTTAAAAAGAAAAAAAAACACAATTTCAAAAGCCAAAGTGGCTGTGCTGTTAATGATTACTTTTCCAAGCCATAACATGAAGGCCACAAATCAAAGCCCTGGCACTGGCAGACATGCACATTTCCTCGTGCACACACAAAAAAAACCCTCCTTGGACTGATTACATTTTGCAAGAAGATTTAATTAAGGAATTTTTAATGAGGCTTCTGCTGGCACTGCCAAGAACTGTTTTGATATTTGCGCTGCATAATGCATAAAATTTGTCTAAACATCTCGGCAGTTGATGCGCGGGAAGGCAGAAGATAAGCCCAGATACAGTTTCAATTTCCGTGTTGGAAAAAAAACGAGAGAAAGGAGAGAGGAGTGGGAGAAAAAAAAACAGAGAGAACTCATAAAAAGGGCAAATGCAGCCCGGTGCATCTGGGGGTCTGGGGTGGTGGTGGTGGGGGGGGGTTCATTGCTAATGAGTGCACTCTGGTGCTAAAAACCATCTTTGTAAACTTGTGTACACCCACCTTCCCCCCCTATGAAAGCGGGAGGGAAAAAAAAAAAAAAGTTCTTAGTCTTCTCGCAGTTGCGGCAGTTTGATGTTTAAAGAGCTTCCCTGCCAGTGTTTAGTCGCCGGTTTCCCTCTTAAACGCTTTCATGCGCCACCATTGCTCGCCACTTTGATCAGCGTGTCTCTATTGTAACGGGAGATGCACAGCAATCTCTGTATCGCTGCCGTATTAATATTTAATCTGCCGCCGAATAGCGGCGGCCCATTAGCCCCCTGACGCGGGGAGTGGGAATTGTCCAGAGCCGGAGCGGTGCGGCTCGGGGTGATGGGCGGCAGGGTGGGCCAGGCACCCCGAGGGGGACCCGCGTGGCGAGTACAAAGGCCAGACGTGTAGGGGCAAAGGATGCTGGGAGGGGGTTTTTTGTACGGCGGAGCTGCTGTAGCACAGTTTCTTTTTTCTCTTCTTGAAGAGGCATGCAACGCCAACCCCAATAGCCCCCACAAACCCCATGAGTACCCCCAGAAACCCCATGAATACCCCCACAAACCCCATGAGTACCCCCCCCCCCCCCCCCCCCACCCCACCCCCAAGGCGCAAATGCACGTACAAAGGTACTGGATTTGCCGTTCAATTAGCTTAATGAACTCGGCAAAGTGATCTGTGAAAGCAGCCCTGGGATAATCCATGCTACATGGGAAAAAAAAAAATCTATTACTTAGCTTTTTTCAACCCACCCCCCCGCCCCCCTCCTCCACTCCCCCCCCCCCCCCCCCCCAGTACTTTAGCAGATGGTGCTCTTGGCAGCAGCAGTGCAAATGTTTATTTGTGTGTTTTTGGATGTAATTGGAGGTTTTTAACAGTCATCATCGTCAGGGTTATAATCAGCCTGTAAACACTAAGGATATGTGGCTCTTTACTCTGCCGCCAATCTACATGAGCATTGAGCCTGGCACAGCGGATTGGAGAGGGGAGACATAGCAGCGAAAGAGGGGAGAAACAGCAGCGAGATGTGCTCAAACCTTTCTGTTAATCCTAACCTCTCTCTCTCTCTCTCTCTGATTATTGAAGCGCTGTTAACTCACCGATTTGGTGAGGTTTAGAAAGCGTGGGCAAAATTAATGAATTTCATTTGGGGTTACAGTTTAATAAGAGTCTGCCAACTGCTTTTGAAATAAATTGAACTAATTTTGTTCGAAATCGATGTGACGAGAGACGGAGATGTAGCTGTGTGGGTGTGTTGCATAACCTCTGTGTCTGAGATATTACAGGTGTGGACAGGAAATAAATGCCGTCTGAGTCACAGTGCTTATAATTCAGTCATTTGGCCTGCTAGCACACTGGTCATTTCAGTGAAAGCAACAGATTTCATGTGCATTGGGCACTACCATTTACTGAGATGGCTTATGTACGGCAAATAGCCACTTGTCAGTATATTGTTTCAGCTTTAGAAAGAGAAAAACACACCTAAAGGGCCTACTTCCCCATTCTTGCTGTAACTTGTCACTGATAATGTATTCAGAGAAGAGTCAATAGAATAGTTTAAATCCATTAATTCTCTTGTTGAATTATTATCCTGTTGACTTGCCTTTGACAGGGGGAATTTCCATGACTGAATCTGTGACTGCAGATGCGTTAACTCGGCCCGAGTTTAGCCGAACCGCCCGAATGCTTTCTAACGCTTCTCTCAGGCATTTTCCTGGCCCCGTGACCTCTGCTCCTACGGGGTTGCCATGGAGGCCGTGGGCGCTTCCCCTCGGACGATGGCGGATGGCACACTCGTAGCTGAAAGGGGATTCGGTGGTAACTGCGCTTTTTTTAACCTCTGCTTTTTGGTTTTCAGGTTTTCCGGGAGCCAGCACTGCGGGCACGTGCATTGCGCCTACCAGTACAGAGAACATTATCACTGCATGGACCCTGAGTGTAACTATCAGGTAAGTTAGCGCGGCACCTGCCCCCCGGGGGGGGCGGAGCCAAAAAAACCGCCGTCTGCCCTTCTCCTCGGTGTGTCTGTTTCCCTCAGCCTGCCCCAGCTCCCCTTCCTCCGGCCCAAAGCCGCGCGTCGCCCTGATAAATGCGATCGTGTCGGGCCAAGTAATGTCGCAGTCAAACAAACCATGGTTCAGCGGAAGCACATGCACGTCCCTCGCCGCAAAATTTCCATAAGCGAAAGAAAAGAAAGGGGGGAAAAGCGCAGCGCCAGGTGTTTGCAGAATACCTGGATGATGTAAGGACATCTCCATTAATTAAACGTCCCACCCACGGAGAGAGAGAGAGAGAGAGAGAGAGCGTTAGAACGCAACGGGCCCCGTTTTGGCCGGCGACTCTTGAGAGGTGATGGAAAACCTGTGCTGCAAGGTGATTTAAATGCATCAGCACCTTGTTTCAGGACACACCCAGGCTAGACCCTCCTGCAGAGAAAGCCACGCCGATATCTGTCAGCTGAACAGGTTATGTCTACTGGCACTCGTCCAAATGAAAGAAAAGGCTTTTTTTTTAAACTGCCTGAGAGCACAGTTGGACTCTGACAATTGGCCTTTTATTCTGGGTTAAATGTAAATATGCTTGAAATATGGTTCCTATTCTGTGTGTGTGTGTTTTTTTTCTGAAGACATCTGCTCCAGCTCTGGGGCTGGTTCTAATCCCTTTTCACATTATTAATCTTGTCCTGGAGTCCCAGGAGTTGTCGTGTATGGCACAAATAAAATAGGTCTTAAGCAGATCAAAACACGACCCGTGTTTGTTCGCCCACACATATGATGTAAAAGAGCAGTCATACAAGCAGATTTACAGGGGATGTCAAAACTCACAGCAAGAATTAGAGCTTTTATTTATTTATCATTTTTACGCTGTTATTTTCTTCTGACTGAAAGCATCACCCTCTGCTGTTTGTAATCTTATGAATATTTTTCGTTTGGTGTTGCAGCAGTAAGCCGTTAAAACGTGACTCACTGCAGCTGTTACCCTTGAATTCTGCTTATGGATTTTCTGATTCTGAGTTCTGCTGCCATTTTGTTCACAATCATGTTGTGGATAACCTGATCGGACCATCTGGAGGGGCCTTCATCCACACCACTGAATGGAAATAATGTCCATTTACTCTGGTGATTTTTTTTTAGATTTCATCGTAAAAAACAGTTTTCCAGGTTGATGGAAAACATTGGTGTTCTTTTTCGTGATCACCACAGGTGGCCGAGCGAAGTTTCTTTTGAAAAGGAGAATGCATTCATGAATTTACTAAAGGCTAGTAACAGTCCGTGGCAACATATTATAAAGCATTCAAGAGCACTTTGAATTATTTTCTTGAAAAACTTGTCACTTGTTTCATTTTCTATTATCGGTTATTCCTGAGGATGTTAAATGGGGAAACGTCCGCTTGTGCATCCATGTAAAATATGCTTGTAACAGCGAGTTAGGGATCAGGTTTCAGGGAAACATCCTCGGTTCACTTTGAATCTCCAATCCCGATCATTTGTGGGCAATAACTCATGAAATGCTACATGACACAGTCCTGCAATATTATCCCCCTGCCGGCCTCCTGAAACTCACTCCTTTAATGGGCGTGTGTTCTCTGGCCACTGTGTGGGGAATCCTAAAATAAATGTAGCAAGCGCTCGCGAACCTAATGACGTATACGGCTTAATACCACCCATTTATTTAAGAAATTTTCCCTTTTTTCGCGCCTTCCAGCTGTCGTTTTTTGTTTACTCTTTAGTTCTTTTTAAGGGGAGGGGGGGCTTTTTGAGTTCAACCATATCTGGCTTCATGCTGTTCTTTGTTTAGCCAGCTTGTCAGAACTTAAATATCTTCATTTCAACAATGTAGCAACAACAATGTACATATGTCAGCCGAGCTAGTAGCAGGTTGGTTCCTGTACTCTTCTTCTTCATGTATTAAATCAATAAGAGCTTCAAAGCAATAGGAGATCTGACAACGTTAAATAAATGAAAAGCATGGCATTAGTTGTTGTTATTTTCTCCCTCGTGTAAAATATGCTTAACTGACGAGCAATTAGTGTAAGTGTTTTAGAGAACTGATTATTCTTTCAACTTTTTTCGCCGTATTTTTTTTCCCTCCACTACCCGATTTACATGCATGTTTAAAAAGATGGATTAAAATTGGACAGACTCATTGATTTGTGCTTCTATGGTTTCAGTTCCTGTAACATCAGCTTAAGCCCAATTACGGCAGATTCGGTTGCGCTGGTCTCCCCGGAGAAAGTTGTGTGTTTTTTCTGGCTCTGCTGTGGTGTAGGAGGGTTTTAATTTTGACGGGGGTATCGTAGCACATTCTCTCATTATTACATTGTAACCCAGCAAGAAAACCATGCTTTAATGCTTTAATTAAAACTGGAATCATATCTCAAACGGGGGAATTAAAAAGAGAAACATTTGGGTTTGTTTGTTTGTTTGTTTGTTTGTTTGTTGTTGCTTTTCCCTTCGCACGTTTCAAAACCATCTGCACGGAACATAATTTTTCTGAAGCCAGGAACACCAGAACCATGATCTTGCATGTCAAGTGATCTGTCTTAATTAAAAACGGGAATCATTGAGATAATAAAGGCAACGGCTTCCAGAAATACATTTTAAAGCAGAGGCTTGCTGTACCTGGGGCCCAAAATCCAGGGAGAAAAGGGGGTTGGGGGTGGCGATTTGAGAGACGCAGAGGAAGTGGATGAAGAGGTAAGTGTGTGAAGACCAGGGGGACCTCTTCATTGGCGGACAGACAGCGCTGAGCCCTGCCAGTTGGCTCCTGCGCTCCACAGCTGTTGCCAGAGCGATAAAACAACCTGTTGCTGCTTGCTTCTCTCACCCCCCCAAAAAAAAAATTGAGGGACAAAGCCGGCCAACCTGTTGCCTGTGTGCTGTGTCCCTGGCAGAGATTCACCAGTAAGCAGGATGTGATCCGCCACTACAACATGCACAAGAAGCGTGACAACTCCCTCCAGCATGGCTTCATGCGTTTCAGTCCCCTGGATGACTGCAGCGTGTACTACCATGGCTGCCACCTCAACGGGAAGAGCACCCACTACCACTGCATGCAGGTAAAACTCACACACGCAAGCACGCACCCGCGCATGCACACACACGCATACACACGCACTCACGCACCCGCGCATGCACACACACGCATACACACACACACACACACACTCACGCACCCGCGCATGCACACACACATATACGCACACACTCGCGCATGCACACACAAGCATACACACACACACACTCGCGCACGCACACACTCACGCATGCACAAACACATACACACACACATATGTTCATATGTGCACTGACATATGTACACAAACGCTCACAAATATCCACCCACACTCACACTCGCACACGCACAGAAATATACACACACACACACACACACACACACGCTTATGCTCACATTACAATACATAAATATAACACATAAATATCCATCCAGCCACTCACACATACACACACATGCAAACAACCGCTCGGTGACTCTTGTTCTATGTCCCTTAATTGTACTGCCACAGACCTAAGACTTTTGGTAAACTTTTATTTAGTTTAGTCACCCACAGATTGGTCTGCTGAAACAGTGCCATGGCGACAGTCCATCTGCTGGTGATGTGCTGTTTCTTAAGCTTGGGCAGGCCATGCAGTCAGTAACATGTGCACCTAATGCCGTTCCTGGGCTGCTTGGGGAACATGGCCTTCAGTAGGGCTCCACTGGTCTATGCTGAAAGGGTTTCCCAGCCTAATGTTTCAGTATCTGTCTCTATGTCACTATCAGCCTGAAGCAGTGACCAGCATATAAAATTTGTCTTTGTATTAGCCTACTCACCAGAAGGGCATTGCGTGTCCATGACCTTGTGGCTAGGCTACCTCTGGCTTTCCTCTAAAGTATTTCATACCTATTCCAGTTTCTTTGAACTCACTTGTGTGTTTGTCAACGATGTAAAATGGCGCAGGCCCCAAGTTTGGTTTCATGTGTTCCATTGCTGGGGGCAAGATGGCAGTCTACAGAATGGCGTGTGGGTTTGAGCAAAACGCGCAAGCCACAAAGGGAAAAATAGTCTTCGTCTCGCTCCCAGCCGGTTCCAGAGAAAGCCACGCCACGCGGCTGACAGAGGCAAATCATGATGTACACTGGCAGTCTGCGGAAGGATTGAGATGTGTGTGTTTTAACTGCGTCTATAAAAGGGAATTACATTTCTTCCACTTTTTCCATTAAGCCTAAATTGCCATTTAAGAGCAGTTTTCATTCGTTTGACAAAAGGTGTCATAAAGTAAATAAAAGAAAAATTAAAAGGACGGACATTAAGCAGTCCCGTGTCTCCCTCGCTCTCTCTCTCCTTAATTGGCATGGATAAAATTCAGTTAGCTGTTTATATAAACTTAACATTTTTCATCTTTTAGTACCAAGCAGCGAGTTGAAGATTATTCCCCACCAGATTTGTTTAATTTTTTTACATCTGCTTATTTTCAAGGTGTCAGGGCACAGAGAGCTTTCCCCCACCGGAGCAGAAGCGGTGCCTCGGTGGATGGCTCGAGATATATTCTTTTTTAACCCCCACCCCCCCCCCCCCCTCCCTAACGGCGTAATTGTTATTAGACATTTCAGCGCTTGTTTTAACAGCTCTGAGAACCAGCAGATGTTGGCACACGTTGGTCAGATTTACGGGGGAAAAAAAACAGAGTGGCATTTTTTTCATTGTTTGACTCAATATGGTGAAGTTGCCCGGTTTGCGCAGGTGAAAAGTGCCAGAGATGATATACAAGCGGCGGTTTTAATTCAAACACAGGCTGTTTTTCCTCTGACCCAGAGCGCTTCTGAGTGCTGCTGCATAACAGAACATTTTAGAACGAGGGAAAAAGTGACAACCCCCGGGCCCACCGCCCCCTCCACTCTGTACATTTATTACACAAGATACGGCAGAGACTATACTTCCCTAATAAAGTTCTGCCGGTCGATTGGATGAGTTTAGGGTGTTAAGGAAAGTTGGGGCAAACTTCATATTACCACGTTTTTGTCCTCAAACGCTTATATTTGAAAGAGCCTGTGTTTTCAGCCACCTCGTAAATGGTTGTCATCTGACTTTTGGTGTCACAACTTCGCCGCCCTTCTGTAGAATCTGTGGTGTGTTTGTCAGTTTTTTTACTACGGTGAGGGAGACCTGCTTAACGGTTAGCTGAACATGAGAAAAGAGCGCAGCGCTACATTTAGGTCACCGGAATCTAGCACTGCCCACACAGAGCATATTTTCGAACTATTTTTAATTTCTCTTCAGTGACACTGTTTTTGCAGCTTCGAGGATCAAACTTTGCTCGTAGTCGATTGTCGCGGCGGTTGTCGCCTGGCTCAGGTTTCTGACAGGCAACTTCTGCGAACAGGGCCCCTCTCGTTTCAAGTTCAAAAAATGACAGCGGCAGTGTAGAAAAACGGGTAGGGAACTGGTCTTGTAACCGAAAGGTTGAAGGTTCGATTCCCAGGGAGAACACTGCCGTTGTACCAATGAGCCAAGGTACTTTAACCTAAATTGCTTCTGTATATACAGTATACCGAGCTGTATAAATGGATGCTACGTAAAAAATACCATGTGATTTGTTGTTTAATTCGCTCCAGATGTAATGTAAGTAATGTAATGCTAGTAATGTAATGTAGTGTTTCATATGCAGGCTACTTACTGCTGGTTCAGTACCATTGGTAGGTGATCGGTGATCGTCTGTGCTCAACTACGATCCTCTCCCTTTGTAGGTGGGGTGCAACAAGGTGTACACCAGCACGTCAGACGTCATGACTCACGAAAACTTCCACAAGAAAAATGCACAGCTTATCAACGATGGCTTCCAGAGGTTCCGTGCCACGGAGGACTGCGGCACTGTGGAGTGCCAGTTCTACGGCCAGAAGACCACCCACTTCCACTGCAGGTAAGGGTCAGAGGTCACCCTCGACGGGGTACAGCGGGGACGCGTAGGACGGGAGAAGACCCACCGAAATCTAAACGCACTTTAAATTCACTACGCGCACAGGCCTTCCCACAGATCACATCATCCGCCTCCCATTAAAAAGAGTGGCTGAATATCATTACTGTATGTCTTCATCCCAAGTCAGCATTTTCCCTAATGTGAAAACACCTTTCTTGACGCTTTCATAGTTTAGCCCTTATAACCATAATTCACTATGAGGTACCTGTGTTAAGACCTGCGGAGAGAAAGGCAGTTCTTTATTAATATGTATAAGACCATGGTGGCAGTGTGACAATGTACGTGAAAACTCCCACAGAGTGTTAAAATCAGACTTCATGTGCCGTAGTGTTTAGATAATTAATGATTTCCTTTAAACATGTAAAATTACCTTCACTGGTGGCAGTGAGAGAGTGCACATGGACGTGCCAAGGAAGAATCAAAGAGAGAATCAGGAAGTTGAAAGAACCCAATTATGGTTTCCTAACAAAAGAAGAGGCTTTGTAGTTTCTTCAGATATAAAGTGGCTGCAATGGAGAAGGGCTTTGCAGCAAATAATTAATTAAGGCAATGGCTCAGTGTAGGTGGGGAGATGGCCAGTGCTGAATCAGGTACAATGTATGTATTGGCTCAAACCCATACATCACTCACAAAACCAGGAGCTATGCAGCTAGGCGAAGCAGTTTGCGTCATTGGTTTGTAGAGTGTGCGACACGACAATGGGAATGTCCCATTAGAAAGGCCTCTTTGGGAAAGGATTCCCCAATTTCTCACTCGTTTTCCTCTCAACTCCAGGCGCCCTGGGTGCACCTTCACCTTCAAGAACAAGTGCGACATCGAGAAGCACAAGAGCTATCACATCAAAGACGACGCCTACGCCAAGGACGGCTTCAAGAAGTTCTACAAGTACGAGGAGTGCAAGTACGAGGGCTGCGTCTACAGCAAGGCCACCAACCACTTCCACTGCATTCGCTCGGGCTGCGGCTTCACCTTCACCTCCACCAGCCAGATGACCTCCCACAAGCGCAAGCACGAGCGCCGTCACATCCGCTCGTCCGGCGTGCTCGGCCTCGCCTCCTCCTTCCTCATGCCCAAGGACGAGCCCGACGAGTCCAGCAACGACGACCTGATGGACTTCTCCGCCATCAGCAGCAAGAACTCCAGCCTGAGCGCCTCCCCGACCACCCAGCAGTCCTCCTCGGGCCCGCACCTCCTGCCCACGCCCACCACCGCCATCTCCTCCAGCCACACCATCAAGCCCACCTCCTCCCTGCCGCCCGGCTGCCGCATGTCCAGCCTGCTCTCCCAGGCCCTGCCCAGCAACATGCCCGTGGCCCTGGCGCTCTCCAACTCGGGCATGGCCGGCTCCAACCCCTTCTTCCCCCTGCTGCCCCGGCTGCCCCTCCAGCTGCCCCCCTCGGCCGCCGCCAGCCTCATCTCGGCCGCCGCCTCCGGCGCCCACTCCATGCCCACGGATTCCCTCTCCCATTGCTCCTCCGCCACTGGGGAGGCGGCCGCCTCCACCCCCACCTCCTTTGCGGCCTCCTCCATCATGGAGAAGATCTCAGCCAGCAAGGGCCTGATATCCCCCATGATGGCCAGACTGGCAGCGGCAGCTCTCAGGCCCTCAGGCAACCCGGACATAGGTTAGTGACCCACCGCCAATGTGCTCCAAGTTGGGGAGTCCAGCTCAGTCTCCCAATATCACCCACGCATTAGTATGCACATGTACTATTCTGTATATTAGGGGTCTGTGACCTCAATCCTGGAGAGCTACAGTCTGCTGGGTTGCACCAATTTTTGCTGATTAAACCCAAGAAAGCATGTGATTTTAGTTACCTATAAAATAAACTGCTTAAATGTATTAATTAAGTGTTGAGTAACAACAAAAACCAGCATACCCTGCAACTCTCCAGAACCAGGGCTGCAGACCCCTGGTCTATGGGTAGCCAAAAAACAAATGATTTGTTTTGAACAGGCTTTCAGTTAAAATGGTCTTAATGTGTAGTCACACAGTGCTTTTTGAACATTCAAATTCCTTGTCCACAGACAGGAAAAAAAGGGGGTGTAGCTGGTCTCATAATATGTCACCACTGGTAGTAAAGCCACGTGCTCACCCCCTTGTCCCGTTCTCTCTTGTTTTTTTTTTGTTTGTTTTTTTTATTCACGTGGAGCTGTTGCGTCTGCAGTAGTAATCAGAGCGAGAGTGCACGTGCGGGTCATCTGCGTACAGACGAGAAAGCATTAAACACATCTCCGGTTTCAGGTTTTAAACGTGGCAGGCTCGCTTTGGTGTCCCCAACCTCTTATTGAAGTGATCACTTCATTGATACCCAGAAATACATCAGCAGATAAATGCCCCGGCAGTAGGAGCAGGCCCTGTAAAACCTTCTAATGTCATTCAGAGCAGACTCACGGGGCCTTGTGTTCAACATGTTTCCTCATCATTGGACTCTTATCTGTGCCTGCATTCGTTCCGAGCAAATGGAGACTGAATAAAATTAAGTTCAGAAATTGAAAGTACAAAACATTTTTTTTTTTAATGCAAACTGATAAAAACAGGAATCACTCAAGTAGAAATGACCCAGAGCGCCAGAGCTGACAGGGAAACGGTGCTCGCTCTCTCTCGCTCTCTCTCGCTCTCTCGCTCTCTCTCGCTCTCCCCCCCTCCCTCTTTCTTTCTTTTTCTCTTTCCTCTTTTCTCTCTCTCTCACTCTCTACCTCTCCCTCTCTCTCTCTTCTCTTTTTTCTGTCTTTCTTTGCTCTCTCCCTCTCTCTCTTCTCTCTCTCTCTCCCCCTCTCTTCTCTCTCTTTCTCTCTCTCCCTCTGTATATCTCTCTCTCACTCATTTCTGCAAGAACACATGCATTGGTTTACATGTCTCTTGTCAAAGCCGCATGCAGCCTTGCTCAACTCACTCAAAAAAATAATTCTGCCTAACATTGAGCACAACTACCAACGCTGTGTAGCATGTGTCACATACGCCAGTAACTACAGCCTTGTGCTTAATAAAGCCCTTTGTGCTTATGAACACTAAACAACGATAGCAATATAAATATAAGCGTTTCTAGAGGGCTCTAGAGAATGGAGAAAGGGTCCGAGCACTCGCTGAGCCTAGCACAGGTGAAGTGTGGGTTGGATGGAGATTAACAGGAAACTGTGAGGAAGACAGAGTGGATTTTTAAGGCCTGTTGGTATTTTTGGGGAAGGACGTTCCCTGGGAGAGTAGGGCAGCTGCTCGGGGCTCTCTGGCGCAGCCCGTCACGTACTCCACCTGTGGGACCGGGGCAGGTACTGAGCAGGAGGGGGAAGAAGGTGTAGCAGGAGCAACATCACAGATGGTGTCGCTTCCCTTCGCTCAAACATCGAGAGCGTGCGTGACACATCGGCAGACGTCGTTTGGAAACCTTTGCTCTTGCGCTCTGCAGACACATCGTTTGAAGTCTTCCACTCTATGGCTCGTTTTTTTTTTTTTATAAAGAAAGGCACTGATCGTACTTAAAAAAAGAGCAGAGCCTCACCCTTTGTTGCCAAATCGTGCAAGTTTGAGACGGTCACTTGTGGAAAAACTGAAGAGGAAGTGGTTAGGTTTCAGAGTGTGAAAGGTGAAAAAGGACTGTGGCTATTTTCACTTCATTTAATGTTTGTTGGGGGTATGCACAGCCGATTCCACCTTATAGAGCCATTTCTTGTAAATATGAAAAAAAAAATTAGCACAAACCACAGTTTTGAAACTGAAGAAAAAAATGTTAGACCGGAAAGAATACAAATATATACTGTACTTCTAAACAGTGGAATATTTTTAATTCATCATTCACCATTTAGCGTTTCACACCAATTTTCCCCAAAGTGTTTTGCTAAGTTGTGGTTTTTAAAAAAGATCCAGACATCTGAAGGGTATGCTAATTAGACACGCAGTACAAATGATCTCTCGCTAGTGCTGCAACTTAGCAGGGGTAATTACACGCTACAACATTATTCCTGGAGAACTTCCAGAAAATTGTCACTCTGAGATCAAAATGGCTGCTCTTTCTGTTCTTTTCTCTGTTTTAAGGGGTCATGAGCGCCTTTGCTAAGATAACTGTGATCCACAGATATGTTTTCATCGGACTTTCCATGGTTCCTCTCCAATGAACATGTCTGTCTGTCAGTGGACTTCAGGCAGCGTCTTTCAAGGCCTAGTCCTAGTGATCGCTGGATTTTTATTGGTCAGAGTTGTGCTTTTGTTTAACTGAGCGACAAGCCAAAATGTGGGGCAGGGCTGTGAACTCAGGCATTTGATTGGTCACTCCTCCTTTGGTTCATGTGTACAGTCTTTTCTCGATTGGGCAGGGACATTAATCATTGACCAGGCAGTGATCAGGCAGTTTGTGCTGACAGCAAGGCTACCTTAGCCAAACCTCTGCCATTGTCAGAACCACTGCAGCCTGAAGGAGTGACAGCATTAAGGAATAACCCCCAGAACTCGGCTAAACAGCCTCTCAGTTCTGGCCACCATTTTCTTTTTAAATGACGGCCTCTGTTGTGGTCTTCGCGTCCATGCTAATGCGGTTCTGGTAAATGGACTTCTACGGGCCGCATCAGCAAGCCAGTTCCCATGCTGGATCATCGTCCTGCGCACACGCGCGGGCCTCTCTGGGCCCGCCCAAGGGCATGCATCGTGGTCGCGTCCTTGCTTGTCACAATTCCTCAAAAGGCCCTGCTCTCCAAACAACGGGCCCCTCGCTGAAACCAATCACTGCCGATGCACTCAGACCACCGGGCGAAAGGCTGCGCTCCGGACTCTCCCCTTAGTGTTCCCCTTTTTTTAATAAAACACCACTTACTGTCTGAGCTCCCTCTGTATAGCCCCAGGACAAATTAATATTTCAATCACTTGGGGATTGTGGAAAAAGCCAGGGCACATATTCCTGTCAGCATCCCCCCCCCCCCCCCCCCCCTTCCCTATTTTTACATCTTTTTTTTTTGCTCCTCTTTTTTTCTCTTCCGTCTCACTCACCACATCCACTGAATACCTATCCTGGAAATCCGATCGAGAGGTCACACTATTTGAACTGATCTGATTGGCTGTCACCTCCAATCTGACCGACATGGCAGATGTCCCTTTTGGGCATGCTCAATGGCATTGGCTGCCGTCCGTTGCCAGGCCAACGAGGACAAGCAAAGATGGGGGGGTGGAGGGGGAATGGGGGAGGTGGGGGGGGGGGGGGGGGTGACCAGTCTGAAACTGCCACTTTCCCTCAACATTAGCATCCTATGTAATGAACAGTTAAGAGGCAGCCCAGCAAATGAATTGTGACAAGCGCTGCTGAAAAAGGAGTCTTTTCCCCCCATTCCTCCCTCCTCTCAGTCACCACTTAAAAACCCGCTAGCCTCGACGGCCTGACATAATTTCGCAAATAATTATCACTCGGAGTATCCTTTTTGGCTGGGACAAGAAGTCAGATCGGATCTCGTCAAGGCACAATAATGCTGACCAACAATAACGGGTGTTGTTTCTTCTCTCTCCCTCCTTTTCTCTCTTTCTCTCTCTCCCTCTCCGGTTCTCCTCAGGGAATGGTCAGCCTGCTCCGGTGGGCCGGTTTAATCTGATTCAGGTGAAGCAGGAGCCGGTGGACGCTACCTCCGGAGCCTCCCAAGACTCCATACAGGAGCACAGCCTAGACCTGAGCAAGAAGGACCACAGGTACGGTTAGCCCAAGCCCTGCCTCTGCTGCCCAGTTCCCATTGTATAGACTGACCTGTCCTCTGCTGTGTGATTCACTGTTTATTTCTCAAGCAAACCCCTATGTTAATTCATCTAAATGTGTCTTTGTAAAAAAAGAATATGGCTGACATGGGAGGGACAGTGCACCTGTCCGATGTTTGTCTGACAGTGTCAGGTGTTGGCTTCGGCTCAGACGGTCTAGTAAAAAAAACACTGCGCTTTTTAAAATTTCTAGTATTTTGTTTTTTGTTTTAATCTAAATAGTCCACTTTGTTCACACAATTACAGTACCGGCGCCAGTCTGTGATGTAAAATTTGTTTCTATTTTTTGTTTTTTTGCACCTTCAAATTTCAAAAGGTTGTTTACATAAATGCTCACTGGAGCAATTTTCACTTTTTTCAAGCCTCCCCTTCAAGTTCAGTTTCGTTTTATATCATTTTTATTTTGCAAAGAAGTCTTTTTTCTTCATTGCCTATCCCTGCAGTCTGTGATAAATGTTAATATTTACTGTTCTCATGCAAATCTTGACTAAACATTGTTCATTTTCCTTGTTCCAGTAATGAATCAAACGGACATCCTGTACCGGGAAATACATCTCTTTTATCCTCGCTTATGAATAAGGTAAGATCCATCCATCACACAGTTTCATCCCAAGACAAATTAGCAGGACGCAGAGGGGGCTGTTTGTTTTTTAATGTTTCACCGCTAATAAGATGAGTTTGTACCATTTAAATTTTCCAGCCATTTTTCATACGGTGTAATTTCAGCCCACCGCTCACAAATTAATATAATGAACCGGTAGCTGGATGCCACACCAGATATATAGAGATGTTTGTTTTTTGATGAGCTGTTTTGAACTCTGCATGCATTTCCCCTCCTCCTTCTCCCTCTTTTCCCTCCCTTCGCTCCGTCTTTATTTATGGAGTTTGTAAATTATTTGATTAAGAAGCAAAAATAAAATAGAAAAACCGTCACCCTCATTTTTTTAAAAGAGTAAACGGTCGGGGAAGGATATTTAAACATTGTGTGTTTTTGTGGAGATTAAAGTGGACAGTGTTTTAATCATACATCTTTTCAGACAGAAATAAATGTAGTGTAAGGATCCATTACCTTGATGATTTAAAGAGGTATCAAAATCCATTTTTCCTACAGCAACGCAGACCGGCTAAGAGCTTTTTTTTTTTTTTCCTTTTGCAATGTTTGGACACGGCTGTGAATCTTTCCGCAAGGCACCCACTGCGTCCTCACAGGAGATGTTTGAATCCAAAAGTGTTATTCAGATGACCTATGACCTATGACCTTTCTACTCAATTAGGCCTTATTGCGCAGCCGCATACGGAAAGCGCGGCCGACGTGCGCGCCTCTGCCTGCCGTCAGTTAGCGATGTTTGTGTGGAAACTCTCAGTGCTGTGTTCCTCTGCGATCCCGGGGGGGGCCCCCTTCAACTTTCTGTCACACTGTGTGTCTTGCAGATGTCGCAGGTGAACGCTGGCTTCTTCAGCGGCATGAACCTGAAGGCGGAGCTCGAGGGCAGCCAGGCGGCGGATAACTCGGAGGCTGCTCAGTACCTCAGCCGGGTGATGAAGAGGCCCGTCCAGGACAAACCCATCGAGCTCTGGAGGACATACCTGCGCAGGTAACAACAACAAAAAAAAAAAATGTAAAAATTAAAAAACGGAATCCTCAGCCACGTCAGCTCTCGGTAACAAGGGCTGACTCCTTCAGGTGCTCATTTTGGATTCACTTAATTCCCGGACTGGCTCCGGAGACGTTCCCTGTTGCAGGAATCTCGCAGCAGTAAGCAGTGTTTGTATTTTCGCTCGTGTTTTTACTTGGTTGTCCTGTCGCTGTCAGGTTCGGCACGGATGACTTCTGTGAAGCCCATTGCGACTTCCTTCAGAAGGTACATTTCCACTGCATGGTGGAGGACTGCGGAGCCCTCTTCAGTACCGTGGATGGGGCGGTGAAGCACGCCAAGTGAGTGCGGGCTCTGACCCTCCCCCGCTAAACCTGGACACAAAAACTTGTAGTGTGTCTTTTTATTGAAGGATATTTTTTTCTTTTGTTTTTCCTACACAAATGGATGGATGCTTTCTTCCATCTTTAAGAACAGCTCAAACTCAAATGGCGTGTGGAGATAATGCAATTACCACTTGTGTTTCTAGTGGAATGCACAAATCCACTGTTAAAGTTGTGTCAGTGCCCGGTACTTGCCCCGTAATTAAAGGCATGTTTATACAGTAGTGGTGCTTGGCAATGTGGACCATGCTGAGAGTTTGAACACAATCGTGTACAAGCTGTATTTTATTTTATTTTATTTTTTTATTTTTTTAACTATGGTCCTTGAATGGTATGTGCTAATTTATTTTAGTTGCTGTGTGCAGTGCCCTGACATTGTGTCTTCCCGTATGTGTTGTCAGTTTCCACTTCCGGGCTACCCTGAAGGTGAAATCAGAGCCCCACTTTAACGAGTCCAAGGAGCTCAGCGAGGGCGCCAACTCCCAGCCCTCTGCGCCCGTCTCCATGGTGACCGCGCCCTCCATGGAGGTGCCCACCATCACGACGGCGGGGGGGTTTGGCTCCTCCCCCTCCCTGCTGGCCTGGAAGCAGTTGACCGGGTCCATCCCCCAGCTGCCCGCCTCCATGCCCAACCTGCCGGCCACCTCGCCCCTGGCCACCACCTCCCTGGAGAACGCCAAGCCACAGGTCAAGCCTGGCTTCCTGCAGTTCCAGGACAAGTGAGTCATACGCAAACTATTTACACGGAGGCCATTATAAAGTTAACGGCAATGTATATTTTCACCTGCGAGATGTCAAACTACAGAATATACAATAGAGTCAACCACAGTTAGGCTCACTGTAATGGTGCTGCTCAGTATCTCAAGGAAAGTACACTACGTGACCCAAAGTATATGGACACCTGCTCATCCAACATCTCATTCCAGAATCATGGGTATTAATATGGAGTTGGTCCCCATTTGCTGATATAACAGGCTCCACTCTCCTGGGAAGGCTTTCCACTAGATGTTGGAACATTGCTGTGTGGATTTTTTTTTCATTCAGTCAGAAGGACATTAGTGAGGTCGGGCACTGATGTGGGGCTATTAGGCCTGGCTCACAGTCGGCTTTTCAATTGATCCCAATGATGTTTGATGGGGTTTAGGTCAGGGCTCTGTGCAGGCCAGTCAAGTTATTCCATACCAATCTCGACAAACCATTTCTGTATGGACCTATTTGTGCATAGGGGCATTGGCATGCTGAAACAGGAAAGGGCCTTCCCCAAACTGTTGCCACAAAGTTGGATGCACAGAATCATCTAGAATGTCATTGTATGCTGTAGCATTAAAATTTGCCTTCACTGGAACTAAGGGGCCTAGCCCGAACCATGAAAAATAGCCCCAGACCTAGGAGTGTCTGGATACTTTTGACCATATAAAGGACAAAAGAAAAGATAACATATCTACAACTTGCTCTATAGAGTATTGTACAGTATGTGTCTGAGCTCTGAGTATTGGCTCCTGCTATCGAGTGGTTGCTCCCGGACCTAATGTAGGCCCCACATTTTCTGTGCTGTTGTTCTTTAGAGCTGCCTTTACCTTAAGCAGACTGCAGCACCTCTGCCCTCGACTTATCTGCATTCCTGGGAGAGGCCGTTTTCAGAGCAACGTGTCCTTTGCTCCAGCGAGTCTCTTTAGTCGTATACTGTATCTGACCTTCCTTTTTTACATTTCGCACTCTGATGAGTTTTTTTTTCCGTTTTGCTAACGTGCTAAAACGACGCTTGTTTTCAGCGACCCGTGCCTGGCGACTGACTGCAAGTACTCCAACAAGTTTCATTTCCACTGTCTCTTTGGCAATTGCAAGTACGTGTGCAAGACGTCCGGGAAGGCCGAGTCTCACTGTCTGGACCACATCAATCCTAACAACAACCTGATCAATGTCCGGGACCAGTTCTCCTACTACTCGCTCCAGTGTCTCTGTCCTAACCAGGTGAGTCCAAGAGCCGGCCGAATGACCCGAACCAGAACCGGAGCCCGGGTTGTGTCTTAGCACTGGCTGGGGTTCTTAACAAGCTCTGAAGGTGGCAATTCACTTTCCCATCTTGCTCTTATTCTGATAACTTCTGATGTTGCAATGCAACAGTGATGTCTCTTCCATTGTAGTGTGGATTAATTGGTCAGTGACCAACAGCTTAGATTGCTCAAAGAAGCAATAAAGAAAATCGGCCAACCTATGCTCATAATTTACCTGCTTGCACCTGATCAATGTAATAAAGCATCTGATCAATAAAGATTTTGTTACGCTACAAATGTCACGCCATATTAACTTAAAAGGATATTTGTCTCATTTTGACTTATGGAGTGAAAAAAAATATGAAGAAAATATGACAAGTATGAAGAAATTCCCTGCTTCCTGTCTCGCACAGATTTCTAAATAAGATCCATCTCTCACTCTCTCTCTCTCTCTCTCTCTCTCTCTCTTTCCCTTCCCACCTATTCTGTCCTCGTATTTTGGGGGGGAAACAGTTTAAATTAATTCATTTATGCGTCTCCAACCATTCCTCAATAAACATGGCTGTGGTGAGGTGCTCCCGTTTGCACCGCTCCTGGGGGAGCCTGGGAAACAGATGGCGGGTTGGAAACAGGTTACAGTGCTGGGAGAGGGGGGGGGGGAAACACCGGCACTGCAAATGAGATGCGTTCGGAAAGGCGGGACGCTGGAGCCGGGACGCTCCGACTTCACAGGAAAGGGGCTGGGATTGGGAATTGGGGGTGCGGCGCTCGGGGCACAGGCCCAGGTGGCGCTCGATTTGGGGGCTCGATCTGGAAGTGGTAGCCAGGGATCCTCAGCACGTGTTCTCAAAAGCGGGAGGGAATGTGATGAATTAGCAGGGTGGTCATTCTGTCAACTCCCAATATGGCTCTCATTTCACCCCATAGGATATGAAGAATTGCAGCATTAAATATGTGCTAAAATATATTTTTATATAGGTTTTTAAAAAAAGGAGTTAATTATTTCAAAAATTTACTTTCAGTTTTTGTTTTGTCTTCTACCGGTGTCTATAGTAGCCAAGTTACAGGGCAACACTGTAACCGTGTTTATGTCTGTAGCCAGTCAATGTTATTTTACTATTGTCTCTGCTTTTAATCATTTGTGTGTTTAAAATGTCTGTGTTTATAGCTTTTTGTGAAGCACTTTGTTTTGAGCAGCGCTATGTAAATACAGTTTGTCATAATGCTGATTTGTGTTGTTTTCCCTTGGCCCGTCTCTAGCATTGCGAGTTTCGGATGAGGGGGCACTACCACTGTCTGAGAACTGGCTGCTACTTTGTAACCAACATCACCACCAAGTTGCCCTGGCACGTCAAAAAGCACGAGAAGGCCGAGCGTCGGGCTGCCAATGGATTCAAGTACTTCACCAAGAGAGAGGAGTGCGGCAGACTGGGTACGACGCTCACGGTTACTAACGCGACTTGTAGAACTACAGGATTAACGAGCTATAACCTCCCCTCATGCCACTCTATAAAGAAGCCTTTTTTTATTGGGCCATCGAGCAGGAACTGGTTTGGAGGTCAAATCGTTGCGTAATGGTAATTACACATTGATCCCAGCGTCTACTGTAAGCCCACACTTTCTAGAGTTTACACAATGTTCAGCTTTATGCTGAAAGTATGGTGCTGCCCCCAGCACTCAGCTATTAGTTATCAATCAACTAATGATCAATCCTTTTTAAATAATAACACTTCAGAACTCTACCTGCCTTCATTTCTCTCTTTTTGATATAGGCAACATTATGCTATGAGTTTAAAATTTTTCATGAGAAGCACTAAGTGACATTGCAGGTAATTTTATTACTTGGCAAAGTAAAACAGCTATTTTCACTGGTGACGTTTAATGAGGAGCATTTAGAATTAATTCATATCATTTATATGATTTTCCAATATCTAAGATTATTCATGTCTTTCAGTGTTCTATAGGAAAGAACATCGAGCAGAAAATGTATCTGCCTTTTTTTGTTTTACATTAATAAACTTATGTATTTATAGTAGGCAATCAGGTTGATGTTGTCTTTTTATGTGTATTTAACCTGCCAAGAACAAGTAATTAAAGGAGTTTGTTAATTACAGGGCTGGTTTAGCTCGCTGTGTTTGTGTTGCTGCGTTTTTTCCCACAGCTGAATCGTCAGCACACACAAGTAAATGAGAAGCTGTATTTCTCTCAGAAAAAAAAACAAAAAAAAAAACGTTTTGCTAGAGGTCGACAGACTAACAAAGTGCTGCATATCTGCCGCTCTTTTGTGTCCTGCCTTAATTTGCCCGTTGTATTGTTAGTGGGAGGGGGAAAAAAAGAATGTTTTTCAACTTTTACAAAAGCAAACACCGGAGTCGTAAAGAATTGATGGTTCAGCAGGACGCTGAGAGTGGTTTCCGTGGCAGCAGCAGTAAATAGAAGTTTGGTTATGATGTTACCTGGATTCCACTCCTACAAAAGGGCCCTGATATTTCAGCAGTTGCTGCTATTTGTTCAACTTTGCATGTTCAACGTTATAGCCAGTGTGCACAAAAGCTATTTGATGACATGTGGCATTGTACAGTGCACTGGGCACCATGGCAACCAACGAGCCAGCACCTGGCCTGCATGTTACTCTTTCAATTATTTCAGTGAGCATGATTTATAATAAAATTATTAGTAGCTTGCCATAATATTTGATTAAGTTACAAAAAAAAGCAGTGACTTAATTTGAATTCATACAGCAATTAGACAATGGCCGCTGTAAAAAAAAAAGGTAGAAAAAATGCTGCAATGGATAGTTTTTGAAAAATTAATCTAATATAGAAGTAATTGTATGTTTACTTCAGTTGCCAGTGGTGTTCTCATATTTTCATTAAATAGAATTTATTTAAATGCCAATTAAATAAAATTCTGTTCTTGCGGTGAAAGCGCTCTAAAATTGTGCCATGCGTATCATATATGTTGTAGGTATGATAATATTTTTTGTGAAATTTGATTTAGAAAAATTGATTAAAAGTTCACATATCCTCTTCACTTGAGCACATGTCAGAGCACATTAAAGCATGATGCAGTGTGCAAACCTTCATATACTGTATCACATAAATAAAGCACGATGCAGTGTGCAAACCTTCATATACTGTATCACATAAATAAAGCACGATGCAGTGTGCAAACCTTCATATACTGTATCACATAAATAAAGCACGATGCAGTGTGCAAACCTTCATATACTGTATCACATAAATAAAGCACGATGCAGTGTGCAAACCTTCATATACTGTATCACATAAATAAAGCATGATGCAGTGTGCAAACCTTCATATACTGTATCACATAAATAAAGCACGATGCAGTGTGCAAACCTTCATATACTGTATCACATAAATAAAGCATGATGCAGTGTGCAAACCTTCATATACTGTATCACATAAATAAAGCACGATGCAGTGTGCAAACCTTCATATACTGTATCACATAAATAAAGCACGATGCAGTGTGCAAACCTTCATATACTGTATCACATAAATAAAGCACGATGCAGTGTGCAAACCTTCATATACTGTATCACATAAATAAAGCACGATGCAGTGTGCAAACCTTCATATACTGTATCACATAAATAAAGCACGATGCAGTGTGCAAACCTTCATATACTGTATCACATAAATAAAGCACGATGCAGTGTGCAAACCTTCATATACTGTATCACATAAATAAAGCACGATGCAGTGTGCAAACCTTCATATACTGTATCACATAAATAAAGCACGATGCAGTGTGCAAACCTTCATATACTGTATCACATAAATAAAGCACGATGCAGTGTGCAAACCTTCATATACTGTATCACATAAATAAAGCACGATGCAGTGTGCAAACCTTCATATACTGTATCACATAAATAAAGCACGATGCAGTGTGCAAACCTTCATATACTGTATCACATAAATAAAGCACGATGCAGTGTGCAAACCTTCATATACTGTATCACATAAATAAAGCACGATGCAGTGTGCAAACCTTCATATACTGTATCACATAAATAAAGCACGATGCAGTGTGCAAACCTTCATATACTGTATCACATAAATAAAGCACGATGCAGTGTGCAAACCTTCATATACTGTATCACATAAATAAAGCACGATGCAGTGTGCAAACCTTCATATACTGTATCACATAAATAAATTAGACTGCAGATACAAAAGACAAAAAAGCGTGGTTAAAAAATGTAAATGAGCTCTCAGATTTCAGAATTAGATTCCTCATGTGTGCTACAGTAAAAACCTGTTTTTTACGTGGTCCAGAGTCTGAATCTTCTGTACCCTGTTGGCTGCCCCCTATCTACAGGTTGCAAGTATAACCAGGTGAACAGTCACTTCCATTGCATCCGGGACGGCTGCCAGTTCTCCTTCCTGCTGAAGCATCAGATGACCTCCCACGCCCGCAAGCACATGAGGAGGATGCTGGGAAAGAACTTTGACAGGGTTCCGTCCCAGGTAGGTAGCCATGGCTACGGGCGGGCACGGGGGGGGGGGGGGTCCTGGCTCTAACCTGGAAACAGTCGCCGCTGCGGTATCTTTTCATGTGTTTATTGCGCGTGAAGAAATGCAAACAGCGAGCAGGAAATTTCGCGATGGAACGTTACCAGCAGTGGTTTGCATACAGCAATTATGCAAACGTGCAGATACACACAAACTCTCACCAGCCGTCGCACGCACTCACACTCTCATTGTGCTCTCTAATGTGCAGGCCTGCGTGGCTGCCGGCAAGCCAGTGACAGAGCTGGGATGTGCCTGTAAAAGTGCCTAACTGCCCCCCTCTGTCACCCCCCAACTCAAAACTGCTCCCCGTCTGCCCCCCTTGCAGATGATGTCCCACAGTCACAGGCGGGACGAGATGCACCACATGTCAGGCGGCCATGCGGCCCATAACTCCGGATTCTCCAACATGATGGACGAGACGGATGACTACATGGACTACATGGGTGGGGGCAGTCCCCTGGGCCTGTCCTCCGAGTCCTCCAATCAGGACCGCAGCTGCACAAGCACCCCCGTGGGAAACGAGAGCTCCCCAGCAGGTAACTATCAGAGCTGGGGGTCAGAAAGCTCCTCACACTGAGGACCCAGGGCAGCTCACGGGGCTGCCTGCTTATAATGTGCTTAACGGCATTATTAATGGTACCGCATCGTCAGTCAATGATGCTACGATGCTTTCTGAGAAGTTATTAACGTGGAAAGTGTACATTTGAACTTGAATTTGATATGTATATAAATGCCTCAGAAAATGGCAGCCACTTTGTGAAAACGAGTGAACATTGAGAGTTGTGCTGTGTCGATAGTGAGGTGTCTGACACGGTGGGTACGGTCAGGATGATATGTGAAGATTTATAGACTCATTTCACCAAGCTAATTTGAATCTGGCACGATGCACATTGGTTCTTATGCACGCAAGAGAAATGTAAAATTTTTTGTAGATATCCTTAGATTTTGCTCAGATATTCTTTATCGTGTCTCTCGACACCGGTGTGTGAGAAAGAAATCAATAGCAAATCAAAAAAAGATAATTATATTCTTTCATGAGGCCTAAAAATAACTCATTTTCAAACCATGTTTTTTTTTGTAGAAAACCATTCCATAATCTTGGTCAGGTTAGATGAGGTGAAAGGGGGGGGTGATTGCTTTATTTCAGTTGCACTGTCTCAGTTGAGTCACATAAAAGTACCCTCTTGTCTATAAAACATAGGACCCAGCAAACGTTTTCCGTAGTTTATGACATTTATCAAATTATGGTGCTGTAAATTGATTTTACAGTCATCTCCACCGCCCCTCACATTTGTGTTTTCCCTGTGGCAACTCCATGGTAGTGCCAGTGCAGTCAAAGTAGGCTTGCACTTTGCACTGAGAGAGTTAAGACCCGGCTCTCTCCAGTTCTCTCTGGCTCTCTCTCTCTCTCTCTCTCTCTCTCTCTCTCTCTCTCTCTCTATTGCACTCTTCTCTCTTTCTTCTCTCTCTCTCTTGCACTCTCTTCTCTCTCTCTCTCTCTCTCTCTCTCTCTTTACTCTTTAAGGAAGGTCAGATAGTCTCCTCCCTGCTCAGTTCTTGCCTTGCCTTCATAAAATGAGTCTTTATTATTTTTCTTCATGTTATTTTGATTTCAAATGTTATCTTCCATTCTCACCATTGTTGCTTGGGCTGTTTGGGTTCTCGTTTTCATTTGGCTTCTTTCTTTGTGGTTTTTTTGTTATCTCCTCCCCTCTGTGTACCTCCTACCCCTGTCTGTGCTTGTGTGTGTGTGTGTGTGTGTGTGTGTGTGTGTGTGTGTGTGTGTGTGTGTGTGTGTGTGTGTGTGTGTGTGTGTGTGTGTGTGTGTGTGTGTGTGTGTGTGTGTGTGTGTGTGTGTGTGTGTGTGTGCACGTGTGTGTGTGTGTATGTGTGTGTGCGTGTGCGTGCGTGCGTGCGTGTGTGTGTTTGTGTGTGTGTGTCTCCACCCCACCCTGTCCCACATCCTGGACAACCTGTCTCTGTAGGATCAGGCTGCCAGGTCACTGTTCCTGCCACCACAGCTCCCGCTGACACTACTGCTACCCACAATGCACCTCCACCTCCTCCGCCCCAGCCTCAGCCTCCATCTTTCTCTCCAGCTCTCCTCCGGCCTCCTCTTCCCACTCTCCCATACCTCCTCTCTCCATCCTGTCTGTCATACTCTCTGCTCAGCGCCTCACTCGGAGCCACTCGGGGCGTTGTCATGCCAACCAACACGCAAGCTTTCAGTCCGATTGTTGCCACTCCGTCGCCGGTTAGAAATGACGTCCCTATAGTGCAGGACGCCGCAGGTACTCATCCCGACACAAGCAAACACAGCAACAGGCGCAGCAAACTGGCGTAGCGATAGACTAGTGGAGTAGCAACCTGTGTGAACACATTCTGTCTTACACTGTCTAAAACCTCTCTTTAACTGTGAATGTTACATTTACAGTTTAACAGCGCATGCTATTCTAACTTATTCTCCTTGTAAAATTGTTTTTGGCAACATGTTTTTTTTTTAAAAGCAAGATCCAGGATACCACAATCATATCTTTTATTGTAAATTCAAAGCAAAAAATAAAAAAGATAAGTCTATAATGTTATCTTTGAGCTGTAGTAGAAAACTTCAGTGGGAAATGTGGTACCTGTGTGTAATAAATGGGTGTGGGTGTGCAGGTGTGGAAGAAGGTACTAGCTCTGTTTTTTTTTTTTTAAACAAACTTGCACTGCTACTTATTATTAACATTGTTTTTCTTTGACTAATATATTTTTATAGTGCCAACACTGTTGAACACTGGTGTCTGGTGCCAAGTCCTAAGGCTCATTTTACATAATATTTTTCCATGTTTTTTTGTATTAGAATTACAGTTGGAAACATTACAAAACTGGTTCCCTATCACCAAATTGCGTTTAATTATTCTCTGCACAACTGCTAATGATCAAGGTTTATCAATATGATATACGTATGAAACTATGTAAACTTTAAGTTATTATAAAGTAATCTAGCAAGTACATAAAAATGTATAAGAATTAAGCAAATGTTTTATTTACAGAAAAATAAAATGCATTTACGGTGAAAGTTAGTGTTAAAAACATCTCCAGATAACTCCATACTGGATAATCAGGGCTGTACTGGTTATATGTACTTTACTGGTTAGTCACATAACAGAAGTAATGATATTCAGATTAATTTCTATGTAATAAAATGTGCTATAAAGTGCATTCATCGCAAAATTACCAGAAGTGGACTGTACATCTAGACCAGGGGTGTACAATCTTATCCGAAAACAGCCAGTGTAGGTGCAGGTGCTTTGGCCCAGAAACTAATTAACTAATCATGGCCCTTCAATCAAGACCTTGATAAGTTGAATCAGATGTCTTAGTGCTGAGATTAAACAAAAACCTGCACCCACACCGGCCCTTTTCGGATGTGACACCCTTGATCTAGACCGTAAGCAGCAGGGCGTGTTGGAAACAGAGAGAGACTACAGTAAAGATCCACCATATTTTACGATCAGTTGCCTCCCTCTTCCTCACGTTTACTCATATCCTGTTTCAGTAGGGCCACCAGTAGGAGTGGTCCCTACTGTAAATCCTATTCTGTAAACCCTACTGTAAGCCCAGTAAGATCCACTCCAACCTCTGTTCAGTACCCTTTATTTTAATTGTGTTAAAGGGGACGTGAAGCACTCGGTAATACTCGTAATTTGAGCAACCCGGGGAAATACAAAAGGACCCTCCTTGAAAATTTACTTTTTTTCCTCAGAATTCGTCATTGAGCTCATTGAAAGTCAGCAGTCAAGTAATACAAGAGTACAATGAGCAGCCAAGACAAACTAAACTAGTGACATCACAGCCTAGTTTGTTCCAAGATGGCTGCGCACTAGTGCTAGTAGCTGCAAAAAAACAACAACTTTAGTTTATTTTTCTCACAAATATAGGTCAATTTCAGATTTAAATACAGGGCCATATCTTATATAATGTGAACGGGAGTAACATTACCAAGTGCTTCATGTCCTTTTTAAAGTTTTATAGAGGCCTCTTGATTCTTGTCAGACAGGCCCAGGATCATGTTGTTAGCACTGACCCCAAGTTGATCCAGTAGGTGTGCTCCCCCTCATAAACTTCTGGAGGTCTGGAGGTCCTGCAGCTTGGCTATGTACACTGCAGGCAGCCATTAAACGCCTCAGGTTTCCTTTGTCATGAAATTACCTCCATTAATGTTATTCATTATTCAATGCTGGAGCGGGTGTGAATCATTCACCTGTCCACTTCGGGCAGCCTCTGAACAGCATGATGCTTTTGAGCCAAAATGGGGCCTGATTTCCAAATGAAATGCACAGTGTAGTCTTTCTTCACCAAGCTGAGGCGCTGCTTGTCGACTGTCAAGACTGACGCCTTTATTTGCCCTCCCTCGCCAGGCAACACCATCTCCATCCCCACGGCGACGGGAGCCAAGAAGCGCTTCTGGATCATCGAGGACATGTCGCCCTTCGGCAAGCGGCGCAAGACGGCCTCGTCGCGGAAGATGCTGGACGAGGGGATGATGCTGGAGGGCTTCCGCCGCTACGACCTGTACGAAGACTGCAAGGACACGGGCTGCCAGTTCTCCCTGAAGGTCACGCACTACCACTGCACCCGGGAGAACTGCGGCTACAAGTTCTGCGGGCGCACCCACATGTACAAGCACGCGCAGCACCACGACCGCGTCGACAACCTGGTGCTGGACGACTTCAAGCGCTTCAAGTCCTCGCTCAGCTGCCACTTCCCCGACTGCCAGTTCTCCGGCAACAGCACCCACTTCCACTGCCTGCGCTGCGGCTTCCGCTGCACCGACAGCACCAAGGTTACGGCCCACCGCAAGCACCACGGCAAGCAGGACGTGATCAGCGCCGCCGGCTTCTGCCAGTTCAGCTCCAGCGTCGACTGCGAGGTGGTCGACTGCAAGTACAAGCTCAAGTGCTCCCACTTCCACTGCACCTACCCGGAGTGCAAGCACACGGTGGTGGGCATGTCGCAAATGGACTCCCACAAGCGCAAGCATGAGAAGCAGGAGAGGGGGGGAGCTGCCTTCCGTCTCGCCCAATCAGGAGCTCCATCTCACGGGCGGGGTGCCCGCGCCCTCCGCCTCCGCCTCCGCAAGACTTCCCGCCTCTTCCCCCGCCGCCCAGCAGGGGGTCTCCGTCAACAACGCCGCCATGTTCCTCCCCGCCGGCGAGGGGCGCCCCCCCCGGCTACGACCACCCGGCGTCTTCTTCCATCAACCTGGACGGGTCGCTCAACCTGGGCACCGACGCCAACAGCTCGCTGTTCTTCCTGACGAACCCCAGCGGCCTGGGCCTCAACGACTCCCTGGACCTGAGCAAGAAGATGCACCACGACGCCCTGGCCATGGACGGGCCCAACTCCACGCAGCTCGCCATGCCGGGGCCTCAGGACGACACCACCGGCACGTCCGGCGACGCCGAGGACGACCTTTCGCCTGAGGAGGAGATCAACGCGGAGGACGAGGAAGAGGAGGACGAAGACGAGGGTGAGGAGGACCTGAACACAGACTCGTACGAAGATTCTATGCCAGAGGGCCCGGATGGCGATAAGGACAACGGAGAGAGCTTTGATGCTTCCACAAACCACGCTGACACTTCCCAACTGGAAAACCGAGAGGCCGACCCATGAGCCATGCTGTACAGAAACTGAGGAGAAAAAAGCCCCACATACTATGAACAAACATAAATTAAAGTGGCCTCATTTATCACGCGAAAGGACATTGCCGATGACAAGACAACAAAAAAATAAATAAAAATATGACGGCCCAAAATGATTTATTATGATGTTTACAAGATGACCAACATTATTAATTTAATTATGCATAACTAATGAACAGAAAAAAAAACATATAGATGAGGCCCTCTTTTACACACGGGCGGAAGTTTAAAACCTTTTCCTACACATCAGTCTTTTTTGTGTGCGTGCATGTTTGACTTTTATTTTTTTGTTCGTTACTTTTTTCGTGTGTGGAAAAAAAAACACCATAAAGAAAAAAAAAAGAAAATATATATAGCTATAAACTCTAGGTGTGTGGATGTTGATATACAAAGGAAATTGTCAGTTCAGTCAGTACATGAACTGCTGATCCCTTGATAGTGGATAAAGGGAAATCACTGTATAAATATACATAGGGAGATTTATTAAAGAGGTTGTATTAGAATATCTGATTTCAATGAAAAACACAATGCAGCATTATTATTATTATTATTATTATTATTATTGAAGTGCAGGGGCTCTGCATTAGTGCTTTGGCTTGTACTCTGTTCCTTTTATCATTTTACAAAAAATTTTCCAGGTTTTTTTTTTTTTTTCTGTTTTACTTCTATGATGAAATTCTCCATTCAGAAATACTGTTGGACAGTAGGATCCTAGTTTCCATTCCATGCCGGCGGCGGACTCCCCTGTCAACTCTGAATCCAGCGACTGCAGTTGCTATCTTAGTCCCAACTAGCAGAAAGGGTTTAGACCCAAGTAGCGCACGGTTCTCCGTGCGTGGGGCTCGCAGAAAGAACTCTAAATATGACCTGCAGCAGTTCAGCTTTCTCACTATTGCTGTATTTCTCGCCATCTGACGATAGCCACTGTTTACCTTATAGGTTTCCGCGTATGATTAGTGCACTTTTATGTGGATGAACATATATATTTAAATACATTAAGAACATATATATTTAAAATGTTTTTTTGTTTGTTTGTTTGTTTGTTTCTAACTGTTCAGAAGTTTGCATTGTCATTGCATAGTTGTTGCATCATTTTTCCGTTGGCACAGGGACGACCGGTTTGAAGGCAAGGTTTTTTTTATTTTTGTTTGTTTTTTTTTTAGTCTTGTTTGTCTAGTTTTGCCAGAAGTTTCTCCCTGCTTAAGTGTCCAGTAAACGGGCCAGTTGAATGAATAGGGAAATGAAGAGATGACGTAGGAGGACAGCTCCTCTTGCTAGTGGACTGGCTCATTAGTGAGAACGGTCGATGGTGCTACTGACTGGGAGGCTAAACGGAGTGACTGCTGTCTCCCTGGTCCTCAGGACGCACGTGTGGACAACAGTATCCTTCACCAAACACGAGTTTCCTGATCTGAATGTAGAGAGAACATGAGGAAGTCAGGGGAGAAGGGGGGGGGGGGGGGGGGTTGGATTTTTTGTTTTGTTTTCTTTTGTGTAGCATGAACCAATAGATGAAAACAAGATGGGGGGTGGGGGGTGGGGGGGGGGTGGTGGGTCAGAGGTGTGGTTTCCAGAAGCTCCCTCCCTCAGAACCCGGTTTGAATGGACTGAATCGCAGGAAAGTAGAGTCTCTAAGATCTAATGAGGGGTGGGGGTCGGGGGTCAGGGGTCGGGGTGGGGGTCGGGGGAGGGGGGTGGGGGTCGGGGGGGTTGTACAGAACGAAGACGATGTGTTTATATTTTTGTTGTTCTCCCTCAGCCTAGACGGGTTGGGTTTCAATTGTAATGGTTTTATTTAATATTTATGTGACCTTGCAATGAGAATTTAGGGTGTTTTGCACTTTTTTAGGTTCATTTTTACTTTATAAAAAAATTCAGCATACGTATATCTTTGAACAGGGAAATTTCTTTGCATTATTGTTTCAGTTCAGTTTGCTTTGATGCACAAATAATTGTTTAGTGTGACGAAGAACTGTTGTTCTGTGTTTTATTTAAAAATGAGGTTTGTTATTATTTGCTTCCATAATTGGATTAATTGAATACGAAATAGGCCTACCAGGTGTATCTGTGGTAGCCCCATGAGAAACACTATTAAGGACTGTGATTTAAATCAAATCTTTATAGAGAAAAGAAAATATTGAAATATTCAGATAGTTCTAAATTACAAAAGGTTTTGTAGCCGAGCCTGTCTCTTGGTTCACTGTGTCTTTCAACCTCTGGAACAGCTGTGTATGAAATCCAGGAGCCGAAAAGGTTTTATTGAAATTATTTCTTGAACGTGGCTCTGAAAAAAAAACACGATATAGGTAATTAAATGTGTAGATGATGATCTTCAAAATATTGTTTCAAGAAAAAAGTTGTACAGTATTTTTTCTGTAAAAAAATAACTATAAATGAACAAAAATCTCTTTGATGAAAACCTTCCCATAACAAGATAAGAATAAAAAAAGGAGAAAAAAAAATTAACATTTTAAAATAGTCACATCATAGTTTGCTTGTGTGCGTGAACTTTCTTTTTCCGTTTTCTCCCTCTGAGATTTAGAATTAGATTAAACAAATCATGTAGGGCCCTTGACATATTTTAGCACTGAAAGCTGTCGGGGGATTTCAGTTGTAACTTGAATTTTTTGCATTAGTGAATCCAGTTTTTAAGGATTTTAAGAAATAATACAAAACACACTGATTAGGTTTATTAATGGATGTTTATAGTTTAATTTAATACTGTTTTACTTTCAATTTTGTTTGTCATTGTTTTGTGTGCTTTTCATTTTATTTAATTGGGTTTTTTTGTTGACATTTTGTTTTGCTTTGGGCATGCCTCTCACATGGCTGGTTAATGTATTTCCTCTCGAGTCTCAGACTCAAGGCAGTGCTTCACTTTGACGTTTTTTTTTTTCTAAGAAATGTTGGAATAGCAATTGGGCTGGGAGGCATACTGTGCACTTGAATACATTTTATGTGTGTAAAATAGCGGGATTTGTAAAAAGTGAAAAATAAAGAAAATATAATTATTATAACAATACAAATGTGCAAACTAGTGTTTTAGCCCGGGGAGGTGGGGGGGACGGGGGGGTCTGATATGGGGCATTGCGCGCACAGGGGGATCCACAGAGTATGCGCGCATGTTGCCTGAGTGACAGCCTCGCCTCGGAAACACCAGCACACAGTCCTCACAGGACGCCCCTCCCTCCTAGCCTGTGGGTGGGGCCAGGGGAGAGTCAGACCACTGAGATTTAAAGGATGGGGTGCAGACGATGGGCTCTTCGATGGGGCAGTTCTTAAGCCGCTCCGCTTCCTCTGGGGGTAGTTCTGAGCGCCGGGCTCCGAGGTTTAAACCTGTGCCTCTTGGGGTGAGGCTACAGGCGGCAGGCAGAAGCTTTTATACAGTTATACAGTCGGTCTTGGTTGTGCAAAGATGTCAGGCCCTTCCATCACATTCTATTCTGTTTCTTTCGTCCTCTTCTTGATGGGCGTTTATTCTCAAGGACAAGTAGTACTTAAAATATGTTTGTGCTGTTTGTCCCTCTCTCGTCTGTCCCCAGAGAGACTGATGAAAAAACATCTGCTCTGTGCAGATATGGAATCAACAATATTTGTTGTCTTTTGGGTATGGACGTTGTCTGTGGACTTCCATGCCTCCAAAACTATGACTCCAATCAGAGGTGAGCGCGGGCCACTACAACAGCACTCGGAGTTATAAGAAAGGGGGTTGGGGGTTGGGGGGGGGTGTTCCTTGGTGTCTGAAATCAACATTCCCCAGTGAATGGGAAACCTGCTGGTGCCAATGGGATTAGTCTTTCTGCTCCCTGAAAAAGAGAGAGAGAGAGTCGCTGTTGTCGTCGCTGTTGCGTTTGTTTCAGTCGTCTGGTCGCCCCCGCTGCCAATCAGACACACAATGGTCAGTGCGCCATCTCCATGCTTACTTGGCGACCACCCCCCGCCTTTGCCTTGTGGTGTTTCTTTAAGTAAAACAAAAAAAAAACAAAAAAAAACGGGTAAAGGCATCACCATCTGTCAGCCAGCTGGCATCCTGTATATAATCGAGAAAAAAAAGAATAAACACGAAAATTATATTAAACAAAAACCAGACGGAAACGACCTCCGAATCCTGCATAGGCTGCTGCTGAAACGACAGATCATTTTACTGTTTTAATTAGCCGACAAAGAGAAGAAAAAAAAGGAACTGGATTAAATGTCTGTTCTCTGTAGAGTGAAATAAAAAAATGACTACAATGTAGCAAAGGAAAAAAATAAAAAGTTTAGCCTTTGTAATATATATTGCACAGTAGGACTATAAGCCATCTCTAGCTCATGTTGAATATTAATGTGTATTTTTTTCTTTCTGTGGGGAAAAAGGCTTGATTCACAAACACTCTGTACATGGAGATAACTGACATTTTATATGATTAAAGAAAAAAAAGGAATTTAAAGGAATTGGTTTTCTCCAATACTTGAATCTTCTCCCTCTGCACCTATGTTATTAATAACTGAATATTTTTCCACTTGAATTTAGTGCTGTTAGCAATTTGTGCTTTATTTATTTTATTTTTTTCTGCATGACTGATGCAAGGGTTGAGATTTTCACTCAATAAAATAAAAATGTACTGACAAAAAGAATGTAGGCCAGTGGCTTGTTTTAATTTTTAACTTTAGTTTTCTGTGTGTTGCACGTCCTCAGTCTACCACAGTCAGGGATCCCAAACTGTAGAATAAGTTTGGTATAAGAGATTTTGAATAAGTTTGGTATAACAGGTTTTATTTATTCTGAAGTGGGTTTTGTTTGCACTACAATGCAGCAGTGCCTATGGTTTAATTAACAACATACTCTCCCTGCACTGTGCTACCAGAGCTAGCCTGCCCACACGCTGGTGTACCAGGAACAGGTTGTGTGAAGAGATGTGTGTAGCAGAGGACGGGAACAGTCAGAAGCAGAAAACACACAATACACACTCACTCACACACAACCACACACGCACATACACACACAAACACACAAAACGTGCACACCGCACATGCCTCAGCCACCACAGTCAGAAGGCAGCTATATGAAAGATTAGGGCACACGCACACACATACATACACACAAACACACACTCATACACACACACACACACACACACACACACATATGCACACACACGCATACACTCGTGCACACCACCCATGCCTCAGCCACCACAGTCAGAAGTCAGCTATATAGCACAAACACTCACACACACACACACACACACACACACACACCACAGTCAGAAGGCAGCTATATGGGAGATTAGGGCACAAACACTCACACACACACAAACACACATACCACAGTCAGAAGGCAGCTATATGGAAGGTTAGGGCACAAACACTCACACACATACATACACACACACACACAAACACACACACCACAGTCAGAAGGCAGCTATATGAAAGATTAGGGCACACACATGCACAAACACACACACCACAGTCAGAAGGCAGCTATATGGAAGATTAGGGCACGAACACTCACATACACACACACAAACACACACACCACAGTCAGAAGGCAGCTATATGGAAGATTAGGGCACGAACACTCACATACACACACACAAACACACACACCACAGTCAGAAGGCAGCTATATGGAAGATTAGGGCACGAACACTCACATACACACACACAAACACACACACCACAGTCAGAAGGCAGCTATATGGAAGATTAGGGCACGAACACTCACATACACACACACAAACACACACACCACAGTCAGAAGGCAGCTATATGGAAGATTAGGGCACGAACACTCACATACACACACACAAACACACACACCACAGTCAGAAGGCAGCTATATGGAAGATTAGGGCACGAACACTCACATACACACACACAAACACACACACCACAGTCAGAAGGCAGCTATATGGAAGATTAGGGCACGAACACTCACATACACACACACAAACACACACACCACAGTCAGAAGGCAGCTATATGGAAGATTAGGGCACACAGATGAAAGCCTCATTAATGGCAGCCTTTGATTACAGTCACAGAGCAAAGGGAAAAAAAGCTGTGGCGGAAAGCAGTCGGGCTTGTCTGCGAGGATGGAAACAGAATAAGTTCAGGGATTTTCCCTGTAGTCTTGGGGATGTTTGCTGCAGGGAGAGATCCATGGACGAGGACACTCGGGCCCTCAGGGGCCACAAGTGCTTCAGTAGGTGGACAGAAGGTCAGATCACCCATGTCAGTAAGTCACTAAATGAAGGGTACATCTCAAACCTGCAGGAAAGATGTATATCGTTGCTATTGACCACATGCAGCAACATAATACCACTGAACTAGATGCATAATACCTGCAGATTAAAAATTAGGGACACCAAAATAAATTCCGTCCACAAAATACATAATAATAATCAACTTGGGCAGTGACTACTGAATCTATTTATGAATTAATCATTTGGCCAGAAATGGGTTTCGACTAAATGATTATCTGTATGATTTTACCATTTTATGTTTATTTTTCTATGTATTTGCCCCGTGGTTCTCTTCGCCAGTTTGCCTTTTTTCCCCTCAGATTTTATTTCATTGTCATTTCCATTTTGTTTTCATTTATCTATGTGTTTATTTTAGGAGACCCTTAGTGGTAGAAAGGGGAAAAACATTAGCTAGGAGGCCACTCTGGCATTGGGAGCAGCTGTTGCCTGAATGAAAAATTAAGATCAGACCCCAAAGGACAAAAGGAATTGGACACACATTCAGCCAATTTAACATTAACAAGACCTTATTGGAAGCAGTGTTTCATGTCAGCCAATGCACACTACTGCCATTCCCACCATCTGTATATATGCTAAAAGAACATTTGTTTCCTCTGGTTGTGTTCTGAGGTTGTAGCCAAAATCAGTTTAGGAAGGGATATCAGGCTTTTCTGATTTAAAGGAAAAATGTATTCTTGGATATATGTGTATTTGCTCCAGTGTGTGTGTCTGGGTTGGCATTGTTGCCGGTCTCAAAGAGTGTCGTCAAATTACTAGCAGTTTCACACTGAATTGTCAAAGCAGGGGTGAAATTGGCATTAGGAGGGAAAAATAAAAACAGAAGAGGTCATCACAACTTAAATCATGACATTGGTCCGTAGTTTATTTATTTCAGAAAACCCCAAGAGGCTGATTTACCAACAGCTGAATATATTCAACTGCAATAAAAGAAAAATAATAAAATGTATTTTAAAAAAAGTAATACTGACTTACATTTGCTATTTAAATATGTGAACTTATTGCATAAACCCCAATAGTTAATGCAAATTATGTTTGATGGACACAAAATGCCAGCTCAACAACTAATAAATAATTGAACTGAACCTGAAAAAATAAATTATATCATAGCAATCAATAATTACTCAGGTGTCTTGAATTACGTTTCCCATGGTCATCTGCTAAGTAAAAAATATTGTGTTTTTCATCATTAATTTATATCAGCACAGTTGTTGAATAACAATGATTTCTCATTCATCTCAATGGAAAAAAGCACAATTTTAAATGTTTGCTTTTTTCACTTTTTGGACTATAGTCTTTCATGCATTTTCCTGTTTTTCCAGCGAATTACATTTTTAATCAAAAATGTCTTCAAATACATTTTAATGTATTTATTTTTCCATGCATTCATTTTGTTCAAGAAAGATGATTTCTCATACATCTGAATGGAAACAGCACATTTAGGATTTTCCCTTTTCTCACTTTTGAACCTAAGTCTATAGTCTTATGTACTTTCCTTTTTTTCCCCTTGTTTCCAGTGATTTTTCATCAACATGTCTTAAAATACATTTTTATATTGCATTTGTACATTATTTCTCATCCATCTGAATGGGCGTAATGATATATAGAGAATTTTTGCATTTTTTAAATATTTTGCACCTAGGTATTTTCCTCTTTTTCCAGTGAATAGAGTTTTCATCATAAATGTCCTCAAAGACATTTTCACTTATTTATTTCACTATGGTTGTTGAATAAAAATTATTTATATCTGAACTATCTGAACGGAAAAGCACGTTTATAGCACACTTTTTTACATTTTTGACATAAGACATGTATGTTTTCCCGGTGAAATAGATTTTATATCATGAATATTTTCAAAAACATTCATTCATTAATTTCTTTAATTACAGTTGTTGAATAAACATTATTTATAATCCATTTCAATGGATTTTAGATTTTTTCCACTGTTTGGGAGGTAAGACTAGTCATATATTTTGCAGTTTTTTTCCAGTGAAATAGATTTCTGATAAATGTCCGTAAACATGTGCATTCATTTATTTCACCATGGTTGTTGAAAAAAGACAATTTCTCATCCATCTGAATTCTGCAATTTTTTTTGCACATTTTGGTCATTAGACAATGGTCTTCTGTCTTTTCCAGTTATTTTTATCCTGAATTTCTTCAAAAACATTTGCATCCATTTGTATAGGAAAAGGAAAAATTTTGGATTTTTGCATTTTTTTCACCTTTTGGACACAAGGGTTTCATGTATTTTTTCCAGTGAAATTGATTTTTAATGAAAAATGTCTTCAAATACATTTCAATTTATTTCACCGCAGTTGTTCAAGAAAGAATATTTTTCATCAATCTTTGAAAAATGAACATGCACAATGTTTGCATTTTTTCAGTTTTCCAGACATAATATAGTCTTACGTATTTTTTACTTTTGGGCATAAGTCTATATTCTTATGTATTTTCCTTTTTTCCATGTGAAAAACATTTGTAATGTCCGCAAACAGGTTATCGTTTGGTTATTGCACCACTGAATAAAGATGATTTGTCGTCCTTCTCAATGGAAAAGTCTTACATTTAGGGCTCTATTTTCCGGCCAGCGCATGGCGTGTGGTGAGCTGTCACGCTGTCACGCTGTCACGCTGACGGAGTGGCAATATCGTCATGGATTTTCACGCTCCTGAGCCCGTTTGACTCACCGTGCGCCAAAGTGGGAGGAGAGCCACTGTGTGGGGTGAGTCAGTCCAGGGCAAGTTGGGGGAATTGTGGGGCTTTCCCAAGCAATGCATGATCATTCACAACCTAATCAAAAGCCAATAAACTGTTTTTGTGGATCATACGAATTAGATTTTAATATAAATCCACCAAGCAAGAAAAATGCATACTATGCATTTAATGTGCTTTGTCTTTCTTCTATTATGTTAGGCTGATTCCTGTATGCATTTCTGTTTTTAATTGTTTATGGCTGTTATTATACTGCATTGTGGTACCGGGGGTAGGCTACTGTATTCCTTTCTTTTTCTTACAGCCGTCTGTAGTGAGAAGATATAAACGCAGCTGTGCGATGTTGATGTGGACACTAATATTTGTAGTATTGTAATATATGTAGTTTATTATGAACGGAAAATGAAGCTCATTTGAAAATATGTAGACTATTCACTGTAGGCTACAAAACTGTAAATAGTAGGCTAGGCTAGGCTCAGTCCTAATTATGATTATCAATATTCTGCACTGTAAAAAATAGCTCATAAGAAAATGGTGAAAAGACTGGCAGCAATGTTGCCAGTGAAAAACCATTTAATGGATGTATAAATCCTGTTATTTTAGGGGATGGCCATTAAATAATTAGTTATTGGCATTATTCTACATGACTTTGACAGTGTTTTGAAAATCTTTATGAAATCGATTGTGTTGTATCGTTGTAGCGATCGATGGTGCTTATGAATAAAGACATACACCCTTGGCAAGCATAGACAGATGGATTAACTTGTATTTCTGATTTTCTTTAATTCACACATGACCAAAAGCTCGATTGTCCAAATGCACGATTGAAAATGATTGGTCATAATATCAATGCATAATGTCGCAAGGTGGGATAATTTGTTAACGGTTGTTTAACTGGTCATTGAAAAATACAAATATGCTAGTTTCTGCATGGGTTATTTCAGTATATGGTGGACTTATATAATATGCTAGGCTACCACACAAAGACACACTTTTTTCTATATAGCAGTTTAGTGACAACTTGTAGAATTTATTGATTTACGCAATCTAATGCAATCACAGCACTTAAATATCCTATAGAAAACCACACACCATGTGTCAGCTGGAAAATAGCCCTTAGTCTTTTAAATTTTTGGATGCAAGAATATAGTCATATATTTTCCTTGTCTTCCAATGAAATAAATTTTTCATCGTAAATGCCCTCAAACACATGTGCATTCATTCTTTTCATGACAGTTGTTGAAAATAAGTTATTTTTCATCCATCTGACTGGAAAATTGCCGTATTTAGAGTTTTTGCATTTATTCCACATTTTGTACATATAAGACTATAGTCTATCGTTCCCTGTTTTTCCAGTGAAATAGATTTTCATCATGAATGTTGTTCAAGAAAGATGATTTCTTGTCAATCTCAGTGCAGAATTTGGACATAAGGCTATATAGTGTGATATACTTTTTTTTTTATATACTGATATATTTTTCATCATAAATGTACATTTGCGTTTGGTTATGTCACCACGGTTGTTGAATAAAGATGATTTCTCATCCATGTGAATGGAAAAGGCGTACCATGCATGTACATGTGTGTGAGGGAATTCATGAGGAAACATCTACTTCTCAGAAAAAAAGAGGAAAATACATAAGACTATAGTCCAAGAAGTGAAAAGGTGAAAATTTTAAAGGTGCACCTTTTCCATTTTGATGGAAGAGAGGTCATCTTTATTCAACAAATATAGTGAAATAAGTGAATGTACATGTGTTTGAGGACATTTGTGATTATAAAATCTACTTCACCGGGAAAAGTGGATATATATAAGACTATAGTCTTATCCAAAGAGTGAAAAATGTGAAAATTCTAAAGGTGTGCATTATCCTTTCAGATGGAAGAAAATCATATTTATTCAAGAACTGTGATGACATAAATTAATTAAAATGTGTTTGAAGATATTTCTGATGAAAAATAAATTTCACAGGAAAAACAGAAAATTACTTAATACTGTACCTCCAAATAGATTAAAATTTAAAATATTGATAAGAAATCATCTGAATTCAACAACCACAGCAAAATAAATGAAGGAAAATGTGTTTGAAGACATTCATGATGAAAAATTATATGATTTCATCTTATGTATTTTTCAGTTTTTCCAGTGATTTTTCATCATAAATGACTGATAAATTATTTATTTCATCGCTGTTGTTCAATGAAAATGACAGACACATTCAGGATTTTTTCACTTTTTGGACATAAGACCATAGTCTGATGTATTTTCATCAAAAATGTCCTCAAACACATTTTTATCAGGTTTTTTTTCACCATGGTCAATGAAAAAAAGATTTTTTCATCCATCTGAATGGAAAATTGACATTTCAAATTTTTCCATTTGTTCACTTTTTGCACTACTTTTGTCTTCTGTATTTGCCTCTATATATTGATGTTTTTCCCAGTGGAAGATCTTTCATCAGAAATGTCTTCAAATACATTTGCATCCATTTATTTTACCACACTTACTGAATGAAGACAATTTAATATCTTTAATGGAAAAACAACAAATTTTGTATTTTTTTCACTTTTTGGATGTTAGATATTTTTTTGCCAGTGAAATAGATCTGATGACCAATACAACTGAATTTGTTGTTTTCCCAAGTAATTTTGAGTGAAAAATTGAGTGACAAAATGAGTGACGTGCATTTAAACAATGACTGAAATTTTCAACAAATATTTATCAAATTACGAATAGAAGTTTGTATTAATAACTACATGAAAGAAATGACTCAAGTAAACAACTCATTTTTTGTTCCACAAATTTTAAACACCCTCCCAAGGAGACGCAATAGCTGGACCCCCTATAAACAGCTTCTGAAAAGTGAGACGCTTGTCAAGTTTGTTACATAAATGTTTACACAGAAATACCAACCATTACATTCTGCTTCTTTTAGTTTGTTCAAAGTTTGTCTCGTGCCATAAATTAGTCGTCCCTTCTGTTTAAAGGGCCTTCCAACGAAGAACAAACAACCAGTGGCGAGTTGCAACATGAAACAACCGTACGAAATTGCTAATCTGCGCTGGCCCTTGGCCAGGGAACCATTAGATTTCAAGTAGTTTGCTTAAAATCCAAGCAGCGGTCTCCTGAGCTGGGGGGGGGATTGTTTCATCGCTTTATAACTCAGTCCAAAAGGGGGAGTGCTGGGAACGCCGAGCTTTGCCGAGGGTCTGTGGGGAGCCAGAACAATTCTAATTCGATAGGAGCTACAGCGGTGCTCACCAGCAAGACCCGCTTTCTTGGCAACCGAAGAACTTCTTAAGTGCTAAGCTGTAAATTTGGTTAATTTGACATGAGTCAGGGGGGAATGGGATCGTTTTCTTGCGGAAAAAAAAAAGGCCGGCAGATATGTTGACAATGAGCTGGAATAGCACAATGCGCTCTATTGCTCCGCTGTCATGGTAGGAACACAACAGAACACAAATTGACTGCATGACAGAGCCATAAAACCTGTCCTTTTTGGCAGCTGGGCTTAAAGTGGCTGCACGGAGCCGGCGCAGCCAGTGTCAGTGCTGTTAATACTGAATTCAATTAATTTCACTGTCAAGAAAAGAATACCTATAAAACAGAAATAGAAAATACAAGTGTTATATTTTTGTTTTCAGGATTAATCACACAGTAATGGGCCACACAGTAATGCTCCATCCAGCGTCTGTCTGCTCTGTCTGCAACTGCAATTATAACCTTTAAAGAGAAACGTTGAAATTTTATCCTTTCCGCAAAAAGAATAGATAAAGGTAAAACCTTTTGGATGTATGAGGAACATATACAGCAACGAGGTAACAGTGGTGTTGCCTTGGGTGTAGCACTTGTCAATGTGATCTCACAGCTCTAACAAACAGCCTCAGCAACCACCCAGGAAACATGAGCCTGTGTCGCTATCATGTACAACATAGCAAAAATATTGCAGTCAATAATGCAGAGTACCAAAATCTCACAGCCAATTTCATCTAGGTTTGTGTGGAGATAATACGACTAAGAATACCCAGATAGTGTTTGAATGCATAACAACAGGACTGAACAAGCGAAACTTGAGGAAAGAGAGAGAGAGAGAGAGAGGAGAGAGAGAGAGAGAGAGAGAGAGAGAGCGCGTAAACACAATTTTATTAATGGTATTTATGGATCTGGGAACAGTCTATTTGGTTTAAAATGAAACTATGCAATCAACACGTGACTAGATATTTCCAACAGCACAGCAGTTCTCATCCAGTTTGTTTCAGCCTTGAGAATAGAAACATCTACATTACCCCCACCTGGAGCCAAGCTTGAAATAAAATGTTTGAAACGTAGTGCTTGTCTGTTTTTATCATGTGTGTATGTGTGTTTTATGAGTGACATCACCTAATGAGCCTCATAAACACAACCTTGAGTGTAAGTGTAAGGCTAAATAAGGACCAAGGCCTTTTCAAAATACCCTTTTTGGTGTCACAGCTGTGTCCTTCACAAAAGGAGGCTGGAAACAGGTGCGATGCATCTGACGCTAATCTTCCACATTATGGTTGTTGATAGCACCACAGTCCCCCCCCCTCCCTCACTTAAAACTCTGTAATTTAATATGGAATACATCAGCAATGTGACATCTGCAACGTGTAAGAGGGAAAGGTTGGGGAGATTCTGCTCAAGCTAAGAATAGAAAATGTCCACGAATGACTGGGGTTTTCTGTTACCAGAGGAATTCCTGCGAGTACTGCACTCCTTCCAAACTGGAGGCTGGGAGACCAGCGAGGGATTTGGGGATTGTTTTGTTTTTTTGTTTTTTTCCTCCGAGGGCTTGAAAATTTTGGATTGTATTTCGTAGTGACAATCCAGGCCAAGTTTGGAGGACAAGGTCGTACCATACCCCCCAGCCCGTCAACACAAATGGACACGTGGTATAATGGACGAGCCCGGATGCCATTCGTGTCCCATTACCTAAAACACAGCTAATGTGAAAATATGGAAAAGGGCAGGACAGTGTGGTTATAGCCGTTTCTATTTTCATCTGCGGTCACCTGACCAGGCCAGGGGGGTATTCCACAAAACAGGATTACTCAGTTAACTGGATAACCTCACTGAGTAAAAACCAGAACCCTCCCAAATGTGGAACATGGACTGAAGTAAAAATAGCTGTTCTGGGTTTTACTCAGTGTAGTTATCCAGCTAACAGTAATCAGTAATCTTGTTTTGTGGAATACCCCCTTGGCCTGTTCAGGTGATAGCAGATGAAAATAGAAATGGGTATATTTCACAGACGGGTATACACCCCCCCCCCCACCCCCACCCCCTCAGTCAGTCCCAGATTAGCAATACGCCATTCCTTGGCTGTTTTCATATTATGATAACCGGAGCAGTGTACAAACCTCCGTCAGTTGGAAAATGGGAAGTTACCTTGAAATATGAATCTGTATAATGTTGTTATTTCTGGTGGTGTTATACATTTCTTAATCACTAAAAGATACAATGCGGGATAGGACACTGAAAAGAAGCCGTGTGCAATTACAGATACCATAATAAAGAACCCAGTAGTGGTGGTATTCACATTTTTAATTAAGACATAAAACTGCAGGCTCAATTCTCAAGTGCTTGTACTGTTGGCTGGAAGGTGCACTACACGAGAGCTCTTTTGTCACATTTGCACACACTGCAGACATACTGGGAAATGTTCACTAAGCAAAAGTGTTTCAGTATGAACACAGGCCTCACTAAGAAAGACGGAGGAAGGTGTGAGGGAGAGACGGAGATTGGCATGGAAAATTGGAGGGAAACATATTCGGAAATATACAGCATAGGGATCAATCATGGGTTATTAAACCATACAGGAAATGGTCATGAGATAATGTACACATTTGAGAGGAAGCAGGGGAGAGAGGGAGACAGAGAGAGGGAGGGAGAGAGGGAAACAGAGGAGAGAGGAAGAAAGAGTTACAGAGAGGGGAGAGAGGGAGAAAGAGAGGGAGGGGGGAGAGAGGGAGAAAGAGAGAGAGGGGAGAGGGGGAGAGGGAGAAAGAGAGAGGGACAGGAGGAGAGAGGAAGAGAGGGAGACAGAGAGAGGGAGAAAGAGAGAGAGGGAGACAGAAGAGAGGGAGAAAGAGAGAGAGGGAGACAGAGAGGGAGAAAGAGAGAGAGACAGAGAGGGGGAAAGAGGGAGAGGGGGAGAGAGGGAGAAGGAGAGAGAGGGGGGCATTTCATTTAACACAGCCCCTTTCTCTCCACCCCCTTTGATCCAGCCCACTGGAGTGCTCCAGGTGATTCTCACACGGGTGCACCATTTGTCTAATTTGCAGACGCCGTCGAGCCTCGCACCTGTTGCCCCAGCAGTGCCTGCAGTTGTAAGCACTCAACAGGCAAGCAGAGGCCCCTGGATAAGGCAGCGGCGGTGGCAGCGACAGCAGCACAAGGGCATTTTTCTCCCTCCGCGCGCTCATATCCGCCGTGGTCCGGATGGCTCTTCACAGGGCAATTCATAAATATTGTCTCCAGCATGACCACTTCCAGGGGGCACCTCAGCCCAGATTTATTAACCTCTTTTATAGGCCGCTATTGTTTTGCAATGGTCCCGACACTTTCGCCAGGTTGGCAACCGCACCCCCCACTCCCCCCCGTCGACAGCCATCCCAGACACGTACCCCCACACGACATGGGAGGTGGGGACTGGTGGCGGTGGTGTTGGCAGGGGGGGGGCATGTGAATATTTGATCTGTTTAAACTTGAAATGGGGCCAGGAGGACATCACATGACACAGGTCCACGCAGAGGGGGTGTGTGGGGGGGGAAATGCGAGACCGCTCGATTGTGGAGTTTATATAACGGGTGATGACAAAGTGCTTTATGACTCTGCAGTGTTCCAGGGGCCGGCGACGGAAGCAGTCAGCTCTCCTGACCTTGGCTCCACCGTTCGTGCATTTTCACTGCAAAATGGGGGATGCAGCCTTTAGCTGCAGCCTCCAGCGCTGCACGCAGGTGAGCTGCGCGGCTCTACCGCTCGCAACATCTGAAACTGAAATGCGGAGGGGAAAAAAAAAAAAAAAAACGGTTATGACTTTGCTTTAATTCTGCAGAGAACTCATTCACCCCCAAGTGCAGTCAGAAACTGCCTCTTAAACATGCAAAGGCGGTTTTTTTTTTTTGCTCAGGAAGGAAATGCCATTTTTGCAATGTAAACTTCTGCTGTTGTTGCCGCGATGCGATACTCCCTGCAGTCAATACAAGGAGGAAATGAACAAAAAAATATATAAAATGAACCGCTTGGCCTTTTGAACACCCCTTTGACCTTTAAGACTTAACCAGGGTTTTTTTCCCTTTTGTGCGGTTATTTTCTGTGCTTGATATTTGAGCTGAAATGGACAGAAAATTTACGAAAAATGTAATGACAGCCACAACACTGATATTTGCAAACAGAGATGGGGTAAACGATGCCAGTTAATGCAGAGCTTTCCCCATCTGAATAATACTGGGGGGGGGGGGGGGGGTTAAACTTGTTCCCCATGGCACCATGGTACGTTTCCCCCGACTCCACCATGGGCCCCAGGGGTGGCCCTGCCACACATCCCGATCGACATCAAACAGACCCCCAGATTCTTCACACTTACATCTATCTTATCTGAGGGGGGAGTTTGCTCAAGCCGTCGTGATCTTCTGACTGTTGGGACCGTTTTGCATGGCCTTTCCCCATACAAGGCCTCCCCTCTACGGTGTCCCCAGGGTGGGGCTGGGGGGCTGGGTGTGGAGACCCCCCCCATCACACCCCTGTCAGGGCGCACCGTCTGTGGCAGAACTGAACGGACCCTCCCAGGGCGAAACGGGATAACGGACCTCGCATTGATCCATGAGGGACGGAGGGGGAGAGGCTCAGCTCCCTAACCTGCTGAGTGCTCAGTTCAGGAGAACAATAGGAGTTGAGGCCACATCGATACGCCATCCTATTGAGTGCTCCCCGTTTAGCAGCCAGATTGATGAGGTTAAAGCTTCCGAGCGGCCAGAGCCAGTGCGGGAGATATGCGTCAAAACCATGAAGCGTTTTCATACCGCCGTTTACATTTTCCCTTCTCTAAAGCAATCTGTCGTCACCCAGGGCTACGGAAATTTTTTTTTTACGTTTGCTTGTCCGTTTAATAAGTCCCCACCCCCACCATTAATCTGAGTGGGGCTGCGGCTTCTTCCTGTTTTAAATGACCTGCGGGGGTCCGGTCGGAGCCAAGGTGGCTACTGGCCGCCCAAAAATGGAGAAAAGAACCGGCAATCTGTGCAGACAGGCCTTTCTAGGCAAGAAGGCACGGCAAGTCCCACAGGGCACTAAATGATGTACAAGTGCATTTATTACAGGAGGTCCTATAAATCTCAGGTAGGCCTGAACTCCTGGGAGAGGTTAATGGATTACAAAGGGATGCGGTATCGAACCTTTGAGAAGTTTATACACCACATCAATATGTGCAACGCTATCGATCATTAAGACCTTGACAGACAAATTAAATTCATAAACTTGATAATGCACTGGAATATTCGTACTGCTTACTTTAGTGGAATGTCTTCTTTTTTTCCCCCCAAGAACGCTGTTTTAGGATCAAAGTTTATCGATTTAAATACTCTTACCAGAGATCCCATTGAAAATGTCAGGAAGAATGCTGATCACAATAAAATCTTAAAGTGAAGTGACAAATCCACCATTAAAAACCAGGATCACAAATGCACCTTCATGCACATAATTCAGTTTCGGAGACTCACGCCTTGTTTTCAATACATTAAAGAATTTTATAGGCAAATACAAGCGATGATTGGTTCTAAATAAATATGTGACCATTAAAGATTTTAAAAGCCAAAGCCATGTGACGCATCTTTTGAATGCGGCTTCGTTGGTTGTGCGTCAAACTATTACAGATGCGTCAAACGTGGAATTTGCAAGTTAGAATAACAGGAGAATAACATGTAGATAGCACATAGACAGTTCATATACAGTTCACATATTCATATAGAAACCGTTAAAATGAAGTCACTACGAAAAAATAGTCTACCAATGTAGTGGACTGTGTTAAACCAGATTTATTACAATTATGTACATTTATTTTTGATATCAGGAGTTTATACATTCTCACAACCACCAGCTGGCTACTAGTTATCTGTAGGGAACCATACACTGAAAGTGCAGTGGAGGAAAGGCCAGATTTGAACAGCAGCAGCCCCTCTGCACACTGCCCGCTCCACACCACGGCGAATTTCACCTCCCGTTTACGTTTGAGGGTGAATCGTAACGCTGGCTTTCTGCCACGCCCCTGCACTGGCCATGCGTCCATGTTTGGGTCGGGGTGCGTCAATAACACCGGTCTGTTCTGTCCTCACATACATCATACTGCTCTGTTACCGAGAGTCTTAGGGCCTGTTATTCCATGTCACTGACTATATTCATGTTAATAACCATCCGTTAAAAAAAGTAAAACGTGAGACGTCACTGTATAACCGTTCAGAAAATGTACTACTACTACTACAATTATTATTATTATTATTATTAAGGTAACTCAGGTGAGAATTAAGTTATTAAAAAAAAAAGAAAAAAAGAAAATGTCTGTCCCAAGCCATCATCAGGTAGTGAGAAGCAGCTCAGCTCAGAGGAGTTATGGTGGAAGACATTTTGTGGCCAGGCTGCTGCTGTACTGTAATTCTCACTCGAGGGATTTTTTTTATTTTTTTTCGTCAGCTGGGTGAATGAGTAATTTCATTAGTTAAGTATTCATACGTTACTCTCCGTTTACATTAAGGGGCATTTGTCTTCCTCTCCCCACCCCCACTCCCAGTAAAAGGCAGAACTGTCACCAGTTCTGCTGCAACCTCCATTGTTTTACAGTTTAATTACAAAACCTTGGTGTTGTTTCGTGATAAGATTTTTCACTGTAGGAGGCCTATATAATTTGGACTGGAGGGTTCGTCATGTAATATAATATAATATAACAGGGGTTTGGTATTAGATTTCAGATTTTAGCCTCCTTGACATTTCAAGCTGCATGAACTAATACATCTGTTATTTGTTGATCATTTGATTATTAACATACTTCATAAAGCGAATCAGCGGCTCAGTTGGAGAAACGAGGAAGAGGCCTGCTTTCCCTCCTGCCACACAGGAGACGCGGACGGAGGGAGACCGGAGCCCACAAACACGCCGTTCGTCTTCCTTCTCGGCGCATACCAGCAAAATACCGACCGTGCCACCTGTCAACGACCTCTGGGCTCCTTTTCTGGCCGTTTCTTATGTGGAAATATCGCCTGAGGGCTTCCTGTGTTGAGCCCCGAGTCGCCAAGGCGATGTAAAACAAAAGAGCTCGAGAGCTCCAAACATCAACATTTCATCTAGCTGTCCTCACCTACCGACATGGGGTGTGTGTGTGCGTGTGTGTGTGTGTGTGTGTGTGTGCGTGCATGTATCCAAGCTCAAGGGGAGATCCCCTTGACAAAGTCAACCGACTCCTCCGCCTGAGGTGCACTATCACCTGGACCTAAAGTGCATTGGGTTCAATTACTAGTTCTTTGGTGTCCAGACTTTTACTGTAGCCCATTTATTTGAGGAAAAGACAGACACTCTAACTAGCAGATATATCCTTACATGTCGGCCATTTGGCACTAGAAACTACAGACACAATGTCAGGTGAAATAGCTAGTGGTAATAAGGACTGCCCCAGCGGGTTCTCATGTTGAGCAGAGCGTGAGGCGGAACAACCAATTGAAAAAGGAGGAGTTAATATGAAATGGGTCGACCTTTTACTGATTTTGTCATAATTTAATCCTGAAAGTTAAACTTGTTTTTTTTTGTTTTTTTTTTTACTAGGCTACCTAACTGCCCAGCCATGCAATAATGTGCCATAACTGAGTTTGCATGTATAAAAGTAAATGGAGTAAGCCACAGATATAACGGGGTACTACAAAACCAACATTCGCTGTTCATTGATTATTATTATAATTATTATTTTTTTACTTTTACATTGGATGTTCAAGATGAATATCATATAATAAAGAAAATTAACATAAACATGGATATCAAAAAAAAAGCAGAGGCCGAAAATAAAACCAGGAATGGGTGAAAGGAAAGCCTCTAGGTACTTGTGTGATCTAGTCCACTTCGCTCTCATTGGCTGCGCCCTCCGGACGACGCAGCTTGTCCACATGTTCGTTGATCTGTCCGTCCCCGCCCCTACGGTCTTCTGTCTGCACGCTCAGGTGCTCCTCCTCGTCTACGTGGCTTACGTCATCGTCCTCGTCTTCGTCCTCGTCCTCCTCTTCCTCCTCCTCCTCCTCCTCCTCCTCCTCCTCTTTCTTCTCCTCCTCTCCTTGCACCTCCATCCGCACCTGGTCCTTCAAGTCTAGCGGCAGCGTGGCCCCCAGACCGCCCTCTCCGTTGAGGCTGTGGGCCCCGGACTGGGAGCCCTGCGGGCTGAGGCCCTCCTTGATGGGCGAGGAGGAGGCTGACTCGTTGCTGACGGGCGAGATGTCGCTGCTGCTGTTGTTGTGGTTGAGAGAGGGTGAATTTGAGAGCGTGGGCGGCTTCAAGGGGATCTGCCAGGACGGTATCTTAGGAACGGAGGGCGATGCGGGAAACTGCTTCCTGAAAGGGTGGCAAGAAGCCGAGAGAGAGAGAGAGAGAGAGAGAGAGAGAGAGAGAGAGAGAGAGAGCTGAGATTAAACTACAAAATCCAATGTCATTGTCTCCATCATCATCACCATCACCATCACCATCATAAATCTATAAACAACCCAAATACAAACTGAAAATCAACAACTCAAATGTGCATATGGGCATTTCCACTGCCTATTGGGCCTAGAGCCCCTCTGGGGCCACCCCACGTACCCCCAGGGGAGCGTAAAAAAGCAAGGCTAAATCCACAAAAACATGTTTCTCAGCATTATTTTTATTTTTATTACTTTTTTAAAATTTGTTTCTGATTTTTCCCTTTTTCTCTCAACTTGGTAGCCAATTGAACCCCCGTTATTCAATTCCCCCCATAGAGCAACCGCTTGTGATTGGCCACTACACAACCCCGTCAGCAGTAGAAAGGAGGGCGCCACAACCTCTTCAGGACGCGACTCCTCGAGCCCCCAACTGCGATCCAACACGCCCAGGGCCGCTTTGTGCGTGACGATTCACGCCGAGTCCCTCCCTCCACCCCGGGAGCGGCCGCCCCCAAGGAACCGGCCATACTCGGATCTGGCAGGACTGGGGACGCGAACCCTCCAATCCTCGGTGAGCAACTGCACCGACTGAAAGTCAACGCTTTTACCGCTGCACCACAACGGCGCCTCCACATTTCTCAGCTTTGCTTTCATTTCTCACCAAGACACATCACACCTGCCTGCCACAGATGCCGTTGCACTGACATACAGTTACTACAGTTTTGAGAGTTGTGTAAAGTTTGAGAAGCATGAAAAGTCGCCGCTTAAAAGAGATCAATACCAAAGGGAAGAAACCGCATTCGCTGTAGATCCAGACGATTACATTTATTTATTTTTTAATTTTTTAAAAGAAACTTTGAAAGTGTGTGCAGGAGAAGAGCCTTTGTGGCAGATGGTGTTGCTTTGTTGTCTTGTTTCAGTATTTAACCCCTGGAACAGCTCAACATCTTGAGTAAGTCAGGATAAAATGAGAGCAAAAGAAAACACAAATCACTGATTAATATGTGAAATAAGTACAAACCATGTAGAAAGCAAGAGTCCTGGAGAAAGCTTTAATCTGCATGATTTTTCAGATGTAACCATTACTTAGTGCTTAATTTGCATTATGCACATACAATCAAATGAATATTAATGAAGCTGGAACTGAATAAATTTTCATGAAATGAGGAATACTGCTGGATATATAACAGTGCTCATTAACCAGTAACAAGCCAGTTCCCACAAGCAGTGTATATGAGCAATATTTAAGAAGTTTTCAAAGGTCATTTTGAAGTAAACATCCATAACATATACAGTGTTCCGTTTGATGCACAAACAGGCCATGAGACAATCTGCAGGTGAATATGCACAACTGCATTTAAATATTTTAATGACTTGCAGTCTCGCTGCAATAGAAGAATGCAGGTTATAAATTTTGCAGCACAAAGATCGCCCCTCTGAGATACCGTAGGGGTGGATGATGACGATTTGGGCGGCCAGCTCAAAACACAATGTGCGGGGGACGAGATGTCACGGAATCACTGCCGTTCATAACACTTTCCTTCTCAGCTGAGCAGAAAACAAAAAGTACTTCGCTTGCTGCCATCATGCAACATGGATGCCCCTTTCTAAACATTAAGTTCTATGAACACTTCTAATAACACTTAGTGGTCTTCCTCCGTCCTTCATCCTCGGCCCCAGAATAACTGAGTGTCTACTTGTGTTTTATTTTTGTTTTTTTTCCGGTCTGCCAAGAAGAGCCCCAGAGGCTTGGCTTTGTGCCGCTGGCCCCAGTATCTGGGGAAGAGTTATGTCGTCAGGGAAACGCAGGAAGCTAGATGACAATGGCCAAACAACAGCAAACAACATTAGCTTGTTAGCTTGGTGACATAACGGATTGGTGACACAACATTAGCTTGTTAGCTTGGTGACATAACGGACATAACGTAACCACCGCGTAAAGCGCAGGGAAGCTGTGTTTCTATTACATTAAAATAAAAGGAAATATTCCTTCCCTAAATGTGATGCCATTCATGTTTGAAAAAAGCGCAAGAGAAATGTTGATGCCACACTGGCCCTGGCCTGGCCCTGAGTCCTGCCCCAGAATCTGAATTATTTAGCTTCATGACAAAATGCTAATTACTAAATTTGCCATTCAAATGTAGCTAAGTACAACTGAATTTTTCATAACTATAAAACACAAAATGATTTGATATACAACAGTTTTTGAACTTTTCTACAGTATTTTACTGCGGTGTACAGATTTCTGACATTGCTGTGGGTTCCCCCAAATCAACACTGAACTGGATTTACTGTGCTTCCTTTAGAGCTGGTCAGAACCGCGCATATCAAATTAAATATGAGTAATTAAATATTTCAGTTACATTGCATTACTAATATTTAAAATTATGATGAGGCTATAGGCAAAAGAAAATAAATAATGAGAGGCAGATTTGTGTATTTTTGTGTAGACTCTGCCGAGAGGGCAGAAGATTGACGAAACACACAATATATCCAGTTGATTCAAAACACTTTTAGTAGCAAAGGCATTCAAGCTTTGTATCCGGAGTGCAAGGAGTTAAGAGCATAAGATGGAGTGTAATAAAAGGACCAAAAGCATTTTTTGCTCCAGAAAGTCTCAAATGAATTTCAAGCACCAATCAGACATGCATGTTAAATAATAACTGGGAGAATGACCCTTTGGTACCCTTAGGCCCAGGATAAGTGACTGTTGAGTGTGTGAGTATTACCTGCTTAGTAGCAGCCCCTTAAGGGACACAATCTCCGCCTTCAGCTCACTGATGGCCTGGGTCTCCAGCATGCGATTGGCTGCAGACGAAGTCTGCTATCAGGTAGATGGGGGCGGGGGGGGGGGGGAGAGAGAGAAAGAGCAAGAGAGAGAAAGAATGAAAAAAAGAGGGGGATAGAGAGAGAGAGATAAGCAGTCACATACAGGGCTCTGGGAAACTGTGCACCAGAGCTATGGCAGGCCAGGTCAATAGGCCTGTGTTACTATGACCCTAACAAACACCATCACCTAAGGACACATTTTTCCCTCTCCCCAAACATGAAACATTGACAGATTCTTAATAACTATGGATTACTTAGCAAAACAAACACCTACATGCCTGTATTTTAGATTCATACATAGCCACACTCTGATCACGCCATAACTTTAACCAAACCATACAATTTCCATAAAGTCTGCATGACTGCAAAAAAAAGAAAAAAAAGAAAACATTTTGACTTTAACCTCAACCAGACAACAACAGCTTTCCCAGAAGGTAATGTGACTGAATCACGCAATTTTTACATAGTTTTTCCATATTTCCGACTGGAGATTTGTACAAGACAAGACTTGTTGATAAGAAGCTTGATGCGCAACAATGGCAACATTCATCCTGCCTCCAAATGGCCGTGGGCTTTTATTAAAAGTGAGCCTTATGAAGCAGTGCTTGGGATGGGATGACTTGCTACGGTTGGTGATGTCTAATTGTAGTGGCCTCTGCGTATTTGACTGGCAAATCACTTCAAAAACCTCCACGTCCATCTCTCGGTTTGTCTGAAATGGGCAGCTTGCTCCAGAAGTTGGTCACGGCCCGGAAACTCTCCTGCCGCGATGCCCAAGAGGCTCATGGGAATGCGACTCCACCCTTTCGGTTAAGACTCAAGGCGCTGTACCAGAAGTGCCGTCAGTTACAGCTTAGCGAAGCGTGCCCACGCGTGGAGTATACGTCTCGGGGGAAAAAGACGGTGAAAACGGCCCTCTGTACAAACCCTAACAAGGAAACAAGCGACAAAAATCCTTTCAGTCAGTTTTTTGAGGTGCGTCGCCTACTTTACAGGGCACACGAGCCAAAGCCACACACAATTCATATCAAAGCCCATCTAAGCTCACCTTGTATCTCCATCGTCCTCTGTAGTTAGAGTCCTGCGAAGCGGCCTCAGCGAGCGCTTAGGGGCCCTGTGTAGTGATATACGAGGTGCTCAAGGTAAACGCTCTAAAGGATTAAGTGGGGGATCCCCGGCCCAGATCTTTTTACAGGGGGATACGGGGCCGTCTGGTAAACCTACGCCGAGTCAAAGGAGGCACCTGGCGCTTTGAACGCTCCTACAGGCAAACACCCTCGGTCTGCGCCCTAATCCTCCCTAAACTCCGGCTCTCTGAAGAGAGGGACAGACCGGGCGGGCGGAAGATATAGATCAAGCCCAGGGAAGAAGAGAGAAAAAAACAATAAAGAGGGAGAAAAATAAAAATAAAACTGTAATTAAGAATCTCTGACTCACTAGCGGCGGCTAGTTAGCGGAGGCAGAGACCTCCCTCCTATTGAGTAAAGTGGGATAACTTGGACTCCATCACATGTAATTAAATCTAATAGAAATTAATTGAATCACATCTGAAAGGGATCAGACTCATTTACAGAGAGGTAAGAGGGGGGTACAGGGGTGCAGGGTGGAGGGGTAGGGGGGGTACGCTCACCTATCTGTTCCTAACCTGGCCTGTTTTTCAGGGCACATCTGATCTCGCCTCACCGTATTAGGGCCCTGCGAAAACACTCTTATTACAGACCTCACCTCATTACAGCCATCTTAATCCGCCCCACTCCCAAAGGCTCTCGCATAATAAGCCTGGAATGTACTTCTCTCTAATTTTACCTTTGGAAAAAAAAAAATGTAAAAAAAAAAAAAATTAATTGCTTCAGAGGCTGAGGCTTGGACTTCCATAACATAAAATAAAAATTAAAAATTAAAAAAAGAAAAAAGGAGGGGGGGGGGGGGGGCGGGGGTAAAAAAAAAAAACCCGACCAAGCACCACTCTGCTGCTGACACTTCAGGTACCCCTGGAACAGAAGAGAACACTCATTTCTGCTCCAGTTCTTTATAAAATCCCACCCCAGGCCTTCGGTGGGAGCCATAAAACCCGCCAAAATGCCTCCGTTGGACTGGAGGAGCATTAAAAAAACGCGGCCGAGAACATCGCGGCGAGTTCGAGCTCAAACTGCTGAACGAGTGCTGGGGCGCTCCATCTGGGATCACCTCCTGCCATCAACTAACGAACGGCAGCGCAGGTGAGGGCTCCGATTGGCCTCTGCCCGGGCTTCGGCCCCTCCCCCTTTCGAGGACCCCCTCGGGGGGGGGCGCCGCGAGCGTGCGGAGGAGCAAAGGTAGAGAAAATTACTGAAGAGACAAAACGCAGAGCTGGGACTTAAAAATAGCCTCTACAGAGAGGGTGTTCACACAAACACAGCAGCAACTCCAACATTAAAGACAACACAATAAAAATAAATTATGATAAATGCCTGCAGACCATTAGCAACAGATAATACCTAAACGAGCACGCATTTAAATGTCTAGATGCAAATGAATTCGCGGAGACTAACAGATTGTGCTTTTTTCCCCTCTAATGTATGTATATTTACGGTAGAATTATCTTAAAATAAATCCCTTTGGAGTGTTTCAAGTGCATAAGCTGGCATAATTTATTTGCGTATTTATTCACTATCCTAGGAACAGGAGTGTTCTGCTCGGAATTGAGCAGTTCCTAATCTTTTATATGCTGACACTAATAAAGACCTAGCTTCACTGATTTGAAGAAACAGAGCAATCAATATAAACTGCTAGATATTTGGATTATCTCGTAAAAAAAATGTGAGCTTGTTAACTGAATGAAAATATGCTAAATTTGTCTGAACAGAGCACTTCCAATATACTCTTTTTAATTTGGGCATTTAATACCACCAAACAGCGGAACCATGGGGACACACTGAGAAAATGCTTCTGCCGTTTATGGAGTGTACAGTATGTAATCTACTCTCCTCTGTACATACGTGTGTGTGTGTGTGTGTGTGTGTGCACGCCAGTCCATGCACGGAAGAGTTTCTGAAACACTGCAATTGGTGCGACCGCAATTTCCTCAACTGCAAAACCGAGCTGCAAACTGCAAAGTCCTCGAAACTGGGAAGAGCGTGCAGTGCTATTTAGCGGTTTAAGGACTAGAAGAAATGTTTACTTAGCAGCTGAAGAAACAGAAGTCGCCATGTGTTTCTGGTTAAATGTGAATTTGCGCGTTAAGAGGTTTAATTGCTGCGGCCGCCGTGCTTTATACTGCAAGGAGAAAGCCTGAAAGACTGCCTGAAAAACCACTAACTAAAAAAGATAAGTAGCTCAACAGCCCAACATGTGTTCTGAATCACACACTCCGGACCTGAAACCAATTTTCCAATTTCCCATATGGCTTGACACAACAGAGCTTTTTCGTCTCCAAAGAAAATTTAAGATCAGCACAATCGCTATAAAGTGCAGTTTATGATTTGTTTAATGGGTGTTTTGATGTGAAATATACTTTTTACACACTGCTGCCCTCCAAGAAGCCACTCATGGCAAATGAGGCACAAACTTTTCAATTTAATTTATATTTTGACAAAAAATAAAAATAAAAAACAAATCTCTCTTCCTTGCTTCGAAGCCTGCTTGGATCATTGTTAAAGTGTATGCAACAATAGATGGATTTGATTGCAGGTTGCCGGGGCTCTGACAGAGAGGAATGATTTGCGGTAATGACATTGTTTAGATTGGGAGCCCCGCGGAACCTTGAACCTCGCCACATTCTCTATATGATCACTCAATCAGATTTCCTTTTTGTGCCACAGTTAAAAGATTGGGTTTTTGGGGTGGGGGAGGGGGGGGGGGCTTCCAAATCAGTCACGGCCCGGCAGTTTTCGATAAAAGTAACACCAGAGGTGGATTCATATTTTTCCTCTCGAGGCAGATGCGATCACATATGTTTTCCTGCAGGATCCAGATGCTACACTGAAACACCCATGTGCTTAACAAGCTGTGGACATAAAACATCGCCGGGGCCTCCGTTCGGCTGCAGTTTTTGGGCCGATTACGGGGTGATTTATCGCGAGCACATGAAGAGCGCGGAGATGAGCGCTCGGGATGTGCTTTTATCAATCTTACCAACCTCAACGCAGATCCAGCCCCTCCGAGAGCCGTTATTCTTTATGGATTATAAACGCGGACTATGAAATTAAGCCCAATCAGAACGCAGCGCGACGCGAGAGATCCAATTAAAGCCAAGATCCCGTTACGAAACACTGCCGTCGCACCCCGAACCGAACGGCAGAACAAAGTGAGCAGGCCGCGCGCTAACCGGGTAACCTTGTGACGGCACGGCGCATTGATTGCCGTTTACAGGTTAACAAACTGCCTCAAATAAATGCCTTCAGCTGAAGAGGGATTTTTAAAAGTAGAGACGAGGCGGTAGAGCCTCATACACCCTGGTACTGCCCCGGGTTGGCTTGGCCCTCCATCTTCAGATGGAGACCTCCTAGGTTCTTTATTATCGAGAATCCCACTGCCTTTGGCCAGAGCATTTACCTCTGTCTATGTGGAGAGGAAAAAATAAAAACACACACAGCACATGACCCTTGCCAGCGAGCGTATTTTCATCAGGGAGATGCATTAATCTTCCTCCGTTGCTGAAAAAATGTGAATTGTTGTTTTAAACTCAAGATGGCCTCAATCCTCGGAGGTTGCACACTTGTTAGCGTGGGGTGGGATCTTAATGCGCGAGACAAGCGAGGCTCCAACTACTTCACAAAGGCTTCGATTTATCAGTCTGTTTATGTATTATACCTTTCTGCTGAACTACTTGGTAACAAAATTGCTCGAAAAAGGACCACAGCCCAGACGACTTTACTGAATTCACAGAGTGAACAGTTTCTCAGATGCAGGAATGATTTAAACCATGCCTGTTTGGACAACACACACCCATTTAGAAAGATGTCTACCTGTAAGGAGCTAATATTGCATCACTTGATGTTTGGTTGTAACGTTTTAAAACTTTCATAATCCACAGCCAACTGCAGACACACAGAGCAGAACATGCCTGTGCTTTCATAAACACTCGTCTTATCAGCCATGAAATCTACCATTCCTTTCCTCATTTCATTACGCTTAACCAAATCCACCCGTAACTGTTCTCAGGCAGGCAGACAGACTGATGGACAGATAAAAACACGTGGGGGTGATGGCATGACATCAGTTACACTGAAGTGTTAAATTGTACATACAGAGGTCAAAATTCTAGCTTGTATTGTCTTATTGTATCCCGTGCAATGTGTTGCCTGTTTCTGTCATTGTCTGCGACTGAGTTACTCGTACATTTGGCATACGGTTACGTCTCATTGTCCTACCTGTCAATGATGACTGTCCTCTGCATTACTACTATTATTATCACTTTCATCCATCCATTTATCTATCCGTCCATCCATCCATCCATCTATCCATCCTTCTAACCCAATGTAACACAGGACAAGCCTGAGAGTCTGACAGGATGCAGAGAGAAATGCTCTTGCATAAAGACAAAGGCTGGGATTCAGTTAACATTTGTCCTTTAATTGACAATTAAAAGAAGATACAAGAACATATTTAGAGGTACTAGGCAAAAATGGAAAAGGTCTTTGGTCCTTAATGGGTTGCAAACCAATCAGGCTCGGATTCATACCTCACATGCTCCAAGGCCTGGTCGCAGCCCATGATAGGCTAGGATAGAACAGAATAGAATTTAACCTGGAAGTGCAAATTTGGGAGGAGGAGCCTAAAGCCATCACACCTTGGATTTGAAGTAGCAATCTGCTGCGTTCGGAATGGCTCCCTACACGCTTCATAGTGCACTATTTAGTTTCCTAATTCTCAATTGAGAACACTGAGAGACAGCCTACAAAATGGCCAATTCCCTAAATAGTGAAGTGTATAGGGAGTCATTCCAAATTGCATCCGTTTTAAGAAGCGCTGTGGCATTTGAAGAGAGTTCAGAGTGAGAGAGAGAGAGAGAGAGGAGTGGTGAGCGGGGTCAAAGGGCACGTTACCTCAGAGGAGGCCAGTTCCTGGGACAGCTCCTGTATCCTCTGCTGCTGCTGCACAAGGAGCTCCTGCACGGAGGCCAGCGTCGCCTGCAGCTGCGTCACTGCGGAGGGACAAACGCATGCATGCGGCTGTCACCAACGCAGCGCCGTCACACACATCGCATGCGCCGAGAATCGCGTGAGAAGCGCGCCTCACACACCAAACGCAGAGTATTCACACTGGGCTTAAAAACGAGACGTAAAATCTAATTTCATTACAGGCAACGCCGGCTTCTGCACCTGCCACTTGCTGTCACCGTATGACCGTTAACCTTCAACGTAGCCCACTCAGCTTGGTGCGATTTCTGTCACGTCACCTAGCGGTTTCTACCCAGCTAGGGTACAAATCTTTCAGTAACGTCACCGGTCCAAATGGGAGACTTGTTGTCTACAAAGACTCATTGTATATGTACAGTATATAAGCCCTTTGTCGGTCAAAACCGCAATCTAAATCAAAACGTGTCAAGTACAAATAAATGCAACAAAGGACTAAGAACACCAGTCTTACCCCAATCAAGTGAATAATATGTGTAACCTGCAAATATGTAGTGAAGTCTGTGCTGAGGGGAAATTGGTGCTAAACGGGGCCAAATTGTGCTTTTTGGAGTTCACTGATGATTTTGTTAGAACATGGCAACCTGCGAGACACAGTGTACAGTACATTGGACATGTATTAAGACCATTGCTTTACGTTTTCCTGCTTTCAGACTTTAAACATTTTGCTGCTTTCAAGCCAACAAAAACAAGTGAAAAGTATATAAATGCAAAAAAAAAAAAGAAAAAAAAAAAAAGAAATAAAAATGGATACACGTTGATTGCATAAGTATTCAAGCCCAGTGCTCCGGCAGCTCAAAATTAATGCAGGTGCATAAAACAACCTTAACAAGCCATACAATTAGTTGATTGGCCTCTGTCTGTGTGCCATAAAAGTGATTATCATCATTTCAGGATAAAAGAAAAAAACATCTGTTTTTAGGAGGATTTGCTAGCTAGTGAATTTTAAGGAAAGAGACAAAAATGGAAAGACCAAGTCAGGGATGAAGTTATGAAAAGACACAGATTAAGAGAAGGATACAAAGAAAATATTATCCCAGTGAGTGCTGTTTGCTCAATAATAAAGTGGAAGGAGCATCGTAGCACCCAAGCTAGAAAAGCTCGTAGCCCCAAACTCAGGGACAAGAAATCAGTTTTGCTTAAAATCAAGAAATGCATAAAATGTAAATGTATCGTTTATAATCCGGCAAACATGTGACAACTGGCAATCCACTGGCAATCCACTGGCAATCCACTGGCAATCCACTGGCAATCCACTGCATAAAACGATCACCCAGGAACAACAACAATAAAGTCTTAAATACAATAATAAACAGAACTGTAATGAATGCAAAAAAAGACAAATGTCTGCAATAACGCACAAAACACTGACTTGTTAAACTAAAAATGATGCCACCAAAAATGTACTGGTAATAAAATCTAGTACAATACAACACAGCAGTGCAGCACAGGTGTATAAAGTGATGAGAAATAATAAAAGTATTATCAGTCCCCCAGGATGAATATCATAACTCCTAAAATTACATTTATCTGCAAATCTATCTGGTTTGGGCCCCTGGTGGTAAACTTTAACCTCATTTTTAACTTTAATTTCGTGTCCAGTGCAGGAACCTAAAATAGGCCCCTATCAGTACACTATATTATGTGCTTCAGTGAACACACACACACACACACACACTGGCTCCACTACCAGGCACAAGGCAAGGGCAGCGTCAACTCCTGCCGAAAGAAAAACAAGGTTCTACAGCAAACAAAAGGAAATTAAATGTTTACATTAAACAGGCAGTAATACATTTTAAATGGTCTAACAAATGCTTCCACGTGTTCTTTAACCAAATCAAAGCATGACGGCTACCGCTGCTGCTTTCTGTCCTGGCTGGATATATATTTGTTATTTTTCGGGCCATAATTAATTTCATCGGCAGTGTAAACCTAGCTAACGGCGCGGCGGGCCACGTCCCGGGTTCACTCACAACAGCGCGCCACACAGACCCCAAAGGTGGCGAAAGGTGTACAAACCACATAAGAGCCAAAAGGTGTGCTCCAGGCTTAGCCCCTAATTCGAGAACCTCTTGATGAGGCCAAATCCTTAAACCGTTTCGGGATACGATGATTTAAAACAGCTCCGTGTGGCCTGAAGGATGCGTCGTGTTTAAACGCAGCCAGTCACTGCAATTATAATACAAAGTTAAGACTACTAAATAAAGGTTAACTTTACAGTAAGAGCAATGAACATACATTTTTATCTCCAATAACCCTCAATTACACTGAGCCTCTAATATTCCAAGACTACAGACTTCTCTGAGAGGCGGGTAGACAAGGCAAAATACTTCCACAAAGTCAATAATTAGAGCTATCAGTTACATAAGCAGTTCTGTAGCCTGCTTGAGACATTACAAACCTTATTCACTTACAGCCTCTGTCAGAAGATCACAAGTTGTAAGAAACGAAAAGGCTCTGGATTGTTCTATAGGATTAAAACAGAGCACAAAATGAGTGTTGGAAAGCATGCACTTGAGGGTTTCAGAGCTGTGGAAATCCTTTTTTTTATCACCATTTTGAAGCGGGGCGTTAAAAACGTCATGTTAGAGAAAATTGGAGATGCTGAGTTCACTGGTTTCTGCCAAATGTAGACCCAAATGTAGACAAAAGCCTGTATTCAATCAAAACCTGTCCTTAACTTTGGACTTACAAGTAAATGCTAGCACAACAATTTTTTTGTCACCAACTCAATTTGATGAGTAAGTTTTGGTGTTTTGCTGAACTCGGCATAACGCTATATTGTCATAGTGACAATAAATCATTCAGCCACATTTCTTTGCTGTATTTTACATTTATGAGAAATGCACAAAACAATTTCTTCAATATTTACTATATTCTTTAATAAACATGGGTGTGGTGTTCGTTTTATCTAGGTCGGGGATGTAATGACATTTTCTTTGAGCAACACAAATTGATTAAATCTCTAATCTGGTGTCTGACTTCATATTAAATAACAGTCTGTATGCTTCCATTAGCAGACTAACCACTGATCTTACTTACTGCTACATTCAACAAGCAAAAAAAAAACGGGAGAAAAAAAAAACACCCCCTTTCATTTGGTGGGGAAGAGATCCAGACGAAATGTCCCTCTTAATCCTAATAAATATTGCTCTTCCAGCATTGACTTTGAAGATTGAATTATTTCAAGCTCAACTGAAGGTACAGGAGACCAGAGACAAATAAAAACAATAATAAGAAACAGCGCTAACAGCGGCTCTCGGTGCTATAAAACGGTGTATCATTTCAAATAACACTGAGAACAGTTGGATTCTCCCGGCTTCCACTTGCACGCGTATTCCCAAACAAATGCATTAAGTTTCCAAACTGATTATATTACAGAAAACCAATAAACATTTGTATAAATCATCCTGAGCAAAGTGTTAAATCAAGTCTAATTGGTTTAACATCAAGAGATATTGTAGCTCCCTACTGCTTGGCGGTTGAGTGGATGGCTTAGGGCTTTACAATACAGCTCTCTTTGCAAATGCAAAGTATTCTGCATTAAATACTTTTTTTCCATTCTAGCTCTTCCTGGAATGACTCACCCAAGCTGTTAGTGAGTCTCGATAACAGCTGGTGTAAGGGGCAATAGAATTCACCCAGGCTGTTCTGGGACCTAGGCCCGGGTGCCCAGTCACTTGCCCTCAGGACCTGCGCGGCTTTGGGTCAGTCAGAGAATCTGTTACAAACCTGCTCATCACCCGCCATTTAAAAACATTTCGCCTGAAATCTTCTTCTGGCATTAGTAAGAAAACCATACTGTTACATGTATCTATGTTCTCCGAATGTTTATTTAAACCAAAATAGAAAAATGGCAGGTACCTGTAAATTATCAGATTGTATGTGGATGGCTGCATATTTCTCAACATACTTATCCTTATTTTTACATTATACATCACACTTGGTACTGTCATTTTTTAAAATTTATCGCTGAAGAAGTGCTAATCCTTCTCGGAGTAAACCGTTGCATTATCAAAATGACTAAATACAGCTACAGGGATTAGGAAACCTTACCGGAACAATTTACGTTATGGACGCTCTCTTGTTAGGTTGATGTAGCTATATACAGCAGGTGCATATCTGATATGAAAGTATGAGCACTCAATGTAAAGAAATGGGGAGGCAAACCTCTACTAAGAGCGTGATGCTCATGATGGCAACACCTTGGGAAAATGCTGCCAAACAGCGCCACTTTGATATACAGTGGAAAACGCTTCAAGAACCATGTCCCTGAGCAGGTACCGCCAACTTCTGGCACCTCTGCCATATAGATTATAAGGTAAGGCACAGGTGTGCGCGCAGGTAGTCACTTTTAACAGTGCATCAAGGCCACAAGGCAGGGCGCCCACAGCAATGGCTGCATGGCTGGCATTCAACTCAAACCCTGACACACGTACCATACTGTACAGCGGCGCGGACGAATGAACGTCTTTGAGAAGAATATTCATTTATTTGGCCAGCATGGCTTCGTTAGGGTTAGAAACATGTGAGTTGGGGAGGTTTATAAGTGCTTCTACAGCTGCTGCGGAGAAGCGGACACAATGTGCTCGGTAAATTATTCAGTAAATACCTCGATATAGCGCACGCTACATATGTCTGGGCCCGAGTCTGCCTTTAACGGCCAGCTGGTCACCAATACGGTTCCCACCGACGGAGAGGCTCCAGTGCCACACAATTCCATCGGGCCGTGGCGCTGAAGTGGTTCCAAGATCTATTCATTAACTGTCCGCGTGAAGTTGTAGGAAATTATAATGGGAGCCGTGGACCCACTCTGAGCAGAGAGAGCAACGCAGTTTTATTCAAAAGGAAACATCACTTCAGTGCATTCAGCACTAGAGAAATACATGAACTTTAACAAAGGGCTCTGGAAATTGGCAGGAAGGCAGTTATTTGCTATTACTCACGTTACAACCCCCTCTCTCTCCCAACTGTTAACTGAAACAGTCATTAACTACAATGGCAGCTTGGCTATTCCAGCCACAGTAAATTGGAAACACCACCACAACTGAGAGAGAGAGAGAGAGAGAGGAGAGAGAGAGAGAGAGAGGGGGAGGTTGGCTTTCTATGAGGAAACTGTCATGATCACAGAACCTGTTGTGCCCAGAATATGATGGCATTCTTATCATTAAATCTTGCCGAAAACAAAACCGTGATTATCAATGCTAAGAACAGAGACAGAAAAACGTAGCATTCACAGACAAAATGTTTTTGCATACAGGAATCAAAATGACAATATAAGAGCTCATTTGTTAAGCAGATTATTGCAGGCACGCCAACGTCGCATGCAACTCACACGCCCGTCCTTTAAAAGCAAATATCTATTTCTAAAATAGAAAATGCATTTTTTTAAAACATCATCCTCATTAAACTTGGGAGACCAATAAAGTCTACTTTATGTCACATCTCTAGTCAGTTTGATGATGTAGAAATGTGTACTTAATATTTTGGCTGAAGACCCACAGTATTATCATGTGTAAAAAAAGAAGAAAGCTGTGAATGAATTGTTTCATGTGATGACACAGAACTTCCTCTAATAGAATTGCCTGTTTGATTCGTACATTTTACACCACTGGGAAGCCTTAAAAACGATGGCAGTTCTGTGATCCCATAAGAACTACAATTTACAGAATTTCATTCCCCCACTTAGTACCAAGATTAAAGCTGCAATAACGATGAGCTATTATTGCGGAAAATGAAAAGAACAGAAGTTAATGTGTCAGTTAAGGTTTGCAACACATTAACAATACTGTATACGGGTACAGTACAGACAAATGGTACAGACAAATTAACAGCCTGCAAAGCATCGTATAGGCTACTTAATGTAAGATTTTGTGTTTACCTAGGTTAACACCAACACATTTTTGATGATGAAATCACTGTAATCTGACATTAAACAAAACATTCTGCAACGTTACGATATTCATAACCCTCAGAAACTCAAACCTACCAAATATGAAAATATATATACTTTTACATTATGGTATTTTTTGTAAATTTTGTAAAGAAGACACCGCTGTCACCCAGACGTGCTGAATGCTATGCTAATCAGGCTAAGTTTCTTTCACAACTGCCCCTGCTCCTGATGCCGGCGACTCGGCGAGGACGTTTAATTACTCAGCTGAGGAGCGGCAGCCCTCCCACGCTGACGGGCAGGCAGAGATTCCTCACCTGTCCAACGCGGGGAGACGCACCTGTCACACAGGACACTTAATCACCACCACGAGCCGACACTGGCCCGGGCACCACACTTCTACGCCGAAAATTAAAATGAACTTTCTCGCCACGGAGAGGAAGGGGGTGCGTGTGGGTGGAGGGGTGGAGGGGGGGGGGGGAGGACGACAAAAAAAAAAAAAAATAGAAACGTTGTCATTTTCCTTCTCCTCATTAATATTCTGAGGTTAAGAGCTTTTCAGCGAAACGTAATTAATTGAGGGTGAGCCGACAGTAAACAAGCAATTTCAAATTAAAGCGAAATGACGGGAGCGTCGTTTGTAAAATGTGAGCAGATTTTGGCGACAGATAAATGAAGGAAAATGTTAAGGAGGAAAAAGTGATGAAGATATTAATCTTCACCTGTCTGTGTCAGCGTGCCACTCATCTCGGCGACGTGGCTCTCCATCCTCTGCAGCTTCTTGCTGTCCTCGCGGCTGCCTATGACCAGGGGTACGATGTATTTCTGCAATTAAAAAACATGACACCCTATTAGAATTCTCCTCAGGAAGAGAGGGGGTAAAAGAGAGGAGAGAGGGGAGAAGGAGAGAGGAGCGTGCATGTTTAACATGTCCGCTGACGGAGGAACAAAGCGCTGGTTCTGAAGCCCGTGACAGCGGGGGTCCGATCACCTGCTTCGCACCTGAAACCAGAGACCCCCCCCCCCCCACCCCCCACCCCCAAACTGCCCAATTCCCCATTCCCAGCACACACAGACAGACACTATTCTCCAGGAAACACCACATTCTCCAGGAAACACCAGCGCAATCAAACCCTGCAGCTGCCCCTCTCAACTATACGCGCACGGAGGAGTGACGGGCTAAAGACGTGGGACGCGTGTCGCGCAGAGGCGCTGAGTGCGGTAGCGGGACGTCGCGCAGAGGCGCTGAGTACGGTAGCGGGACGTTGCGCAGAGGCGCTGAGTGCGGTAGCGGGACGTCGCGCATCGCCTTGCACGGCCATTCAGACTCGGATTCTTTACGGTTTTCACTTTTTTTTTTACTGGACAAGCTACAAATGACACGTTCACATTTCTATACATGTATTACTTTCATTCGAAATGCACATGTTCAACATAGACCATTTTTCAATAAAGATCAAGTTGGCAGATGTTGCTTGCGTAAGTATTTCACTGTTTCACTCCTCTGCAGCTCTGGTCCAAGTGCTTTAGATTATTGTCCTCCTGAAAGGTGAATGCTCACCCCAGCTTCAGGCCTTTCGCAGACTGAGACACATATTCTGCCAGTATTTGGCTGTACTTTGTTCTGTCCATTTTCCCTCCAACCGACGAGTTCCCACAGGCCTGCCAGAGAGCAGCCTTGTCCATAGCATGATACTGCCACCACCATTTCACTGTAGGGATGGTGTTCAGAAGGACATGCGCAGGGTTTATAAAGGTTAGGTCTGATGCATTTTGACCAAAAAGCTCCAGTTTAGTCATCTGACCACAAAAACTTTTTCCACATTCTCAGCTGGAACAGTCGCGCTGTCTTGCACACTCCAGGCAGGGCTTTGAGATGGATTTTCTAAAAAAAATAAAAAAATAAGTGATAGCTGTTTTCATGCTACTCTGCCAGGAAGTCCAGATTTGTGTAGTGACACTCGATATTGTTGACTAATTAACATTTTCTTACTCTCAGCCAATTGAACTCTGTAGCTCTTTGTAGAATAACTGTATGGAACATAGACGGGTTTATTGTTTGGCTTGTTGTGGTGGTTTTTTGCACTTAGAGTTGCCAGAGCACATAAAACTCGGAGCAGCAAATGCAATTGCCTATTGTCAAGTCCCTACATATTACTGATGCAAAGGCAAGCATTAATTGGAAACAAGTCACTTTCCATTAATAAAAAAGTAAAAATACTAGAGAAGGGGGGCATTTCATAGCACACAATGGACACATTTCATAGGACACAATGTGGAGCAGTCAGTCAGTAAAAGTCAGTTTGTGTCATACAGAAAGGTGAGAACAACATTAAAAAAAGAGCCAACAGATGCCAAAGATAGTGAGCGGTTCACTAAAAAGAACATCTATTGTTTATAAAGCTGACGATATGTATGAATGTGTCCAATCAATAAGGATTTAACTTCCTAAAATTGGTGCTTTTTCCACATCACCTTCAAAGTCAGATTTTGAGTTCCAAACAACCTCCGTTCACAAATAACATGAATAAAATGCAACTTTGACATAACATATCTTATACATACATACACACATTTTTATAATAGCCCCTGGTAACCCTTCCATGATTCCACACACCTCTGAGCTGTGCCTGTTGTGAGTGCAGTGGTGAAGCACTGCATGCTGGGTTCAGTATACACACAGATGCACACAGATGAGCCCTGTGCTCTCAGTGCGGTATATAAGTATAGTTCCTCATCCAGCAGTGGGACGGCCCAAAAGCCTTTCTCCAAAATGAGCCAGGCCTCCCTCTAGCCCAAGCACCCAGGAATGACAGCAATGGAGGAGGGGGGTGCTCCTCTGGCAGCCTACAGAAACCGGCCCCATCCGCACCACACCCATGGGGGGGAGGGTGGTACCGGTTACATTTTGGGTTTCCCAGCATAACTTTCAAAGGGCGTCGATGGGGATCCATCAACAAAAAAAAAAAGACGGTGGTCAACAACACATTTTTTGCCACAAATCATTTAGCAGTCAATTGACACGGCTTAACTTCAAAAATTGTGATCGTGCACACAGTACAAAAATGCACTGTGAAAGCTTCCAGAGCCTCCGTCAAACCAATCTGCTCTGAACGGCACCCAGACGAGCGTGTTGTGCTATTTAATCTCTTTGTGGACGTCTGGAACTGATCGGCGCTGATGGAGAGCCAGCACACGCGTCCAACGCGCGCCGCTGAGAACACGGTCACAATAAGAGAGTCGCTGGGAAGCAGCCAAGCTGCAATCCCGAGATAGATTGTTTTATTTATTTATTTTTTTTAAATGAATGAATGAAACACAACTCGACCAGACGACTGCGTACACTGCCCCATGACAACACGGAGAGGAGCAGTCTTCAAAGAGCTCCGTCTCTGCAGGGAAACTGAAAACGAAAGATGGCTCCACGTCACCAGAGAGCTGAAAAAGGAAAAGCATCCAAAAAGTTGGACCGATTGAGCCAGCGAGGGTCTTACGCTAACCAAGATGGGGACACATTCTGGAGGAAGTCTTGGACCGTTTCCATGCAACCATGCAGTTCCATCCCTATAAATGGGAAGGTTGTCATCATTATTTACTCAGTTGGCCAAAGTCAAAAGGAGAAAAAGAGAAATCAAAGGTTGTTATTATTACTCATCACCCATATTTCCAGCTCCTTTCTTCTTTTATGTTTCACTAGGGAACATTACGTAAAACGTGAATGGTGACCGATTTTCTTTCGTTCTTTCCTTCTTGGGGTATACATGGCGGGCTTTAACAGACATTTATTCTCTTCTAAAATCTGATTAAAGTCATAAAAAAACATAAGATTTCCACCCTCCACTCCAAAATGTTCCAGGAAAAAAACTAAAACTCAGCGTGTAGTCGGGGGGCCAGAACAGCATGAGAGGCTATCGCTTAGCCTCCCGGCACAGAACAACAGAAGAAGAAATGTGGAAACTGTGCCACAATGCACACCGGCCATCAATAATGCACTGGAAACAATTAAGCTGACTGGGAGTGTAATCTGATGGGGTCGCTGTTTAATGCCGCATTCATATTCACATTCGCTCCTTTTTAGCCTCGTTGACGATGCTGATTGGTCGAGAGAAGGGTGGGGTGGGTGGGCGGAGGGTTGAGGGCCGCGATCATGAGCGAGCGACGGTGCAGTTGGGCTCGGACGCCGCCTGGGTGGTGCAACAACTACGCCCAAGTTATGACCACCATCTTTCCAAAACCAGCTTGTCCTTCCCCGCAGTGAGCACTTCCCCAATAACGGTCTGCCTCTTTAAAAGACGCTATAGAATTAAATGCTCCAGGAATAATGATGCAATTACCTTCCGGAAACTGACTCGCTAAGCAAAATGTAAGAAAGACCGTAACCTTACCATTTACGCAACAGAACAAGAACGACAAATTATTTTGGACAATTTTGTTCCTTGTTTAGTCAGTACCATCAGATTAACAACATTTACATTAGCATAAGATTAGAAAAAGTGCACATTTTCAGAATAACCATATTTTTTTCCTGCATGTTCCCTCTCATTAATTTGCAAAAAAGTCTAGGGTTACATGATGCTTTGTTTTACCCATAAAGTGTTTTTTTCTTTTCTTTCCCCCCTGGTGCACTCTGGGGTGGACAGCAATTCTCTCAGTTCATTCAGCGCCATTTGACTTAACAGACGACGCGTAGGCCAGGGAATAAGCAGAGGGGCACAGCTCTGGGTTCAAATTCATTAAGTCTGTGGCCCCCCCGGCCTGGCCCCAACTGCTCGATTAGAGCATGTCACCTACTGAGGACAATTACTTGTCAGAGCAAAGCCGTGCTAGAAAAGCAGCCCTGTACCAGCAGAATAAACAACCGGGCCGGGAGCCAATGGAAGCGGTTGTTTTCACAAGATGAGTTCTGTTGCTGCACCCGAGCGGCAGATTGGGGGGTTGGTTTGACAGAAGCAGCGTGTTCAGTCTCGCACTGCGACACAACACACGTGGGCAGCACAAGAACACCTGCACACAGGTAACACAGGCTGTCATAGATAAACCCCAGGAGGACCCACCTGGGGGGGCAGCAGTGAATGAGCGGACCCCCCGCCCAACCCAAAGTATGGCCCAGTCCCAGGTAGGAGACTGTGGTGATATTCCTTAATCAGGTACGAATGTGCTCTTCCTCCCAGGGAAAAACCTGGGTTAAATACTGAATATTATATACTCGCTGTTGTAAAGTTTCCCTTTTTGTTCGGTTTTGCCGTTTCGTTCACGATTGCGGTTTTACTTAAGGTTTGCCATTTTGTTTGGTTGCCATTTCACTCTACGAACAAGCCCCGGTTTAAAAGGCCCGATCTTCGGCCTCGCCGTGGCAACCGGTGCCAGGTGCTCGTGCCAGCTTTTCAGAACAGCGCCCGGGTAGCCGACGCCACGAGAAGTAATAAACACTTAAAAGTTGAAAAAGATTAAATGAGTGTCAACACAAGCAGTAATTAATAAGTGCGCCGCTGTGAGCTGTGTTTACAAGGAGCACCATAGCATAAATAACGGGACAGGCAGGAGACAGGGCATATGGCACGACTGGTGCTACGCTCCTGGGACATGACAACAGTGTGAGTCGTCCCGCCAGGGAACCCCCGCCTCGCCTTCAACGACCTGCGGGGGGGGGGGGGGGGGGGGGGGGGCAGTGCACGAGAGAGCCAGGGGAGAGATCGACGATCAGAGAGAGGGAATATAGGGAGAAAAGAGAAGAGAAAGAAAAGACAAGAGATGGAGAGAGAGATAAAAGGAAAGACTGGTGTGTGAGAGAGAGAGAGAGAGAGAGAGAGAGAGAGAAACTAGAAAAGGGTGAGAAACTGAAAGAAGGAGACAGGTGTAAAAGAGCGAGAGGGCGGGTAGGAGACGTCGAGGCGAGGAAGACGAAGGTAAAGAGTAAAGACCGAGCACTAAAAGGGGAGAATAAGGTCAACGGCGCTGCAAAGACCTGCACTTGTTTGTTTCGCTGAGGGGAAGTGGTTCTTTTCCCTTATGACACCTTAAGTTTTCACACCTCATTTCTTTTTTTTTTGTGTTGTTGTTGCCCTGCACACAATATAAGAGCACAGGAGCGCTTACTGCTGAGAGGCCAGCCAGCCCATGAAGGCTCATCGCTTTCTCAAACACGGTCTCTAACACTCCCACCGTTTACACGTCTTCTGTGAGGCCCAGGAAGCTATTCTTCAAAAATCAATACAGTTTGCCTGAAAGAAATACTTCCTATCGTCAGTGCAAAAATAGCCCGTCATAAATGAACACCTTTGCTCTTTTTCTAGCAGCAGAATTCAGATTGAAATAGTTTCTGTGAGCCACTTAATTAATCCTTTGTGCTACAACAGAAGACTTCTCTTCAGGTAAGTAATAAATGAATACAAACGGTTGATACCTAGAACCAGTCTTGTTACCTTTGTTGCAATGAGGACTGATAAGATCTTTAACGACAGTACGATTTCGAATCCCAACGCTGTTCTTCAAATTACTGAATGGGAATTTCCAACATAAAAGCCAAATTTAGAAGATTCCCCATCGCAACAAGTCTGAACGCGACCCTCGATGTTACTCCCCTTTCACCGGGGTTATTTCAGTCACGCTAATACGCTAACGTTCCCTTCGACTCAGATACGCTGTGGATTTATAGGGCCCGGCGTGCTGGCGAACGGAAACGCCTGCCCCGTCAAAAGAGCTGCAGGCCGAAAGACGCCCGCCCGCACTGACACGCCGTCCACATCATACGAGTCTCAACCCCCAAACCCCGTTGCCATGACTTCAGGGGAGCGCCGCAACCCGCTGGGTAAGAGCCGCCGCTAACGTCTCATCCACCTATAAAACGCAGTAATGGAGTCCACATGTCAGAGCGCCGCTTCTGAGGCCTGAGAGGGATTAGTGTCACTCAGGAAAATGGCTTCCGCACTGAGAGTGGGGCTGCCGTCCCCGCGCACCCCTGCCACTGTGTGTTTGATAAAAACCAGAGAGAGATAGAGAGAGAGAGAGAGCAGGGGAGGGGCGGGAGAGGCTGAGAGAGAGAGAGAGAGAGAGAGAGAGAGAGAGACAGAGTAAAAGAGAAAAGCTGAGAAGTGAGGGGGTAAAAATGAGCTCATGTTGATGACGCAAACAGGCCAAATTCAGTGATCTATACAACATCTGGCCCTCCGCTTTCTCCTCTTGGGGTTTTAAAAGTCCCCGACGTAACCGCAAACTGAAAAAAGCCAATATTAAAGAAAATTGTGCTGACAGGGGTGATCATATCCTGTGCGGAAACGTTCGGGGTTTAAAAATAGAGCGGTGTGTGTACCGCGTGCCGACATTGTGAGGACCGGTGAGATCGTTATCATGTCTCAGGTCTCACGCACAGAGACGATGACGTACCCGGTACAGCTGATGGAAGCCCAACGCCATGCCAGTCATGATGATAGCCAGGGCCCCGTAGTCCCTCCATCTATACCCAGGGGGACCTGCAGAGACAGACACGCCCAGCCCTGTCAGTAGGACCTCACAGTTAGCCCGTTAGCCCGTTAGCCCCCGTTAGCGCGCCACAGAAATTAAAGGTACCGTGACAAAGCGTGAATTCAAGAGGTAAACTTATACGATGTACAACGAAGAAAGGGTCACAAAAGAACCTGATTTATGAATTCCCAAACTAATTTGAAGGCAGAACTATATATATATATATATATATAAAAACTACTACATTTGACTTCAGTGTATACAGCTGTACATGAGTGCATGAATCATATCAAAATCGCATTCAATTTCATGCATAAAAATAGAATTAGTTAAAAATAAACATTCATTTTATGGAGGCTTTCTCAGTGGCATATTCAGCCCAGGCACTAGATGTCAATGCACCACAATGTCTGCACTAAAACCCTCACAGTGCCCTGCCGCTGGGAGGCTGGGTGTGCCCATGAGGGTGTGTACATACAGACAGCCATACGTATGTACAGTACACGTACACACACACAGTGCCCTGCCGCTGGGAGGCTGGGTGTGCTCATGAGGGTGTGTACATACAGACAGCCACACATATGTACAGTACACACACACACACACACACACACACACACACACACACACACACACACACACACACACACACACACACACACACACACACACACACACACACACACACACACACACACACACACACACACACACACACACACACACACACACACACAGCCCTACTGCAGGGAGGCTGGGAGTGCCCATGAGGTAGGCACATAACAGGAAACAGCATCACCCAGGGAGGGTTCAGCTGGCAGGGTATTCTCTGCCTCATAGCGCAATAGCGCCTCCTATGATCACCTGGGTACATGCAAGCTGCCCGCTGCACTCGCCTCCCAGTCCTCCAGTGCAAAGGCTGCAAAGCTTGTGCAGTGAAAACAAGTGGAAACTTGCTGAAGGTTTTTACGAGGACGTGCCTGCTGTTACTGAAAGACTATTTTGCGACGATCAGGAATGGGAGTAAAAAATAAATGAAGTGCAAATAATGCATTTTGAAAGGTTCTTATAAAAGTTAAATAAAAGTAAACATTCCAGAAAATATCTTCAGTCATTTATATCACAAAGCATGCAGGTTCTGAGGCCAGCATTGAGCTTCAAATTCAACCTTCAGGCACACTAATTTAGTGAACATACGGCCACACATACAGTACCAGTCAAAAGTTTGGACAGACCTACTCATAGAAAGTTTTTTTTTTGTTATTTTTACTGTTTTCCACATTTTAGAATAGTAAAGACATCAAAACTATCAGATAACACAAATGGAATTATGCAAAGACCCCAAAAAAAGTGTAAAACAAATAAAAAAAGGTCTTATATTTTAGATTCTTCAAAGTAGCCACCCTTTGCCTTGATAACAGCTTTGCACATTCTACCTGGAAATAAGGTATCAAGAGTCTTTCGATATCCTTTTATACAGAGTCATGATAGCATCACCTGTTTACCTGTGGAATACCTGTTTACCACAGAATTTGGTTGAGAGAATGGCAAGAATGTGCAAAGCCGTTATCAAGGCAAAGGGTGGCTACTTTGAAGAATCTAAAATATAACACTTTTTTTTATTTGTTTGCATAATTTAATTTGTGTTATCTCATTGTTTTGATGCCTTTACTATTCTAAAATGTGGAAAACAGTAAAAAAAAAACTTTAAAAAACCTATGAGTAGGTGGGTCCAAACTTTTGACTGGTACTGTATGTACTTAGAGGCAGTCACACATGTGTACATACAGTCACATGTATTTACATACATACAGACAGCCACACATACGTACAGTACACACACACACACACACACACACACACACACACACACACACACACACACACACACACACGGAGCCATGGGCTCCCTGACTCATTTATAAATGATGTGTTGAAGAGGTGGATGGTTTGTGTTGTGAGTGGAGGGGACTGACGCATGAGCCACAGGGGGAAACCTCACGGACTGACAGCCTGGGGAGGGCGGGCACACCTCTCTATTGGGTGAGTCAGCAGGGATGGAAAGAAGATTCCTCTTGTGGAAATTTCCATTTTATACCTGTGCGAAAGCACCACAGTGTTTTTTTAAGGCTTATAGAGGGAAATAAAAAAATAAAAAATAAAAAATAAAAAACATTTCTTGGGGGTGGACATTGTCTAAAATCAAATGCATTTGCATAATGTCACAGGGAGAGGGAGCCGCAAAGGTAGAGTGCAGGTCTGAGGGACGTCTTTGATGTGCAAGGTTAACTACACTACGATCCATCAGCTGGGAGAAAGACTGCCACTTGCCCTCGTGCCCACACACAGCTCCTGGCGGGGGCCGAGGGGTCTTATCAGTCCCCCCCCGTCGGCTCCGGCATGGGCATCCCATAATAAGCAGCGGCGTAAAGCCAAGCCAGCGCTGCCTGTGCAGAGAGTGACAGCGAGATACAGAGCCCTGCTGTGTGCCCTGAGCGGCGTGGGCGTATTGAGCACAGGTAACGCCGGGGCGTATTGAGCACAGGTAACGCCGAGGCGTATTGAGCACAGGTAACGCCGGGGCGTATTGAGCACAGGTAACGCCGAGGCGTATTGAGCACAGGTAACACCCGGGCACAGGCCAAACAGCGTCTGGGCGTACACGCTACGCTCACACGCTACGCTCACGCTACGCTCACACGCTACGCTCACCCCGCGCTTAACACCCACGCGGCCCCGGGCCCCGTTGGGATATCCACTGAGGAAAAGAGCGGTGTTCTCACAATCTGAAAAAGGGCCACGCGCGTTTCGCATTTGGGGAGGGGGGCGTTCAGCAGACGCTCCTGCCCGGCGCGATTTACACGTCTCGCGACGAGACGAGACGGGGGGGGGGGGTGGGGTGGGGGGCGCACGGCACGCTGGACGCTGACGGCTCTCATAAGGATCTCACGGGCCGTTCAGTGAAATTCTGATTAATACCGCCATCCCCCACCCCCCCCCCCACCCCCGTCCCCACAGCGGAACACGCCGCAGCGCCGCTCCAGACGCCGTATCTCTCGCAGGTTAAAAAGGTGCAAAATGATAAACGGACGGAGTCCGGGCCTTTCAGCGGGAGTTTGAAGCCGCCGTTGCCGCGGCCAATATTGTACTTCATAAAGCACAGGAGGGCAGCGGGATTGAGTGCGGAGGGGAGGGCGCGCGGGTCTGACAGTGAGAGATCACCTGGGCCGCAGCAGGAGAGCGCACAAAGAACACGCTCTAAAAAAATCATTTGTCTTTTTTCCGCTCCTTTTTTCTAATTAGGATTTGTATCCCGGGAAAAAATAAGCGACAGCCCGGTTCCTAAGGATTTGGCTAATAGCTTGTTTGAACTAGTCAGGTTGACTGATGCTTCTAACAAATAATCTCGTGTCAAATAAATTAAATTTTGCGTTATAAATTACAGCCGCGACTAATTGAAATATCATCGATCAGATTTATTGTCATACGGGCAAAGTCGAGAGCCACAGAACGCTCAAAACTTTATTCCTTTTTTCCCTCCCCAGGAAGCGACGGCTCCCTCGCGCGGAGCAGAGATATCGTAACGCCAAACCCTGCTCGCCCTCACCGGGTTAAAGTCCTGCCCTATTAAAAAAAGGCAGAAATAAAAGTGGTGGGTTGGTTTAATCATCGGAAGAGAAATGAAGATTACGTAGTGCATTTTCATGCTTAAAATACTGTGAAAATTTCTTAAAGGTGGGACGCAGAAAGCAATTTACGACTCCTCCCCTGTGACCATGTTGATAATGCGTCTCCTGTTGATCTCGGTCCATGTAAATGTGAGAGAAATGGGCTAAACCGGCCCGGGGACGAGGCGCGGCCAACGGCAACCGTAAACAACGGCAAAAGAGCCATTAAAAGAAAACAAATCAAATTGAGAAACCCATCGGAGGAGCGCGACGTGCCGCGAGCCGCCGGTAAGTGCAGGAGCCGTTCCACCCCCCCCCCCCCCGCCCCAGCTCAAGGGCGAGGCGACCGCGGAGGGCCGACCGGGAGGGTCACGCGGTCGCCACGTCCGCGCCTCCGTCGCTCGCGAGCGTCGTTAGCGCTTCCTTTTAACCGTTTAATGCGTCTATTTGCATTCGGCAGCGTGACCCGGGCAGACGGTCGTTCGCGGGGGGCGGCGCGGACTCGGAACGCGACGTCGAAGGACGAAGAAGCGGAGAGGCCTTGAGCTCCGTCACCTGCCCAGGTTAGGCCTCTCCATCACCCCCCCCAACAACCAGCCCACCTCCCTCCCCGGCCCATTTTACCCTCTCTTCCTCCTCTTCCTCCTCTTCCAGAACTGCTTTTTATTTGGTCACTTAAGCCGAGCGGAGCCGGTCTCCATTCCCCCCGGTTTTTCCAATCTCCTCTCAAATTTATTGGGTTCAGTGGAGGCCCGGCTGTCCTTCTGCGGGTTGGAAATAGAGATCAGAGTATCCATTACTCCGACAGAGATGGATGCGGGGCCCCCAGTACGTCGTCGCCGTAACAAGGACATCAAAGAGAGGTAGCCCCCTCTTTTCGGAATGACCCTCGTACAAGACTCCCTTGCTCCCACCTCATTATGCGGTTCTCTTGCCGCCGTTTCGATATAAAACCCCCCACTATACTGAGGCCGGAGCCTAACTACATGGCCATCCCATCAACATCACTTTCATTACAAAACATGAGATGCCAGAGGAGTCAAGGACAGTGAGGTAATAAATGAGGCTGGAATACATCTGGAATCATTGTCATACAGGTTAAGCATTATGCGGACTTCATTCTGCATTGGTAAATCAGCGGACAGCACTCATAACCTGCTGGGGTAATAAAGATACAGGTTGAGCCTAAGGAAGAGCCCCCCCCCCCCCTTTCACGGTAGTGAAGGAGGAGATTAGTGTTGAACACTGAGGCCCCCTCCAGCGGTGACACATTCAAGATATAATTACGGCTTTAACACATTTGGTCTCTTCTTGACGATTACCGTTTTGGTCTTAGCCGGTGTAATGCTAAAGATTGACATGGTTGAAAACGTAATTTCACATCAACGGTTCATGAAATCCCACTGAAAGAAAGAACTTACATTACAGGCATTTTTAGCAGACGCTCTTATCCAGAGCGACTTACACAACTTTTTTAGCATTTCTTTTACATATTATCTGATTATACAGCTGGATATATACTGAAGAGATTCAGGTTGGGTACCTTGCTCAAGGGTACAACGGCAGTGTCCCACCTGGGAATCGAACCTGCAACCTTTCAGATACAAGGCCAGTTCCTTAACCATTATACTGCACCGCCGCCCAACTTGTTTTGCATATAGCATTAGCGCCTAGGATACGCAGCTAATAATGGCAGACAGGCAAGCTGTGCTCGATTAAAAGGATGTTGAGGATGACTCAACATGGGCCTCGACGCAAGTTCTACCAGAAGCAGCGATACCGGGAATGTCTTTCCCAAGCAGTTGGGTAAAAAAGTTAAATAAACGCTCTGACCACACATTTCGTTTAATAACGAAAGCCTAAGAATGAGATGCCTCGCGGATGTGGGCAGGGGCCACTCACTGTATGGGGCAGGGGCCACTCACTGTATGGGACAGGGGGGCCACTCACTGTATGGGACAGGGGTCACTCACTGTATGGGACAGGGGGGTCACTCACTGTATGGGACAGGGGGCTACTCACTGTATGGGACAGGGGGCTACTCACTGTATGGGACAGGGGGGTCACTCACTGTATGGGACAGGGGGCTACTCACTGTATGGGACAGGGGGGCCACTCACTGTATGGGACAGGGGGCCACTCACTGTATGGGACAGGGGGCTACTCACTGTATGGGACAGGGGGTCACTCACTGTATGGGACAGGGGGTCACTCACTGTATGGGACAGGGGGTCACTCACTGTATGGGACAGGGGGCCACTCACTGTATGGGACAGGGGCCACTCACTGTATGGGACAGGGGGTCACTCACTGTATGGGACAGGGGGCCACTCACTGTATGGGACAGGGGGTCACTCACTGTATGGGACAGGGGGCTACTCACTGTATGGGACAGGGGGCTACTCACTGTATGGGACAGGGGGCCACTCACTGTATGGGACAGGGGGGGTCACTCACTGTATGGGACAGGGGGCTACTCACTGTATGGGACAGGGGGCTACTCACTGTATGGGACAGGGGGTCACTCACTGTATGGGACAGGGGGCTACTCACTGTATGGGACAGGGGGCCACTCACTGTATGGGACAGGGGGCCACTCACTGTATGGGACAGGGGGGTCACTCACTGTATGGGACAGGGGGCTACTCACTGTATGGGACAGGGGGCTACTCACTGTATGGGACAGGGGGGTCACTCACTGTATGGGACAGGGGGCCACTCACTGTATGGGACAGGGGGCTACTCACTGTATGGGACAGGGGGCTACTCACTGTATGGGACAGGGGGTCACTCACTGTATGGGACAGGGGCCACTCACTGTATGGGACAGGGGGTCACTCACTGTATGGGACAGGGGGCCACTCACTGTATGGGACAGGGGGTCACTCACTGTATGGGACAGGGGGTCACTCACTGTATGGGACAGGGGGGTCACTCACTGTATGGGACAGGGGGTCACTCACTGTATGGGACAGGGGGGTCACTCACTGTATGGGACAGGGGGGTCACTCACTGTATGGGACAGGGGGGTCACTCACTGTATGGGACAGGGGGTCACTCACTGTATGGGACAGGGGGCTACTCACTGTATGGGACAGGGGATCACTCACTGTATGGGACAGGGGGCCACTCACTGTATGGGACAGGGGGTCACTCACTGTATGGGACAGGGGGCTACTCACTGTATGGGACAGGGGGCTACTCACTGTATGGGACAGGGGGTCACTCACTGTATGGGACAGGGGGCTACTCACTGTATGGGACAGGGGGCTACTCACTGTATGGGACAGGGGGCTACTCACTGTATGGGACAGGGGGCCACTCACTGTATGGGACAGGGGGGTCACTCACTGTATGGGACAGGGGGCTACTCACTGTATGGGACAGGGGGTCACTCACTGTATGGGACAGGGGGCCACTCACTGTATGGGACAGGGGGCTACTCACTGTATGGGACAGGGGGGTCACTCACTGTATGGGACAGGGGGCTACTCACTGTATGGGACAGGGGGGTCACTCACTGTATGGGACAGGGGGCTACTCACTGTATGGGACAGGGGGCCACTCACTGTATGGGACAGGGGGCTACTCACTGTATGGGACAGGGGGCTACTCACTGTATGGGACAGGGGGCTACTCACTGTATGGGACAGGGGGCCACTCACTGTATGGGACAGGGGGGGTCACTCACTGTATGGGACAGGGGGCTACTCACTGTATGGGACAGGGGGCTACTCACTGTATGGGACAGGGGGTCACTCACTGTATGGGACAGGGGGCTACTCACTGTATGGGACAGGGGGCCACTCACTGTATGGGACAGGGGGCCACTCACTGTATGGGACAGGGGGGTCACTCACTGTATGGGACAGGGGGCTACTCACTGTATGGGACAGGGGGGTCACTCACTGTATGGGACAGGGGGCCACTCACTGTATGGGACAGGGGGCTACTCACTGTATGGGACAGGGGGCTACTCACTGTATGGGACAGGGGGTCACTCACTGTATGGGACAGGGGCTACTCACTGTATGGGACAGGGGGTCACTCACTGTATGGGACAGGGGGTCACTCACTGTATGGGACAGGGGGCCACTCACTGTATGGGACAGGGGGTCACTCACTGTATGGGACAGGGGGCCACTCACTGTATGGGACAGGGGGTCACTCACTGTATGGGACAGGGGGTCACTCACTGTATGGGACAGGGGGGTCACTCACTGTATGGGACAGGGGGCTACTCACTGTATGGGACAGGGGGCTACTCACTGTATGGGACAGGGGGTCACTCACTGTATGGGACAGGGGGTCACTCACTGTATGGGACAGGGGGGTCACTCACTGTATGGGACAGGGGGGCTACTCACTGTATGGGACAGGGGGTCACTCACTGTATGGGACAGGGGGCTACTCACTGTATGGGACAGGGGGTCACTCACTGTATGGGACAGGGGGTCACTCACTGTATGGGACAGGGAGGTCACTCACTGTATGGGACAGGGGGTCACTCACTGTATGGGACAGGGGGGTCACTCACTGTATGGGACAGGGGGGTCACTCACTGTATGGGACAGGGGGGTCACTCACTGTATGGGACAGGGGGTCACTCACTGTATGGGACAGGGGGTCACTCACTGTATGGGACAGGGGGTCACTCACTGTATGGGACAGGGGGTCACTCACTGTATGGGACAGGGGGTCACTCACTGTATGGGACAGGGGGGTCACTCACTGTATGGGACAGGGGGTCACTCACTGTATGGGACAGGGGGTCACTCACTGTATGGGACAGGGGGTCACTCACTGTATGGGACAGGGGGCCACTCACTGTATGGGACAGGGGGGTCACTCACTGTATGGGACAGGGGGCCACTCACTGTATGGGACAGGGGGTCACTCACTGTATGGGACAGGGGGTCACTCACTGTATGGGACAGGGGGCTACTCACTGTATGGGACAGGGGGTCACTCACTGTATGGGACAGGGGGCTACTCACTGTATGGGACAGGGGGTCACTCACTGTATGGGACAGGGGGTCACTCACTGTATGGGACAGGGGGTCACTCACTGTATGGGACAGGGGGTCACTCACTGTATGCGACAGGGGGGTCACTCACTGTATGGGACAGGGGGCCACTCACTGTATGGGACAGGGGGTCACTCACTGTATGGGAGAGGGGGGTACTCACTGTATGGGACAGGGGGCCACTCACTGTATGGGACAGGGGGTCACTCACTGTATGGGACAGGGGGTCACTCACTGTATGGGACAGGGGGCTACTCACTGTATGGGACAGGGGGTCACTCACTGTATGGGAAAGGGGGGTCACTCACTGTATGGGACAGGGGCCACTCACTGTATGGGACAGGGGCCACTCACTGTATGCGACAGGGGGCCACTCACTGTATGGGACCGGGGGCCACTCACTGTATGGGACAGGGGGCCACTCACTGTATGGGACAGGGGGCCACTCACTGTATGGGACAGGGGGCCACTCACTGTATGGGACAGGGGCCACTCACTGTATGGGACAGGGGGCTACTCACTGTATGGGACAGGGGGCCACTCACTGTATGGGGCAGGGGCCACTCACTGTATGGGACAGGGGGCTACTCACTGTATGGGACAGGGGGCCACTCACTGTATGGGACAGGGGGTCACTCACTGTATGGGACAGGGGACTACTCACTGTATGGGACAGGGGGCTACTCACTGTATGGGACAGGGGGCTACTCACTGTATGGGACAGGGGGCCACTCACTGTATGGGGCAGGGGCCACTCACTGTATGGGACAGGGGGCTACTCACTGTATGGGACAGGGGGCCACTCACTGTATGGGACAGGGGGTCACTCACTGTATGGGACAGGGGGTCACTCACTGTATGGGACAGGGGGCTACTCACTGTATGGGACAGGGGGCTACTCACTGTATGGGACAGGGGGTCACTCACTGTATGGGACAGGGGGCTACTCACTGTATGGGACAGGGGGCCACTCACTGTATGGGACAGGGGGCCACTCACTGTATGGGACAGGGGGGTCACTCACTGTATGGGACAGGGGGCTACTCACTGTATGGGACAGGGGGGTCACTCACTGTATGGGACAGGGGGCCACTCACTGTATGGGACAGGGGGCCACTCACTGTATGGGACAGGGGGCTACTCACTGTATGGGACAGGGGGTCACTCACTGTATGGGACAGGGGCTACTCACTGTATGGGACAGGGGGTCACTCACTGTATGGGACAGGGGGTCACTCACTGTATGGGACAGGGGGCCACTCACTGTATGGGACAGGGGGTCACTCACTGTATGGGACAGGGGGCCACTCACTGTATGGGACAGGGGGTCACTCACTGTATGGGACAGGGGGTCACTCACTGTATGGGACAGGGGGGTCACTCACTGTATGGGACAGGGGGCTACTCACTGTATGGGACAGGGGGCTACTCACTGTATGGGACAGGGGGTCACTCACTGTATGGGACAGGGGGTCACTCACTGTATGGGACAGGGGGGTCACTCACTGTATGGGACAGGGGGTCACTCACTGTATGGGACAGGGGGTCACTCACTGTATGGGACAGGGGGCTACTCACTGTATGGGACAGGGGGTCACTCACTGTATGGGACAGGGGGTCACTCACTGTATGGGACAGGGGGTCACTCACTGTATGGGACAGGGGGGTCACTCACTGTATGGGACAGGGGGTCACTCACTGTATGGGACAGGGGGGTCACTCACTGTATGGGACAGGGGGGTCACTCACTGTATGGGACAGGGGGGTCACTCACTGTATGGGACAGGGGGTCACTCACTGTATGGGACAGGGGGTCACTCACTGTATGGGACAGGGGGTCACTCACTGTATGGGACAGCGGGTCACTCACTGTATGGGACAGGGGGTCACTCACTGTATGGGACAGGGGGGTCACTCACTGTATGGGACAGGGGGTCACTCACTGTATGGGACAGGGGGTCACTCACTGTATGGGACAGGGGGTCACTCACTGTATGGGACAGGGGGCCACTCACTGTATGGGACAGGGGGGTCACTCACTGTATGGGACAGGGGGCCACTCACTGTATGGGACAGGGGGTCACTCACTGTATGGGACAGGGGGCCACTCACTGTATGGGACAGGGGGCTACTCACTGTATGGGACAGGGGGTCACTCACTGTATGGGACAGGGGGCTACTCACTGTATGGGACAGGGGGTCACTCACTGTATGGGACAGGGGGTCACTCACTGTATGGGACAGGGGGTCACTCACTGTATGGGACAGGGGGTCACTCACTGTATGGGACAGGGGGGTCACTCACTGTATGGGACAGGGGGCTACTCACTGTATGGGACAGGGGGGCTACTCACTGTATGGGAGAGGGGGCTACTCACTGTATGGGACAGGGGGCTACTCACTGTATGGGACAGGGGGTCACTCACTGTATGGGAGAGGGGGCTACTCACTGTATGGGACAGGGGGCCACTCACTGTATGGGACAGGGGGTCACTCACTGTATGGGACAGGGGGTCACTCACTGTATGGGACAGGGGGCTACTCACTGTATGGGACAGGGGGTCACTCACTGTATGGGACAGGGGGGTCACTCACTGTATGGGACAGGGGCCACTCACTGTATGGGACAGGGGCCACTCACTGTATGCGACAGGGGGCCACTCACTGTATGGGACAGGGGGCCACTCACTGTATGGGACAGGGGGCCACTCACTGTATGGGACAGGGGGCCACTCACTGTATGGGACAGGGGGCCACTCACTGTATGGGACAGGGGCCACTCACTGTATGGGACAGGGGGCTACTCACTGTATGGGACAGGGGGCCACTCACTGTATGGGGCAGGGGCCACTCACTGTATGGGACAGGGGGCTACTCACTGTATGGGACAGGGGGCCACTCACTGTATGGGACAGGGGGTCACTCACTGTATGGGACAGGGGGCTACTCACTGTATGGGACAGGGGGCTACTCACTGTATGGGACAGGGGGTCACTCACTGTATGGGACAGGGGGGTCACTCACTGTATGGGACAGGGGCCACTCACTGTATGGGACAGGGGCCACTCACTGTATGCGACAGGGGGCCACTCACTGTATGGGACAGGGGGCCACTCACTGTATGGGACAGGGGGCCACTCACTGTATGGGACAGGGGGCCACTCACTGTATGGGACAGGGGGCTACTCACTGTATGGGACAGGGGGCCACTCACTGTATGGGACAGGGGCCACTCACTGTATGGGACAGGGGCCACTCACTGTATGGGACAGGGGGCTACTCACTGTATGGGACAGGGGGTCACTCACTGTATGGGACAGGGGGCTACTCACTGTATGGGACAGGGGGTCACTCACTGTATGGGACAGGGGGCCACTCACTGTATGGGACAGGGGGCCACTCACTGTATGGGACAGGGGGCTACTCACTGTATGGGACAGGGGGCCACTCACTGTATGGGACAGGGGCCACTCACTGTATGGGACAGGGGGCACTCACTGTATGGGACAGGGGGTCACTCACTGTATGGGACAGGGGGCTACTCACTGTATGGGACAGGGGGTCACTCACTGTATGGGACAGGGGGTCACTCACTGTATGGGACAAGAGGCCACTCACTGTATGGGACAGGGGGCCACTCACTGTATGGGACAGGGGGCTACTCACTGTCTGGGACAGGGGGGCCACTCACTGTATGGGACAGGGGTCACTCACTGTATGGGACAGGGGGTCACTCACTGTATGGGACAAGGGGTCACTCACTGTATGGGACAGGGGGTCACTCACTGTATGGGACAGGGGGGTCACTCACTGTATGGGACAGGGGGCTACTCACTGTATGGGACAGGGGGTCACTCACTGTATGGGACAGGGGGCCACTCACTGTATGGGACAGGGGGCTACTCACTGTATGGGACAGGGGGCCACTCACTGTATGGGACAGGGGGCCACTCACTGTATGGGACAGGGGGTCACTCACTGTATGGGACAGGGGGTCACTCACTGTATGGGACAGGGGGTCACTCACTGTATGGGACAGGGGGTCACTCACTGTATGGGACAGGGGGTCACTCACTGTATGGGACAGGGGGTCACTCACTGTATGGGACAGGGGGTCACTCACTGTATGGGACAGGGGGTCACTCACTGTATGGGACAGGGGGTCACTCACTGTATGGGACAGGGGGTCACTCACTGTATGGGACAGGGGGTCACTCACTGTATGGGACAGGGGGCCACTCACTGTATGGGACAGGGGGCTACTCACTGTATGGGACAGGGGCCACTCACTGTATGGGACAGGGGGCTACTCACTGTATGGGACAGGGGGCCACTCACTGTATGGGACAGGGGCCACTCACTGTATGGGACAGGGGCCACTCACTGTATGGGACAGGGGGTCACTCACTGTATGGGACAGGGGGCTACTCACTGTATGGGACAGGGGGCTACTCACTGTATGGGACAGGGGGCTACTCACTGTATGGGACAGGGGCCAGCTGTGGGGGGTGGAGGATGTGCGGAGGGCCCACAGGGACCAGGGCCAGGGTCTCTTCTGTGCTGCCCGAGCGCTGGATGGCCAACTCCACCTCCTCATCTGTGAGACCTGCAATGGAAGAGGGACAATAAGATAGTGAGCGCAAAACACACGCACACGCGCAAACTCTCACACACACACGCACGCTCGCGCAAAATCACACGCGTGCGCACTTAACACACGCACGTGCACACACAAAATCACTCCCAAATTATACACTTCCTAAACGCTGCCCCTTCCCCCATCTTTACTATGGAGACATATAGACATGGATAATAGCCCCATAACAAGCCTCTATTCCAGGGGCTAGGCTCTCACCTCTGGGAGAAATCTGGATAAGCCACGACCTCTTTCGGGCTATCAAGCCGCGAACACAGATTCCTATTACTACAGCACTAGGCTTGCAAAATAAGAGTCTGTCCACTTATGGAGCTATATTTCCCAGGTGAAGCTTTCATAAACCCCAGACACAGAAAATGCATTATTTTAATTTCTTCATTGTGATGTAAATGTATTACATAATTTTGCAAATGCCAATATAATTTAATCTTCAGATCTTTTTTAATGATTTTAGTGATGATTAAATTGCAAAGAGCTCCCTGGTGAAAAAAAAGGAAAAAAAAAAAAAAATCTAATATGAACATTTCCTTTTGTGCAAAGACCAGGGTTTCACATCCAATCACCCGCAGTCACGGGCCCGTTTTACAGAGCGCTGTCGTCTACACAAAGGGCCTGCTGAGGCATCGATAGGCACACAAACAAACTGACCGCCGCTTGTTTAGCCCAGCGTTTGAAACCGAGCCCTGAACGATATCCAAGCACCTCGTTTGGAGAGGGCGGGAAAAAAAAAAAAAAAAGGCTTTCGCGCACAAGGATTCCGAGCACACTCGCCGGTAAATAGGCGCTCTTATATCCAGTAAATTGGCTAACTGAGGGTCTCCTACAAAAGAACAATGGGCGGAGGGGAGATGTGGGCCAGGGAACCTTGCGTGGACCCGTTTTTCACGGATAGATTTCACACGACTTTGTCTTCCCTGAGAGCTTCAGCACGGCGCTCTCGGAGCATGACTCCTTTGGCAGTTTTTTTTAAACGGTAACTATTTCTTTAGCTCACACACATGGTGGGAGGGGCAGGGGGGGGGGGGGGGGCTCGCAGTTTTCTTGTAACACAAACCCCCACCACTACAGCAGCCTTCTACCGACGGCGGCCCGCTGAGATCTATTCAGGCTGAGGCTCCTACAGGTCACCCCAAACTCCTGCTTGCCATTGTAAGAAGAACAATGCCTCCAGAGGTTGAAAAGAACCGTTTTTTTAAGACGAACAGCAAGACGTTTTGTGGCCTATGGCACAAATTATCACTGTGGCAAGAGCCCGGGTAGCACTTCCTTCTGCAGGGCTGCAAAGAGCAAGGTGACTCACAGGAAACAGGTTACATCCCCCTGCACACAAAACTCTCAGAAACCTGCGTGCATCTCCGCTGGATGCAAACCTTTCTCTTTCAATTTAACTCAGCATCGCTCCCCGTTACACGGCTAAAGGTTACGAGAGCACCTGTGTGCGCGCAACGCATCGGCGCACAGACACCTCGCCACCGCAGCAGGCCTGAGCGGGGGCCACTTAAACTCGAGACGAAGGGCCGAGCCCAGAGAGTCGCACCCTCGCACAAGCGCGTCACTGCGGGAGGGCCTCTCCGGACGCGACGGAGCGTCGCTCTCCCGTCTCGAAGGGACGTTAACGGGATTTACAACTCGCGCCCGTTTCATTAAAGCAAACGTTTATTCACTTTTATCACTCTTTTGGAAATCTCACGGCGGAGCCGGGGCGTTCGAGGCAGCTGCGCGGGACGCTGCCGGGAATCCAAAGGGTCCAGGAAAGTGCATTAAAGAGGGGAGGATGATACTGCGCTGTCCCACCAAGGCCGGGGTGAGGGGAGTGCCAGGAAACGCCCGCCCCCCCCCAGGCCATGCAAACCCACGCAGGCAACCTGCAGTGTCCAGTAAGCAGTAATGTGTCCCTGGACTCCACATCCACAGATTCATCTGACCACAGCAGACTCCACAGTGTCTGACTGCTGAATGAAGCGTGGATGCACTTCGCACAGGAGGAAGAGAAGCACGGCGACGCTTAAGCACCTTCATAAATTTGCCTTTTTTTAAATTTTGCCCCGTCGAGCACAATAAATCCCCCTGCAATTTTAACCCTTTCAAAATATTTACACTGCGACGCACGGGGCCTCTCCCCTCTTTCCGCGTTACCGCCGAACGTCGGGGCCCCGGCTGCGCGTTAAAATAAAACGCATGCAAATGCCTAAGCAAATATATTCCTCCTGTAAAATTTAAGCTCACGCAGCCGTTTCGTCCACATGATAAACTCTGATAACTCTGTTTATTATTAAGAAGGCGGAAGACAAATGAAGGCCCTTTGAAGAAGAAGAAAAAAAGAAAAAAAGAAAAACAAGGCAAGAACAAATTTAACATTTGAGAAGGAAAACGGTACAAAAAAAAAAGAGAAAAAAAATATTGCTAAATTTATTACGGTTTCCAAAACCTGTGGAATGACCCAGCAGACCTCTATTCCGGATCGACCCGCTCCCAGATGAATTTTTTTAAAGATATAAATTACATCTAATGACGACACCGTAAAAGAGAACAATAATGGAAAGCTATTCTGTATTTCATTATACTGTATTATTTGGTGCACCTGATACACGAAGGCCCTGTTTATGAGTCTCCGTATTAGCAGATGCTCAGCTGAAGCATTTGCTTTGACCTTGCCATTCTCATTGGGGCATGAAATTACGGTGGTGGCACCGCGATATTACAGCCATAAATACTGTAAACTGCATATCTGGGCAACGTTTTCTATTGTCTTTCAACATAAACCTGATCGGTATTTATTTAAAGGAAAACCCATTGCACGTCACGTTATTTACGGCTCTATTTTCCAGGCTTTTATTCTCGGGCTATTTTTTCCAAAGGCGAAGAGGCGACAGGGCCCCTCCATAAAAAAGCATTTCTCCAATTCTGGCACTTCTGAACTTTATGGGTTAAGAACAAGCCCGGACAGCCAATTATAAAATTGCTTACTAAAATATTTTGGGTGCTAAAAGGTGAATGCTGTTTTATTGTCTCACACAGGCTGAATTATTAAGTTGTCCTTGAATGAAGATTACTTACATTTTGAATATGAAATTTGAAAAAGGAAAAAAAAAAAAAATGTCAGGGGGTTGTAAATAGATGGAGGTCAATGGGTTATTGAGATGTGGAATGCAACTTTAACCCGTTTCTCATGCTGATTTCACACGGCCAGATAGGCAGTTTGTGTCCCCGGGAATTGCACCATTGCTTGACAATTGCATGCTCTAAATAATGACCACTCTCATAGCTTATTCATTTATGTATTAAAAACAGGGCTCTGCACTCATTTCCCTGCTTTATCGCCTTGTGCTGATGACAAAGTGTGGGAGAGTCTGGGCTAGGTGGCGCCGTGGAGTAATTTATAACCACATCAATCCCTCCTCCTTCTCCGCAGGCCTTGGCCATAGCTATCTTTGTCCGAGAGGTTAGTCACGTGACCGCTCCTCCCAACACCAGCCTATCAATACTGAGATCCATCAGCCATATCCTGCATGGCAACAAGGGGCATCACCCCCAGCAAACAGGGCTAGCTTTTTTTTTTTTTGAGGTCGTTTCAATATTGTCCATGGAAACAAAGTTGAACCTTTTTTTTTAATATGATATTTAGCTTGGAAAGTATAATTAGCAAGCACTGAAATCTGACACAGATAACTACACAAAACCACACAACATTGGTCCAGGCGATATCACAGTGGACACAACATTTATACCTAGGCAGCCATTGTTATGGGCGTTAGGGCATTATAGCTACCTAAAAAGAAACTAGTATAGAAGTGTTTTTTTATTTTCTATAAACAGAGCCCCATACCATTTTATATACGTATGTGTATTGGTTGGGAGTTTTGGGTAGTTTGGGGAGCATTTGCTCTTTGGTCCATTTTATTCATAATTGCATTCCACAAAGACCACAAACCCATGCGTCATGGGAGACAGTGACATCATCTCCCAGCTACCTTTCCAGCCCTGTCAATCCGCTCCCCTGTACAAGCGGCTGATTGGTTGACTTCGGGACCCCACCCACACAGGAGGGAGGGGCCAGGGTGGTGCAGGCTGCTAAGGCCCCGGTTCCCGCTGCAGTGGTGGACTCTTCCATCCCAGCAAGTGTTATCTCCACAGACCCAGCAATGCTGTTCTCTAGGGAGAAAGGGAGGGTTTCACTGTGCAGGGCGTTTCCCGCCTCAACCCTTAACACCAGCAGCCGCAAACCGCCTGACTCCAGCTGCGCAGTCGCAGTAACTTAGCACAGTAACTGCGCAGCTAAGCTGTAGAGTGAAAAGGAGCTCGGCAGGACATGCATGTTAATCTGACTCTGCACCGTCCCAAACAGACCGAGCGCACGGCAGCACTACCAGCATCACTACAGAACGCTCAACACTGGAGCAGATAAGCACAGAAAAATCAGTGGGGAATACACAGAATATTTTAGAGAGAGAAAATAACATAACGTCCACTGAATTCCACTTTTCATGAGGAGAAAGACGGCACACAGGTCTTTCTCAAGGGAGTACTGAATAAAACGGTGTCCTGACATTTACATCCTTCAGAAATTAGGGACACACATCCACTGGAAGGGTTCATAAAAGCCTGTATTTCCATGTGCTGCCGGAACATCCAAGCCTTATGAACTTACCACCACAGATTCCCTCCAAAAGCCTCCTGCTAACCATCACAGTTCTCTCCCTACAGCACATACCCCTATTTAAACGACCAAATATGGAGGGGAAAAGCTTACAGAAATCTTTCTGAAATCTTACAGAAATGTATTTCTCAGTTTAACATAATGAAAGTTAAAAAAAAAATTATAAAAAAAACTGTGAGGGGCGTTTGGTAACATTTGTCGGTTACAAAAAAAACCGTTGACATGTATTTACGCGCGCATGTTAAATACAACCACAGAGCACTGAAGCCTTGAAGTGGAGAGAAAGGGGGGGAAAAAAAAAAAAAGCGAATCTTTTTTTTTTTTTTTTTTTTTTTTTTTTTTTTTTAAAAGGTCGTACTTCAGCACACATTAAACCACAAATGCGCAAGTAAATAATATGAGGAGCAGAGATTATTGTGTAAAGAATCTGCGGCACGCAATCACGGTGCAACCCCATTCACGCCTTCATCTGGAGTCCAGCGCCAAGTGCGTGCTGCCAGAGGAATCCAATTTAAATTCCACTCTGCCAGGAGATGGTATTGTTTCATTTTATGTGAGCTTTGACATTTCTGGCTGTTAATACCGAGTGAAATCAGGAAATATTTACATAAATATGACATTAAACTGTATTAGGAATTAAGAGGGACATATATTTAGGCGTGCGTCTCGGGGGGGGGGGGGGGGGGGGGCGTGTTCACGGGGTCATGGGTAATGGGGTGGGGCTGGCGGTGGGAGAGCGCGGACAACGTGCTCCATACGGCCCCCTCCGCCATACAGACATCACCTCTCTGCGCGTGGTACAACACCACACTGGGGTCTCACAGCACTTACAGCTAAATTAAGCACATGACACAAAGCGCCGAACAGGCCCAACAATCACAGAGAGAGAGAGATAGAGAGATAGAGAGATAGATAGATAGATAGATAGATAGATAGATAGATAGATAGATAGATAGAGAGAGAGAGAGAGAGAGAGAGAGAGAGAGAGAGAGAGAGAGAGAGAGAGAGAATTAGAGAGGGCAACAGAAAGGGCTCCTTAGTAAAACCTTAGAGTCATACTGAGCACCGTCATGGGAAATCTGCTGTCGACACGGTTACGAAACGGCGGCTGTTCTGAGAAGCCCGTGTAAAACCTGCAAAAGTTTCTCTGACTAAAAACTAAAAACAAAAACCACAACTGCGTTACCGTCAGCGTAAACACAAACACAACCGGTTCTTCCTTCTGATAAACAACATCTGCGCGCGCATCGGGGGGGAGGCCCTATTTCCGCCGCTATTCACACAAGCCGATTTTGACGGGCCGACGTCCAGAGAGTGGACGGCCTCCTAGTGAAACTATGCGTTCTGTCACGTATCCCCCCCACCCCGGGTTCGCAAGCGTCAGTTCCTGTGGTAGAAAGGCGAGCTCGATGTGACCCCCAGGTTTAGGTTTTGGGAGAGGGAAGACTGATTAGGCAATTACATCGGCGCTGCACAGGAAGTGCGACATGCATCGGAATAAATTGAAACTTTTAAATGCAGCACATAATTCATAAGAATATGCATAAACAAGATAGATTTTGTGCTGTACCACTTTAAATCTGACTGCAGTTTGAGCAATATGAATCATTTCCACAAAACGCTGCTATATTTAATTCTTATTACCATGACCTCGGCCTAACCCTAACCCTAATTAATGGGTATTAGCAATAAACAGAGAAAATTAAAGGTCATCCTCGTAATAATTAAGCTGCCATTCCTGGTACAGCATTTAAGGCGCACTTTAATATGAAGCATGCCAATCAAACTATATTTGGTCTGCAATGTATTCATAAAAAAAAGTTCAAATGACACAAATAACTTATTGGCCAGTCTGCCGTCACGACATGGAACAGGAAGAGGGCCAGTCGCTTCTGTCGGCTCAGCAGGAAACGGGAGAGAAAGGTAAATTTTATGTGAAACTTAATAAACTTAAATTGGCTTCAGATTACTCAGCACTTTGCCATGAAGATTACTTCTCCCACCCATCAAATTGCATGAGTCACTTACAGAGTAATACAGCATTGTGACATAATTGCGCCGTTCAAGGTGAAGTTCTGTTGAGATGGCCTTTTGCTGACAAGAGGCCATTTTCTCGAACATGCAAATTTACGGACAGATTTTTTTATTATTTTTTTATAACCTAGCGCTACTCAAGGCTGTCAGGGGACAAAATAATTAAAGGGAAACCCCCCTGATCCGGAGAAATGCATGTCATTGCCTGCCAACCCTCATTCGTACGGTAACAGAAATTTCTGCGGTACGACTGACATCACTCGGGATTGTTTGCAATTTGTCTAACTGGATGAACCAGTCCAAAATGAAGCAAAACATTAGAACACCGCTCAACTTCATAACCATACAGAAAATTTAATATAAAATCTTAATTTTAAATGTGAGGAGATATGGGGAGGTAGGGTGAGGAAGGTGCAGGCCAACCCATCCGACCATTCAAAAAAAAAAAACGTACGATTAAATAGATAAATAATATTATTAAGAGCTGGCATTCAGTCCTGTGATAGAAATGTGGGTGCCATTTAGCCCCCAGTTACATCAATAGCCTCACAGTCGTGAGGAGTGGTAATTAAAAGGCTAGTGGCCTGGAAATTGTGCCCTCATTTGATGGAACTCAAAGCCCATATATTAAAAAAAAAAAAACATCAAATTACAAAAGCAATATTATGTTTTTGAGGCTTTAAGCCCATGGACATATCGATGTTGGATGAACACCCCGGGGAGACCTTGTTTTAATGATCCTGGGTCACACACTGACATGCGTTTGATTACGTCGTCCACCTCATCGTGCGTGACACCCCCCAGTCCTAGATTTGTACACCATGGATACGGAGGAATCCCAAAAAAAAAAAATCTATTTTCATATCCATGAACATTAACCATAGTTTGGTATCTCTGGAATTGTTGGATTGAAGATAACACAGCATCACCACGGACTGCAATCATATTTGTATATGTATACTGTGTACTTATGAGCACGCACATACATTATACATAACATATATAATATGTACACACATGTAGGCTACATATTCAGACGTTAAACTAAGTGGCAGTAAATGTTGTCAATAGCAGAAAAGTGAGTAAATTCAAATAAAAACACAACAACGCTCTACCTCGACCTATGTCAATTCAGTGTCTTTAAACACAAACTGGTTCAAAATGGTAATCTGCCGTATGCAGCTTCATCATTGATATACAAGAACGGTCATTTTTTTCCCCCCAGAGAGAAAGGGAGGACCGTTGATGTTGCCTTGGATCAGAGCCTGGATTAAAATGTGAAATAATGAAGAGAAACCAGGCGAATATGACATTTGAATTTTATAATTGGGACAGATCGCTAATCTCCAATTTCTAAAAGCGCTCCTGTAAAAAGACTACAGCAAACACACTAAAAATATAAGAGACAATGGCGCAGTAGACATTTTGGATTATTGCAGAGACTCAATCCTTCTATTCTTGCAACAGATGAACAAATAATATCAGAGTTCTTGTGAAAAAAAGAAAAAGAAAACATTCACTGGGGCCTCCTAGCTGGCATGCAAAGCTAAAGTAAAAAGATATTTGTACAGTAACAGACCCCACAGTTTAGACTCAAACCCTGATGTGCCAGTGGCCAATATAGGCTGGAGTACAGAACAATGTACAAAAGGCCATTATCTCACCCAGGAAGAGAGGGTAGCAGTTGACAGGGATTTCCCTGTGTAAACTTACAGACCTATTGCGGTCTGCCTGTTCCAGCCACACGTGAAGTGCACTCGATAAGGGTAATAGCAAATTAAACCCCAGACCTCATATTTTTCAGCAAAACTGTGCTTGGTGTCATGTGCTTGATTTAGCTGAAAGTGCTGTGAGAACTACAGTGTGGAGCTGTATCTCTCGCTCAGAGGGGTGATCCTCACTCTCCCACCGCCAGCCCCAACCCTATTACCCGTGACCCTGTGAACCCCTTCCTCCAGCTCCAGCCCCCCCCCCCCCCCCCCCCCCCCCCGAGACGCACACACAAATATACGTCCCTCTTAACCCTGAAGGGTAAATTTTTTTGGAATGTTTTTTAAAAATTCTCAGTCAGCATTCTAGAGCTCCATTGCTTTCAGTAGTGATTGTTACATCATGATTAGAATGTTCAGTTAAAACCATTCTAACCACGTACTTGGCTGGGGGATGGCTAGTGGGAGGAGGAGCAGGTAATGTCTGGCAGGTAATGTCAGCAGCGGGATATGGTGTGGCGGAGATTAGACCGTCTCAGTAACTCACTCCTTTCTGTGTATATTATTTAAAAGTCCTGAAAGAACGTGTTGACGTTCAGAGCACCAGGTCCAATCACAGCCCCTGAATGGAAGACCATTGTGACATCACAATCAGGTGTCGATTCCACTTCCTCCCAGGCGGACCTCCTGACTGTTGAAGAGTGGACAGATTCCAAGGACTGTAGACAGAACCCTACAGGGTCTGAATTCAATGTCAAAGATTCCACCAGTGAAATCAATGGCGTGTACATTTCAGGAGGACAGGGTCGCAGGCAGAAAAGGACGGATATTACCCGTCAGTGCTCATGTAGACACTCAAAACGCACAGGGCATCCAAAGCACCAATCTCACACACGGCAGCACCGGGGGCCATCATATAATGCAGCTGCGCTCTGCCCAACAGCCTATAAAACATCAAACTCCACAAATGGACATGAAAGTGTCTACACAGGTGCAAGGAGGAGAAATGAGAGACCTCACCTGACCGCTGACCCTGTGCAGTATCTAGTATTAGGCAGTTTTACCGTAGGTTCTCAAGAAGCAGTGTTTAATGTTACATGATACACACTGACATCATTTAGATCAGCACCGCATGCCAAATGTTCCAACTATAAGAATAAACTCAGCAGAAAACTCTACCATAACATGGCCTCTGCTCCATACAGGGAAACATTTTATGCAAATAGTCTGTCAGTTTGCCATCAGGAGCTTAAAGAAGATATTCTCAACAGTAAAGCACACAGTGACCCTGATTGTCAAACCTGTTATTAGTACCAAATAAAAGAAGGCACTGTGCTCCCACTTTTCAGCAAAATGTGCCTTTTTTGCCCCTGGCTTATGGCTCCTCTGTCCACTGCAGCTGAACCCATTTGACGAGGGAAATTTGTTCACTAAAATATCATGCAAGATGGAGCATAAATATTTGATGCTCTATTAGTGCCCTTGCAGAAGACATATTTAAAAAGAGAGCCCTCCTCTTTCTGAACACACCTTTCTTAAAAACAAAATTCAAGCCTGGCGCACATGTGGGGCTAAATATGGCCTAGCGCGGCGGTGGGTTTCGCGAGAAATCTAAAAGCGTCGCTTTAAATGTAATGTTTTATTCACGGAACTTCTGTCGAACAGTCCTGAATTATAAATAAAGCCAAATTGTTAATAATGAGAAACGCAGATCGGGGGGAAAAATTCAAAAGACACCCGAGTCATAACGGCTCGCTGATGCGAAGAATAGCAGCCGGCAACAATAGATTCTGTCTCGGGTTACCTCCGCTGGTCATGGAGCTTTTAGGCTCACTTTCCACCCGCTCTGACGATATAGCCCAAATCCCAGAGCTTTTATGATTAATTAGTCCCTAAAGTACACAACTCCTTCCGTAAAGAATTGGAAGAAAAAAAATAAATTCACATAGAACTGCTGTTGTGTGGCTAAAGAGTCTAAAATTAAAGCTTAAAACTAAGTAACTATCCCTGGCCCCATAGCTGCCGAAACCAGCCAGCGGTGCATTAGCGAGCACTGCAGCTTCCAACCCTTTTAATACGGCTTTGTTTTATTACTAATTAATTACGCTATAGCATTTACACGGCTTCCGTGGTATGCCAGCAATGTACAAAATCACACGATGCTGTGATGTAGCGCGGATCTCAGACGTAAACTCTGCGGACACAAGATGAGACCGCAATGCTGGCAGTGTTTGCCACACGTTTCTTTGTGCTCCAAGGAGAAAACACTTTATCACTTTAATTTACAAGATTAATACAAAAAAAAAAATAATAATACTATTTTATATAAAGAAAACTGGCATTTAATTCCAGAAGAAAAAACTAAATTTGCGTGTGTTTTCTGTCCATAACCTGCACTCTGCGCTACCACATTGATCAGATGCAGGAGAGAAATGATGGAAAAATTCCATATTCTGAGTTCAGAGGTGTAGTATGGTGTTCAAACTCGTTAACCCCGTCGCCCCCCTCCTCGTCCCCCGCCCCCCCCCAGCCGACCCCCACCTCTTCATGGCAACTGGTCAATGAAACTTTCCGATGCAGTGCCGTATATTCCTGATAACAACTAAATTAAGTAAAAGCTTTAAAATGCTGGGAGCAAACATGATTGACAATTCCACTGAAAGCGCAGAAGAGTTTGTCAATATTCATTTTCTGTAACCCAAAGAACCCGCCCCGTTTGGCGGGTCGTTTATCCACTGCGCCCGGTTCAGGCACTCTACCGCAAGCCCCACCCCCCACCTGACCCCCTCGGGGCACGCCGGCCACGGCCTTCACCTTTGACCCCTGAAAACAGATGACCTCATCAGACGGACATCTCAAGCCAGGGTCCATCAGTTCCTGTCACATAATGGATTTCTGTTGAGGATTTACGCCAGCAAGAAATTCTACGGGGAAAGTAGTGTTTGTGTCTGTTAAATATACTACCCCCCCCCCACATTGAGGGCCGTGGAGACGGTATCAAGGCATTTCCAGGTCATATGAACACATTATTATGCAAAATGTGAAAAATAAATTGAAAAAATCCTATCTGCTCTGAAGTTAACCCTTTCCCAGAAATGCATTCCTTGACAGAAAGCGTGACTGAAATAAATGGCCACACTATCAATGTACTGTATATTTCAGCATAAATGATACAAAGCATGAACGCACCATATCCACCCAGATATTTGTCAATGATCTGAAAACTGGAAATGTCTCAGTTCCCCGGTAACACATTCAAGCAGACTTTTCCTTTTAAATATTACATTTAAAGGGGGAATTCCAACTGCCGTGGCGCTTTGCCCATAACTCAGAATTAATTTTTAAAAAAAATTTTAAAACAGAATTAACCAAGTATAAAATGTTATACATATTATAGTTGCTACACAAAATCTTGAATTTGTAAGTGCTGAAGATTATGTATGCAAGAGATGCGCACATGACCCTAAAGAAAGGTAAATCATAGCTAAATGTTCAGTAAACTCAAAGCTGAAAGGGCCGTTTAATGTAATAATGAGCTTACACCTCCGTGCCAAACCTCAGCTGACTCCATACGGGCTTTTATGTGATCCATGTTCCCGTTCACGCGGCAACACACAACTGGGATTATCTCACCTTTCTTCTTCAGGAAGGTTTTCCTGGTTGCCAGGGGACTCTGCCGGACTTTCTGGTTCTGCAAGAACTTCACCGCTGTGGCGATCTGTTAAAAACGGGAGGAAAAGGGATGTTTTACGGTGCGCTGCGACGTGAAATCTCCCGCGTTCCCTGCCCCGAGTTCACGGGGGGCCACGGAGGACGGCCTTCAGGGACGTGGTTTCGCTTAAGAGCAAAAAGCACCCCGTTCAAATTGAGCGCAAAGGACGATGTCTTGTCTACAGTGTCAAAAGTGAGGCTCCAGACGTGTAGCTGGAAACTTGCTGCTTTATGAGACAGGCGTAAGTCTATAAGTCCGCTTAATTGGTCAGTAACTTCTGACAGATTCCCAACAGTGTGCACACGAGGGCTCCTTCCCCACTTTCCCGATACAGCCGGGCCATGAAGAAATCAGCAGTTATAGAATTAGCCCATCAGGGTTTGCTGAACAAATGGAGTCTGGAGTTTAATTTGCTATTACCCTCTTTAAGACAAATTCTCCACCTAGAGTGCGTGGGGAGAGAAAATCTATACTTAATGTTGGAGTGCTCATCTGTATCTAATATCTAAAGAATACTTTGCGAAAAAACTTCAGTAATTCCCAAGGTTAAAAATACACTGTGATCAAATCATGAAACCAGACTGTTGTAATGACTTAAAAAGTTAATGCACTAGAAAATTAAATAGCACCAGCACACAGTCCCTGAAGTTGTAAGTGCATGGCATTTATCGATTCCTCCCTGTTTTTTTTTACCTAAGACGTCACGCCCCAATTTCCCACTTTAGCAAGTTTTTCTGAAGATTAAAAAAGTGTTTCCCTTAGAGTCCTTCAAAACACGAGTCTGAAGTGAGTCGGTCCGAAGTGGTGCTTTTAAAATATGGATGTTGGATATGGATGCGCAAGAAATAATACCTGTTTGACACTACAGAGAGGGTGCGGGGGGGGTGGGGGGGGGTGGGGGATTGGCCCAAAGGAAAGGTACGACTGAGACGTCTCGTTATCGCACCTGTGGTCCCCCGTGATTCAATTGTAAAAGTCATCTCCCTAATAGGTTGAAAGGTTCTGATTACTGTTGTTTTTCTTCAAGTGGCAAAAGATAAAAAGTGATTGAGTACGCCGCCGCCCGACCATAATTCGTTTTGGATAATGCATTGCATATACTAAAGGCTGTTTTAAATCCAAAAATGATTACATTTTCAAAAAGAGCTGAAGATCACACAACAGAGAGTGCCTGTCTAAATGACCATATCCCTCTTCTTTAACACACAAAGACAAATAGCGCAGGCGAAGATACTGGCGATAAAGGGGAACTCAACCATTTTCTTTGGCCTGTAACTTCCAATAAAACCCATCATTAGCAATCCATCCGAGGGTAGCAGATTACTAAACATTATTTAACCCCTGGTTACAAACTCTGTAAGCGACCTTGGGTTCGGAAAGGCGCTATATAAATAAAATGTATTATTATTATTATTATTATTATCAAATAATTGTCCATTTTAAATTGAACAGAGGAACTACGTATAAGCAAAACCAAAAAATGCTCAATAGATTTTATCCAAAAATAGGGATTATTCAGTAGACTGCAAAGACAGTGCAGAGAAGGCATATGAATAAACATCATCCCTATCTTTCAAACTTAACTACATTTAAAAGATTTAAGTCGCAGTATTCGAGTGTTGCCGTGACATTAGTGTGACCTTTTCGAGTGCACGGGGGTTACACAAAGGGTGTGGAAATTCCTGGATCTCTATATGCTAAAGGCTCATTAAAGTCAGTCAGCCGGAACCTTCATTGTGACAAGCAGATTAGAACATTGGCACAGAGAATCCCCCATTGGAAGGCTAAGAAACAGTCACTGTAAATAAATAAACAAATAAATAAACGTGGGATAAACAATGTGTTTGGTAACAGGGTAGTTTGAGTTCTGTTTCCGGAGGTTTGGTTGAGTCAATAAAAGAGTTCAGTTATTAGTATGTGAGAAAGTAAACTCATTCCTTGCTTCTGATTAAATTGAAATAGCAGCGTAAAGACTATAGAGCTGAACGTGGTCATCACATACAGACACTAAAAGACATATGCCGACGTAGTCTAGTATTTTGCACTACACAAACTTCAATTAAAAGCAAATCGTTTAAAATTTAAAAACTCAGAAACCAGAAAATCAAACCATAAAAGCATCAGAGGACATGCTGTCAAAACCACTTCAAACAAAGTACTGCAAAATATAATATAAATATTAACCGCAGCAAAACAAAAGAAAACGTTTTGCTAATTTCTCTCAAAATGGGTATGAAAAAAAAGGATTTTGTTTTCCTAGCAGAAGAGGCGGGTGGGCGTCCATTACCGCGAGTTGTGTAGTATCTTCTGGGGCATGAAAAGTGCTCGTTTCTTTAGAGATGACGTAGCTGCTTTAGGCAAGTTCCACCCAGACATCTCAATCAATTATAACCACATTGCACAGGTTTTAGTCTTGTCTAGTTATTGACGTATAGATCATTGTTGTTGTAGTGTAAGGAAGTACACACGGTGCGCTTGCAAAGAGGTCTGTTTCACCCTTGTATGCGCCGTTACACATCTGATTGGACAGACGAAATGTCAACTTGAATTAAAAGGCGGGTCCTATCCACGGCTGCTTTTGCGAATACCGGTAATATATTTTCTTGGTTCATAACCATTATTTTCTAATGCTTCTTCTAAGGCTAAAATTGCTAATGCACCAGAGTGCTCCCCCATCTTAACCAATAATCTTTACAAATGAGATAAGCAATAAAGTGTCAGGTATAACTGAAAAAGAGGGGAAAACTCAATCAGTCGAGAACACCCACATTAAACAATGAGCTCCAAGACAGGCGAGGTTGATGAGAGAACAGGATTTCACGATCATCGGGAGCCGTTATTAAGTTTGAATCGGACTGAGATTTAACGGTGCACTTTTCTTGACATTTTCGCCTCAAAATTTATATCCGAAAAGGAAAATCTAATTTCATCCAGAGGGAACCAATGAGGCCAATTCCTTACAGGAAGTGGCATCATGACATCACATGGAGCGATGTTTTCTGTGCTGCACATAAAACATCGCTCCAAAGTTGTGCTAACATTATCCTTTTTTCTGTGGAAGATATAAGAGACTGATACCATGGCAATGTCTAAAATTTGGCAAAATACAACTTTCTGAAGTATTGGAAAATAAATTATCTGAAAGACTGAGGGAACGTGTTTTCAATTAGCGAGTTCCTTCTGGCCCTTTGCTGCTTAAAGCAATAAATGCATTTGATCTTTTAAAATACGATTATATGATCATTTAAATAAAAATTTTGAACGATAAAACATAAAAGGAGTATTCCACTCAGAGATTTTGCCATAGAAATACCACATATGAAACAGAATAGTTCCTGATGGCTTTCTGGGGGTCAGCTGAAGCCCGATTAATTTCAAGGTTTTAGGATCCAATATAAACTACTCAAAGCTGATCCAACATAGAGAATATAGCATTGTGAAATTAAATTCTGTAAGACGAAAGCAGTATTGGCGTAAAAGAGAAGCCAGAGAGGGAGGAGTCTCAGTACTGTTACACCCAGGCACATCTAACAAAGATCACTAGGGAAGCAGGCTTTGAGTCAAGCAAATTTATCGCAATTAAATGCAGATGCTGGACCTCTCCCTCTCCGCCACCAACCCCCCACACACACATACACATGAATGTTTGAATTTCTTAGTAAAATGAAAGTTGAGGACAAATGTTGACTGAATGCAGGCCAGTGTCTGCGAGCCCCAGCTGACAGCCCACCCACTGAAACAGCACACAGAGGTCAATCTGAGCGGTGTTTTTTCAGGTAGACCCTTCCGGATGGCCTAATCCATTACGTCTGAGGGAGAGCATTTTATTAGCAAACTAAAGCCCCCCTTTCAGGTCCTCATAAGTGTCACAGCATTACATTACGCTGCTTATTAGTTTGGCAGGCACCCATATCCTGGCTTTTAAACACAGAAATTCAGGTTAAGCACCTTAGTTAAGGGTATGACAACACAGCTCAACCTGTGATTTGAACCTACAACCTTCCAGTTACAAATCCACTAACCATTATGCCATGACGGAAAGAGATACACAAATAATAATTCATTTATCACAATAATTATTTGTAATGATTTTTTTTTTTTCTTAAACTGTTCCTGAAAAACAGGCTACATGCCTTGTACAGAGATTTCTTTAGTGGATGTTGTTAGTGACATCGGTCCGTTCTACAGCAGCAAAGGTCACGCGTGTGTTCGTGTGTAATTACCGGTGCTCCTGGAGAAGGAGAGATCACGGGCGAGCGTGCGTGCGCGGGCGGGCGAGCGAGCGAGCTCGGGGAATGTCGGAGGACGACGCTAAAAGGAAATCATTAGCAAGTCTGGATTCCAGCCTCAGTGTGAATCAATTCATTTCAAATTGCCCTGTACATTTGTGGAGAGGCATCGCTGATATAATAAAAGGCTCATAGACAAGGAGAAATTGTGTTAAGCCGGTCTCAAATTCCTCCCAAACAATGGTTTGGAGGAGGAGAGAGAGAGAGAGAGCAGGAAAAAAAAAAGTGAAAAAAAAAAAAAAATGAAGCTCTATTTTAATTAGCAGGCTCCGTGAGTGATTCGATAACAGGGGCCAAGTTGCCTTAGATGCTTTCAGCGCGATGGGTCCATGATACAGGAACCCTGAAGATGGAATGGGCTTTTGATGCAATTAGGTATTTCCCTCTCCCTCTAACAAGCCGATGTACTGAACACTGGTTCTCATCCTTTAAAAGTACATCTTTAAATGGCCTTCTAATTATGACACGTCTTTTTCCAGCTTAAAATGACCTTTTTCCCGCAGCGAAGGGGACCACCCGGGAGAGGAGAGCGGGCCTGACTGAGTCGGTACCGACCCGCTGTGGACCCGACCCGCCCCGGCACCACACACAGCCCTCAGACAGGCAAGCGCACTGCTATTACACGTACCTGTAGACACGCCTCACTGCGGGGGAATGAACCCTTGACCTTTCAAACTCTTTTGTTTAGAATCACTTGTTTAGTTGTCATCTGTTGCAATGGACTGTAGCGTTTTCCCCTGTGTACAGACACAGTATACCCTTGGGTAATTTTAAGGCGCTTTTCACAGATGAAATGTTCAGGTGCATAAACATATGTAAGCAAGTTATTTGTGACTAGTTGTGTTGTTTGATGTTCTAGTTAAGGATAAACATTATATAAACTGTACAGAATGGAATTTATCATAAGTTATGGTTTTTTTAAATTGTTTTAATAGACAGAATTACACAGCCTGTCCAACAGCCATTAACACAATACGACCAAATGAGAAAGAACAGTCTAAGCTAACCACTATGGAGATTTATCCATAACTTGAAAAACAATTAACTTAGGCAAGAAATGGGATTTCCCATCATAAGGATGGTGGGCTTTTATTCATTAAAGATTGTAAGGTTCTATTGGAACTAAAAGGTCAAACTGAACAGTTCTATGAACAGTAGAAAAAATGTCATGGAAAACTACATTGATGTTTGTTCAGGGAAGATAAAAATAACTGACGTTAACTAGATGTGTGTGTGGTATGTGTATGTGTGTGTGTGTGTGTGTGTGTGTGTGTGTGTGTGTGTGAACCTCAGGCCCCCAGGCAGTGCTACAAACACAAGATCAATCGCACATTATGCAATTTCAAAGTGCAAAAAATACCTTTTTTTATTTTTTTATCGAAGCAAGTGATACAGTCTAAACTTTCCTTGTTGTGAGGGTCTTCCTCATGGCACAAGGTAGAGTCACGAGCCCCTGGCACTGTTTCACAGTCATGGTGTCCGTCACCATACAAAACCCTCTTAGACACTGTTCCCCACCACGCCATACCACACTTTTACTCATAACTTCAGGCGGTCATAATTCCTCACAGTAAAGCTACGTTCACCTTACATAAAACAAAGAAACAATCATTTTCATTAAATTAGACTGACCGAAGATGCAAATGTCCAAGAAGAAAGCGTTTTCTGGAGCTGCCATTGCAGCCGAACCGCAGCCTCAATCGAGCAGTTTTCATTCGAGAAAAACGTGCGAATCTTGCGTTCGGCGGTTTGTTTCCCGTTACAAGAGCGCGGAGGACGTTTGCGTGTGGCAAATTCCATGTCATAATGATTTAGACCAGCTTATTAAGCTCACTGCAGGCCCGATACGGAAAGATCCATCAATACTTTATTGGCATTCTGGGAGAATGAGAATGTTGGCATGCGGCGGTTAAATCCAGGATATTTAAAACTACGTCGCCTTTTGTGCAAAACGCTCGAGAAGAAAGCGGCGACAGAAAAAGTACATCTTTCACCTTAAACTTTAATCCGGCTTTAATGCTTTAACTGCACAGCGTGTCAAAAAGAACAGCGACTCCCAGACACACACGAGGCCTGAACAACGCTCGCCGGGAACGAGCCACGGAATGCAGCGTCGGTAAAAAATGAACTCTGTACAATATGTCCCAAATGAACCCTGAAAGCGCGTCATCTGTACAGACCTCCATAAAACTTCTCCCAAAACCCAGAGAAGGGTACTGACCTAGGGGCATAACCCGCCCCCTCAGACGGGTCGTTCTGAGCCAGGCACACTTCCCTCTCTCTCTTTCACCTGGCAGAAATATTTCACCAATTCCTGTTCATTGAGGTCAAAGGGCGCAGAGATGGGACCCCAGATTGGCTTTTGAGAGATAGAGGTCGCGGGAGATTAATCCGCGTAACTCGGGCTAAAGAAAGAGAGCAGCACCGCGCGGCGAACTACTCAGCCGCCACCGCCGCCGCCGCCGCAAAAAAACATTCCACGGCATCTCAGTGGCAATCCCGTAATGGATACTTCCTGGGCTCCTCGATTGGTCAAAATGTTTTCATACAATAATTTAATTCAGAAACACTTTTACAAAGCAAGAGTAATCAATTTTAATTAGTTGATTTTTTTTTCAATTTTTTTTTTTTTTCAATCGCATAAAATTTAATGTACTGCCATCGATCTCCTTTGTTCTTTAATGCTGCGCTGCTTTCCTGTAATCTGAGGCTCGCTTTACTTTCCTTTTTTTACTTTTACAGTCAATGATGACATTGGGTGACAGGCCGAGGCACGTGTCTTTCAGAGCTGAGAGAGAGCGGGCAAATGCATAGACATGCATGTGGACTCATTACCTGTACAGGGGACTGGAGAGATCGCAAATACTCGCATATACTACTAAGAGACATACAAATATGTATCAATGTGCGCACATACAAATTCTAATGCACACGCACACAAGCATGTGCCCACACACAGTCGCACAGGGAGAATGACAGATAAACATACCACACACTACAGTCACACGTACACAGACATACACAACCACGGAGGTGCATGTGTTAAATACATCTGCGCTGAAGGCTGAAGTCGAAACCCAGACACCCACACACACGCGCGCACCGAATCACACGTGTTTTACCACACGCGCGTTTACACACACAACACGCGTTCGCACACCACCTGGACTTCTAAACCCCAGACAGGCGCAACCCACTGGATCTCTGTCCTTGACTTCAATGAGAGACGAGAAGCCTTCACATCCAATTAGCTGATTGAAGCCAAATGAAAACGGCACCAGTGGCAACGATGTGGAGCCTTGTGTCCAAACGGCACGGCGCACAAGTTTGTGCTGTGTGCGTGCGTGTGGAGCGGGAACCGCACCGTCGAATGAAGCTCACGCTGACGAGACCTCTACCTCATCTGCACGTCGGGAGGAAACAATGTTCTTCTCAATATGAGCCTGCCGTTACAGGGCCCGGGCAGGAATGTAGGCTAAAGCCGTAAAAGTAGAGTGACAAAACCGCGGCCGGGTCAGCAATTCTGATTCGCTTTTCAGATCAGCGTGACAATCGAGACTCACCAATCAACAATCAATTACTGTTTTTAGAATCCTCTCAACTACTGCCTAATGGCCACCGCCCCCCCACCTCCCACAAAGACAGAGGCGCTAACCAAAGTCTTAGATCAGCAACTGTGCGGCCCTCAGAAGGCTAAGGATTGGTGGCAAGACCCTCTCACGTTGCGGGCCCTATACCCTGCGCGAGCACCACGGCTGAGGCACTGAAGATTAACACCGCCATCTACTGGCCGAGCGCGGCGCTGCAGGCGGGCCTGTCGGGGTCTCGGTGGCTCACTCCCCCAGTCAGCGCTGTCAGGACCGATTAGGCATGACCCCACACGACGGGCCTCGCATTTAAAGAGGTGCTCAGCCACATGATCGTGGGGGGGGGTGGGGGCTCTCGAGAGGGCAGCGGTGCGCTCCGCACGACAAGCTGGCCCCCGCCAGACTCAGACACACAGAAACCTTTGGGGTGGCAGGAAAGGGACCACAGCCCAAAAACCACCCAATATCCCGAAAGTGTACGAACAGGAGGCTGACTCTAAGCAGTGAGAAATACTGAGCCACAGGCGAGACGTCATTTGACAGACAGGGGGAACTAAGTCTATGCCGTACTTTGGAAAGAATATCAGGTCGTGACCACACTAGGTGAGATGACGAGGAGTGGCAACCATTTCCATTACTCACCTGAAAAAGCCAGTTCAGATTAGGGCGTGACAGACATATAACGTCAGTAGTCTTTCCGCTTCAAAGGGCTCTAAAACTGCAGTGGATTAGTTTCATTTGCCGATATGAAGTGTGGACAGGGCTCAGCGCTGGGCCTATATGATTTACACCTGCGTGAAGCTTATCATTAGCGCCGTTCTGCGCGGTGGCCACAAATAAAGGGTATTTTCCACTTCTGACGGTTCCACACTCCTACCTGCACAGGCGAAAACATGACCCGCCCAAATGCGAACATCAAAAAAAAACGGCTCAACCAAAAAAAACGCACTTGTGACGTCGCTGGAGTTCAAAAATGTACGTCCGTTAAAAGAATCCTGTTTTCCCAGAATCCGAGCCAAAATGTTCTGGTATTTCTGCATACCTGCCCAAAAGTAGCCAAGCAATGGCGTCACACGAGTTGACAGAAATCTGGATATCAGTTCCTCTACCATGTAAAGCGATCTATAAAGAATAACTTCAGTCGACGCATCTGTTAATAAAATACCGTGCATGCGACACACATACAGTAATCACGCTTATGATGTCATCAGAATAGCTTCCCAACGCTGGGACAAAGGGCAATTCATAACAGGTCTTAACACTGGACTCAGCATGTGGTTGAAGCCAAGACACGACCCCTGCGATTACTATGGTGACAGAGTGAATTTACCCCCCAAAAAAACGCCCGGGGCCTTCGCTCAACCATCCATGACCATGCGCTCGTAACCACAACAAACTCGTCGGTGTGCAAACGGAAGCACACACAATTAGGAAAGCGGTAAATTGCGCGTTAGCCTTACAGGGCCAATGCAGCCGCGAGCAGATAGGCGCATCTGTCAAGCTTACGTCCGCGAGAAAGAGAAACGTCCAGCCAGAGCCAATGTTCACAGAGCTCTTGCAGACGATCTGTGGCCCGGGCTAAAACAGATTTACAGGGAAAACCAGAGAACAAGCACATTCAAATCACCAACTCTCCTGAACGCAGACACTGGATTCTTCACACCCACCACCTGCTTTTAACACAAAGGGCTGAAATGAGACCATTTGTAATTCAAATATTACTTTTTGTATGTGCTGCCACAAGTACTCATTAATACCAACCTGAAAATATAGGCTCTGATTGGTCTTGGCTCGCCATTTAGCTTCTACACTTGTTTTGATGCTATAGATTTGGGTATGTAAGACATACCACCATTTCACTGATGGAAGGCCATATGCTGAAACACTTGAATCTTTTAGCATCATCTTAACTAAAAACATTTAGTGTGGATCTTTCCTGAATATAGTTACATTCACCAAAGTCATTCAAGAAATAGAGCATTTTAGTTTTTTTTTTGGGGGGGGGGGGGGGGGGGCAAAATATGATACTATATGTACAACACTCCATAACTGTGCATATATTTTACATCACCGGACTGCCAAACCAACAGTTCTGACACATTAGCACTCAGGACTGCTGGGTAAGGGAGGTCACTGCACCTTGGGGAAATGAAGAACAATCTTTATTTAACCAAAACTTCAGGCCAATGGCCACTGAATAGCGTGCATGTGTTTAGAGCGGTGAGATGACCATCGGGGCGCTAAGGGGAGGGGTCAAATCAACCTCTGACACTAAGCCCAAGGGCGAGAGGGTGAAAACGTGGTACTTGCCCGAGGTTTGGAAAAGGGGGTGTTGGCTGTGGCTCTCGCTACAGTGAGTGGTGAAAGAGTGTGAGCTGTGCCCTTAATGGGACCCTGGGCAGTAAGACAGAGACATGACATGCACTGCTCCAGTGTCACGTTGTGGCATGTTAAGTTGTGTGGAGGGGGGGGGGGGGGGGGGCGCGGGCTGAGCTGGCAGGCTGGTCTGTGACAGACACACACCTGTTCTGACATTTTCTGCCGACCTTGACACAGAAAACACATGACAATGCCACTCTCCACATTCCCAATGGAGAAGCTCTGCCTGAACTCAGACACACACACACACACACACACACAATTAAGGAGACAAAGGACAGTCACGTAGCCAGTATAAATAAAGAAGCCAGTGTGCTACAGTGTGTGTTGACTGAATTAAAAGACATAGGAACAGCTGATGGTTGTAAAACTCGAGCGGCTCACTGGATGTGCACTGCAGCTCTTACTCGTGTGTGATGAGCTGACGGACCGATGAGCCAGCGTACGCCTGAAATCAAACCAGCGCTGCTCTGCGCCGGCCATCGGGGGAGTCTACAGGCCCTGCGGCCTGCCGGCGGGTCGACAGGCCCCGGCACGCACCCGCCATTCTCCCTGGACTGCCGAGCGCCAAGCGCTTCCACAGCGGGTCCCCAGGTTTCACTGCCAGCGCTGTAATGCTGGAGAGGCCGACAGGGAGCCGCATGTGTCTAACCCTCTGAGACTCCGCCCTCGTGCTGGGGCCTGATAGGAGGGGAGGGACAAATGCACCTTCCCTGGCCCCTCCCACAACCTCTCCCCTGGCCCCTCCCCTCCTGCGCAAAGCCCCATTGGAACTCCACTTTTCATGGGGGCCAAATTTGCTGCAGTTTGGGGGTCGCGTAACGGCAGCAGGCTTCCTCTAGCTCAGCTCAAGTAAACCAGTCCAAACTGGCAGTTTGTTTTTGAGTTTTATGTGCTCATTGTTGACCATGGAAATACTCCACTGATGACAGACAGAACAACTATTTCCCCACTCCCCTGTAGATTTGCCCACAGTCTGAAAAATAATAGCTTTATTTTAACATATAAATGGCTGCATTTCCATATTCTTGCCTTACAGCACCAATACTACTCAAATTACATTTTTATGTCCGTTAGCCTGCACTGAAACAAATATTTTTATGCAGATAATGACTATGCTGGACACTGCTAAATAACTATCAAAAGCAACTTCAACTTACTTCCAACCAGTTAGTCAGTGTGAAATTTGGTGTTGAAGTTAGTCAGTGTTAAAAGTTGGTGTTGAGATTAGTCAGTGTTGAGATTAGTCAGTGTTAAAGTTGGTTAAAGTCGATTCTCCACCATGGCTTTTCTGTACTGTGACCCCAGTTCTACCAGTAATCCCCTCAGCTTTCCCCCCGTGTGAATAAAGAGGGTCAAATACACAAGGAGATTGGATGGACAGTAGGCAGCTTACAGGACCCAGCTATGGTTGGACAGTAGGCAGCTTATGGGACCCAGCTATGGTTGGACAGTAGACAGCTTATGGGACTCAGCTATGGTTGGACAGTAGGCAGCTTATGGGACACAGCTATGGTTGGACAGTAGGCAGCTTACAGGACCCAGCTATGGTTGGACAGTAGGCAGCTTATGGGACCCAGCTATGGTTGGACAGTAGGCAGCTTACAGGACCCAGATATGGTTGGACAGTAGGCAGCTTATGGGACACAGCTATGGTTGGACAGTAGGCAGCTTACAGGACCCAGCTATGGTTGGACAGTAGGCAGCTTACAGGACCCAGCTATGGTTGGACAGTAGGCAGCTTATGGGACCCAGCTATGGTTGGACAGTAGGCAGCTTATGGGACCCAGCTATGGTTGGACAGTAGGCAGCTTACAGGACCCAGCTATGGATGGACAGTAGGCAGCTTACAGGACCCAGCTATGGTTGGACAGTAGGCAGCTTATGGGACACAGCTATGGTTGGACAGTAGGCAGCTTATGGGACACAGCTATGGTTGGACAGTAGGCAGCTTACAGGACCCAGCTATGGTTGGACAGTAGGCAGCTTATGGGACCCAGCTATGGTTGGACAGTAGGCAGCTTATGGGACCCAGCTATGGTTGGACAGTAGGCAGCTTATGGGACCCAGCTATGGTTGGACAGTAGGCAGCTTACAGGACCCAGCTATGGATGGACAGTAGGCAGCTTATGGGACCCAGCTATGGTTGGACAGTAGGCAGCTTATGGGACCCAGCTATGGTTGGACAGTAGGCAGCTTATGGGACACAGCTATGGTTGGACAGTAGGCAGCTTACAGGACCCAGCTATGGTTGGACAGTAGGCAGCTTATGGGACCCAGCTATGGTTGGACAGTAGGCAGCTTACAGGACCCAGCTATGGTTAAGTATAGAATTACCGTCCGCCACCATACATGGCTTTGCCACATCGCTTGCATGTCTTAGCTCTAAAACCATGCGTCCTTTCAGCCGCACTTAGCTCCACTTGAGATAACACGGACGTGCAGGGGAACCCTATCTAAAAGCAAATGGGACGACGGATCCATGTTTGAGCGCTGCTCTCGTACAAATGTCCAAATCTAGTTCCCTGTGACTAGAAAACAACTCGCACAACTGTTCAGAGACAAAACTTTTTTTTTTTTTTAAAAGACAAAACACAGTGCATCTGGCCCAGAAAGGAGGAGGGGGTGGGGTAGCTACAATGGAATTACACAGCAAAACAACATGTCCATCTGTCTGCCCCATTGAAATAAATAACAAAGGTTCCAACCACACTGCCAATTAAACGCATGTACTACGGAGCCCGTCCAGGTGTGCCATAATTGTGCCGTCGTGCCAGTACCTCATGGAATGTGTACGTCTGTTTTTTTTTTTTTTTTTTAAAAACACTGGCCGGCAGTTGGCCCCACCTTAATGACAGCTGTTCCATCTCTTATGACTGCCTTTGGGTGCAGAAGTCTCCTGCCAAGCGCTGCCTCATGAACCGCAGAGTACTGCTCTGAGATCACAGGACCGTTCGTGTGAACGCGGCGTAAAAACCACGCGTGCAGCGGTCACGTCGGGGGGGACAAGCAGAAAAAGGTGCTTGAGCCACTGTTGTGGACAGAATTATGAAAATAGCACAGGAGCATGTATCAAAGAACGTATCGGGGTCTAGTTAGCAAAACCTTGGCCTCTTGGATCTTGGTTAAATACCAGGAGTTTCCCTGGCGCATGGGAAATCAGGGGAGGTCAAGCAGCGCACAGTAAATCTAAGGGAGGGTGTGGTCCTGGCCCTTAGCGCTGCTTTTAATCAGCACTGCAGGTAGCTAGCTGTCGGCAGCATCCCCTAGTGCTGAAGCAGGAAGCGGCAACAGGTGATGTCAAGACGTCACCAGCGACCAGGTTCATCAGAACGAAGCGGAACCGCCGCCGGTCGAACCGGGTCAAGGATTCCAGAACGTTCCACCAGGACAGTTCCCGGAAGCCATATTCAAAAAATAAATTCAGAAATAAAAATAAATAAAACACAGGATTACTGAGAAACGCGGCCCCCTCCCCCCCAAAAATGAACCCCAAAACCCCGAACCCCACTTTCCTGGATTTTTCTGAAGTGTAGTTTAATGAAGCATCACGTCTTCCACACTTCAATCCGGTCTTGTTGACAGTGTGCTATCGCTTCCCCCGATCCCCGCTGATAGAGCCGTAATCTCCGTTCGCCACACGTTGAGAAACGCTAAAAACCCATTAGCGACTCCCTTTCATTCTTTTTCATCAAACCAGGAAAACTGGCAAGTATTAATTAATATCTATTACGCTTTTCTAACATAAGATGTTGGGAAAAATTGAGCAATTAGTTTAACAAAATAATCAAAAAAGTGCGCTTAAAAAAAACACTGATAAATGTCCTGTGGGGTCCCATCTAAACATAAGAACAGCAATACATTCATGCTGTCATATTCCATTAAAGCACTATTACAGTCCTGATAGAACTATTAGTCACTACATTATTAATAACATTAATGTATTTACATTTTTAGTGTACAAGCCCATTTTCAAGCAATAATTTATGAACTAGACTTCAGATATTTTATAATGTTCCCCATCCACGGTCTTTTGTGTTTATTATTGATTGTGAAAAGAGTCAGAATTTTTATGTTAACTCCCACACCCCCCTTCCTTTAATGTATTGGAAGGGGAGCTGCATTAAAGGACTGAAATAAAGTGCATTTACATTCTGAAGCATAACTTCATAATTTACATTCCAACATTTATTAGAGGTGACAAATGAGTGTTTGGTCCACTCACGCTTTTCCACAATGCAGCACTCATTCAATCCATATAAATTACAGCCGCGATAGTGAAGTGCAAGTGCAAATTATTTTATTATATTCCGTCTGCACATGTGTGTGTGTGTGTGTGTGTGTGTGTGTGTGTGTGTGTGTGTGTGTGTGTGCGTGGGGGTTTCCTGCATTAGCAGGAAGAAAGCCTTCTGTTTTACAAGAGCACTTAGAAACCTTCTCTCGCCGAACCCGTTCTCGTTTCACCGTACAGTCGCCGTTTCATCCGACACCTAATTGGAGCTTAAAATTACATTTTCAAATTACAACTACTCTGTAAAAAAAAACAAAAAAACAATTCATGTGTTATTGAAAATTAAACTCAGGTAAAGAGACAGACACATAGTGTAGGTTGCTCTTGCATGGTTACGCGTCTCCATTGTTTTTGTTTTTTTCCCCCTACATTTTGGAGACTGTGGCTATTGTTCAGTGCACATGCCATAAGCACTATGCAATAAGCACTATGCAATAGACCAGTCATCCTCACAGAACCATCTTCTAGAAAATGCCATGGTTACATGCAGCGTTTTACAAAAAACACAAAATTATACAGTAAATACACCAGCACTGTTAAAAAAAAAAAAATCATACAAACATTTATCTACCAGCTATATTAATGGGCCTTAACCTGATCTCCTGCATGGTAAGTATACAAGTACCCTTCCCTGGGTCAAATGTGCAAATGCAGGATATTTTTCAAGGGAACTAAAACTATTATCTAATAATTTACATTTTAATTGTGTTTGTGTGTGTTTAACGATAACAGTGAGGTGGCGTATTGATCATTTTTTAGCCGAAACCTGTCGGCAAAAAGCCGTCCCAGAGAACTGAGAAAGCCCCTGCTGTAGAAAAGTCTAAGTAGGCCTCTTTTCTCCGGCTCAAGGAAATCATGCTGAACACACTCTTGGCCCAATAAAAGAGAAGATATGAGTCAATTTCACAGAAAAACCATGAAGCTAACCACCCCTCCCGGATATAGACACAGAAGAGACTCATCCCTGATTAAATAACTTTCCTCGTCCCCGGCTAATATTCCCCAACTGATAACCATTTTAAGCCAGCGTGTAATGTTAAATAATTATAGAGAGAGGCATTTCGGTGGTGTAGTTACAAACGCACCGTGGGAATCCCCCGATTTAAACAAATAACCGGCGCTGCAGGGGAGCCGGCAGATGAATTAACAGCTAATAACTTACTGGGAGCCCTGATAAAGCACGCTCCCAATGTGTCAATTAAGGATCATTTTTGCCGCGATTTCTCAGACTTCTAAAAATAATGCCTCGCACTAAAGTAAGGCCGCGGAAGGGAGGGAAAAAAAAACGGCAGCGTTCCCGTCGTGCCGAGGCACTTACTTATTTAATCAAGCTCCTCTAAATCACAGCCTCGCTGTTGGTCCCAAACATTACAATATGAAACTTATTCATTCTGGAGTGGGAGAAGGCTTCCCGACAGCTGCCGGTTACAAGAGCGCAAGAAAAGGGAAAAAGAAGCGAGGAGAGAAAGGAAAAAAAAAAAAAAAAAAAAAAAAAAACCTCAATCAGTCTCCTGTTCATTAAAATTAGGGGACACGGCTGAAACGAAAAAGATGCTGACAAATCAAAGAGGTCTGAATACCTGAATTACCATAGTCATTTACTTATTAAAGTGGGGATGTTTCCCGTCAGTCAGGAGCCATCACGTTCCTCATTTACGGTGGAAAGCTGGCATAATTGCTTCTTACACTAATCAACACAACTTGTGTAATTATGCCTTGAAAGTGACATTGGAGGCCAGGAGCAATATGAGCAGCCTTGACAGAGGAGACTCTGAGACTCCCCGTCACACAGAAAGCCAGGGTTTGGCACAGGCGTGATTCTGGACAGGGGCTAGGGGGGGAATTGGTGGTGGTGGTGTGGGGGGGGAGGGGGACTGGGGAGAGTAGCTTTCATAAAATTGAGTGGCTGCAATTAGACAGTGAAAAGCTGGTATGTTCTGGGCATACATACAATCCAATGAAGACCGCTTCCCAGACGTGTCACGAAAAAAAAAAACCCTGCGCTGTAATTAAAAACTGTGTCGTATTTCTGTCATCTTTCAGGCAAACTGTATAATGACACAGTTCAGTAAGTCATAGCAGAATGGAAATTACAGTTCTGCTGCCATATTGTTTACAGAAATGTATTTGTAAGAATTAAAAGGTCTCCAAATATACTCTACATACAAATTAAACTAATAAATTTTGCATAATCACAGAGCTCAAATATGTGAAGAAATAAGAAATAAGTCTGTGGCTGGGACATGGATTTCACAGAATGTTCTGGAAAAAATTTTTAAATCTAAAACAGAATTCCCAAGTGGATCACACAGTGCCCTCCACCACACAATGCAATGCTGCCTTACAGGGACACACTCTACACACATTCATCAGCAGAGCCACACTGAGGTCTCAATCACACACCACTTACAGTCAGACCACCACCACGAGCACCATAAACCATGGCAGGGTACCTTCATGTACCCGGCTGACAGTACAAGAACAGTGCTCGTTAACCAGCCCAACCAGTCAGGCTGCTGGGTACAGGGGAAGCCTGACTGTCGCCGGGGCCTCTGGGATCTGCAGGGGGTTTTCGGGGCCTGAGTACAGGGGGCATACCCAGCAGTGAGGCACTGCAGGAGGGCAATCCCAGCACTAACAGGCCCTGACTTCTCTGTGCCAGCAACGCCCTGTGATTCAAGAGCTCACACTGCTGCCACTGGGAGATGCACATATTGGGAGTGCTGTAATACAAAGAGTGCTTCTCCAAAGCTGTCCTTAACATAGGTACATACTGCACGAAGAACACTGCAAAAAAAAAAAAAAGTCTTAAGAGTTTTAGTCTTGTAGTGAGACTTAAAATATTATTTTTTTTCTCTCAAGCAGAAAATATTAGCTTGCTTTCAGTTACTGTTAGCTCGACAAGTGAAATTGGCGAATTTTGAAATGAGTAAACCAGTCTTACCTCATTGGCAATCTTTAAGTCTTATTTAGCAAAAATTAAGTAATGGAAATAAGTCTAAATATAAGACTAAAATATGTATGATTTACTTTTGGTTTATGCAGTGAAAAGGTTGGAATAACAGTACTGACATTTCCAAAAGCCTGAAAATTATTTTCTTTAAAATCGCAGTTTTAACTGCATTAAATCCATAACAGAATCGTGAATTTTATTATCGTATATCTCACATCCCCTATCCCCTATATCCCCCCCACTCACTGCTCTCTTCATTAAGAAACACACAATGCGCACATGCGTTAGCATACAGCACAAATTTACATTTTGATACGAGACCAGAGCTTGCAATTAGAGTGACTTCCGTGGTGCTGATGGTGTGTTGTTGTTGGGGGAAGGGGAAGGAGCAGGGGCTTGGTGCCACTCGCTCAGATTAGCAGCCCCAGTAGAAGTTACTGGTGAACCAGCCCTGTGGCACGGACGTGCTGGTCGCGAGTCACCCGGAGAAACCTCTCGCGTTGATAGCTTTTGACTCATCTGACAAATCTAATTGGACCTTCCCACGGGGGTTCAAACATTCTATTAAAACGCTGCGTGTTCCAGGACGACCCGACAGACTCCCAGAAATCTGCGATCAGCAGAAATGTGTGGCGAGAGGCAGCTGTGTCCGCCCACTGCACAGACCCAACGCCCCCCTCGGCCCCCCCCCACCCCCCCCCCCCGCCGCCCCATCCCGTTCGCGGCCGTTCGCTTCCGCCACGGTCACCTCTCGATCGTGACCTCATCCCCCTCTCTCTTTAGGACCATTATTGGCCCTCCCCTGAGGATCTCCGGTGACCTTTGACCCCACCCCCTCGTTACCTCACGGGGCCCTCATTTCACAACTGTATCCCTGAGAAATCAAGACGGTCCACACGTGGCGACGCACGTGTTGAGATGTGAGACGTCCTTCAGTCCGACACTCCAGGTCACTCGGTTCAAACCTGAACCGTCTCTTAAATTCACGAAGGCACTTAATAACAATAATTATAAATATAGCTGCAAGCAGCGATTTCCGGGGACCGTGCGGCATTAGCGGCATTTGTGAAACGCAGAAACCGCAAAATGGTAGACAGCTCTAGACAGGGTTGACCCAAAATACAAATATTTGTTTCTAATCAGGGCTTTTGCCATTGCTGATGGTATCTTTACCCGATCCGGTAAGGGCTTGCGTATTAAGTCTTTGAAGTACAAGTGAAACAGCGAACAGTTAATACTGTTACATTTCTTAACATTTGCAATAAAAAGGTGTTTCTTAATGTGAAAACAACATTAAAAGAAGCATAGCATTTGCACAATAGTTTTGCCAAACATTAACCAAGCCATTGGTACCAAGCCGGAATTGACCACATACACATGGAAAGCCAATACTGTATCCACTAGGCCTAAGCAGGTTAACAGAAATGAGGAGGCCAAATAAGACTTGTGTGTTGCGATATCACATTGTTTGGCTTACTGACTTCATAATTCAAACAGATAACTGGTAATATTGTGAAATTTCCTAGCCTTTGCAATAAAAAGAACATTCTTACAATGACGTGCACATTGTGTGCCTCAAAAAAAACTAGGGAACAGGTGGGGATCGAACCACCGACTTTACTACACGGCAGTCAAATGCCTTAACCACTAAGCTACAGAATCTTTCACAGTTGGGTATAGTAGGTAGATGGCCTGTTAAGCAGAGATAGTGTACTTGGCGGATGGCATACCTGCCATCCCAACATTTGTATTTCTTTAGTGCCACCACGCAGATTGATTGGGTTAAAACTGCAGGGCTCGAGTCTTGATCTAACTCTCAATCAACCCACCAAGTTTCAGAACTTTATGTCAAACGGTTTTAGAAGTACTAGCATTTGTGCGATAAGCCATGCCCAATGCAAAATCCATTGGCTTCTGATTCGGCCAAATTTTGACATACGCCTTACTAAAGTAATGCGTGTATGTAGGGAAGCGGTTTCAGTACCTTGAACAGGTTTGGTGCAAATTGGTCAAATTCTGTAGGAGGAGTAGCATTTTAAGTGTTTTACAAAAAATGCTAATTAGCGGAAAATTGAAGATGGCACACTTCATGGTTTCTTGAGGCAAATTTGTTGGGCAGGAGTAGCGGGATGTATCCACCAACTTATGTGACTGTAGATCAAACGGGGCGTCGGCAGTGGGGCGTGTCAATGATTTTTAGTGAATTTTAAAATATTTTCTTATATTTGGATCTCTATAGCGCCACCACATGGCTCGATTTGGTTGAAACTGGAGAGGTCAGGTCCAGATGTTACTCTTAAAAGACTTTCCAAGTTGCATAACTTTCTGTGAAATGGTTTTGGAATTATTAACATTTTTGTGATAAGCCACGCCCACTGGATATTTATTGGCTCGTCATTCGGCCATCTTTTAAAATATCAGAATTCTGTATATAAGTTTTATGCTGCATGGTGTATGGAGTGTGTTTACCATGTTTCATGTAAATTGGTCAAATTTTATAGGAGGAGTAGTATTTTAAGTGTTTTACAAGTAATGCTAATTAGCGGAAAATCCAATAGGGCTAACTTGATGGTTCTGTGAGGCAAATTTGTTCAGTATGAGCAGACGGACCTCTATCCCACATTTTGTGACTCTAGATAAAACGGGGCGTATGCAGTGGGCGTGTCAATGATTTTTAGTGAATTTTTAAATATTTTCTTATATTTGGATCTCTATAGCGCCACCACGTGGTTCGATTGGGTTGAAACTGTAGAGGTCAATTCCACATGTTACTCTTAATAGATCTACCGGGTTTCATAACTTTCTGTCAAATGATTTTGGAATTATCAGCATTTTTGTGATAAGTCACGCCCATTGAAAATTAATTGGCTCGTCATTCGGCCATCTTTTAAAATATCACAATTTTGAATATAAATTTTATGAAGCATGGTCTAAGGAGTTCTTGTCCCACGTTTCATGTAAATTGACAAAATTTTGTAGGAGGAGTAGTATTTTAAGTGTTTTACAAGTAATGCTAATTAGCGGAAAGTCCAATATGGCTGACTTCATGGATCCTTGAGGTAAATTTGTTCAACATGAGCAGAGGGACCTGTATACCACATTTTGTGACTTTAGGTCAAACGGGGCATCGGCAGTGGGCGTGTCAATGATTTTTAGTGAATTTTTAAATATTTTCTTATATTTGGATTGATATAGCGCCACCACGTGGCTCGATTGGGTTAAAACTGTAGGGGTCTATTCCTCATGTTACTCTTAATAGATCTACCAGGTTTCATAACTTTCTGTCAAATGATTTTGGAATTATCAGCATTTTTGTGATAAGTCACGCCCATTGAAAATTAATTGGCTCGTCATTCGGTCATCTATTAAAATATCAAAATTCTGAATATAGCTTTTATGAAGCATGGTCTAACGAGTTTGTGTACCTCCTTTCATGTAAATTGGCCAAATTTTGTAGGAGGAGTAGCATTTTAAGTGTTATACAAAAAATGCTAATTAGCGGAAAATCCAATATGGCTGACTTCATGGATCCTTGAGGTAAATCTGTTCAGCATGAGCAGAGAGACCGGTACACCACAGTTTGTGACTCTAGGTCAAACGGGGCGTCGCCATTGGGCGTGTCAATGTCACAATATTAACACGTACACTACAGCGCCACCAACTGGCCTATCGCCACGAAATTCGGTGTGAGCTTGTATGATGACAACTTCTAACTACTTGCCAAGTTTCATGCTAATCAGCCAAGCGGTTAAGGAAAACCTCAAAGAAGTAATAAATGAGTACATTTAAGCAAAAATGTCGGCAAATTCAAGATGGCGCCCACCAAATTAGTAAAGTTCTATGATCCAAATCCGGCTCTTTGTCACTGTAGCAAGTTATACATCTCTGCAAAGGAACTGTGATTTTTAGTGAATTTTTTTATATTTCTTTATATTTGGAACTCTATAGCGCCACCACATGGATAGATTGGGATAAAACTGTACAAGTCTAGTCCGAATGACACTCTTAACAGACCTACCAAGTTTCATAGCTTTCTGTCAAATCGTTTTGGAATTATTAGCATTTTTGTGATAAGCCACGCCCAGTGAAATTTCATTGGCTCGTCATTCGGCCATATTTGAAAATATCGAAATTCTGAATATAACTTTTATGAGATATGGTCTAACGAGTGTGTATACCAAGTTTCATATCAATTGGTCAAATTTTGTAGGAGGAGTAGCATTTTAAGCGTTTTACAAAAAATGCTAATTAGCAAAAAATCCAATATGGCGGACTTTATGGGTCCTTGAGGCAAATTTGTTCAGAATGAGCAAATGGACATGCATACCAAATTTTGTGACTCTAGGTGAAACGGGGCGTCGGCAGTGGGCGTGTCAATGTCAAAAATTTGTCACGTGCACTACAGCGCCACCAGGTGTTCAATCTGCGTCATAATATAGAGGATTCAAGAGTTTGGGAATCCCAACAAGCGTGCCAAGTCTGGTGATTCTAGGACAAACCAGCTCATGGGAATTTTAGGTGAAAGGGGAGAAAAAAAAAAAAAAGAAAAAGAAAAAGAAAAAAAAAAAGAATCTGAACAAAAACAATAGGGTACCTGCAGCTTCGCTGCACGGTCCCCTAATTATAAATATAGCTGCAAGCAGCGATTTCCGGGGACCGTGCGGCATTAGCGGCATTTGTGAAACGCAGAAACCGCAAAATGGTAGACAGCTCTAGACAGGGTTGACCCAAAATACAAATATTTGTTTCTAATCAGGGCTTTTGCCATTGCTGATGGTATCTTTACCCGATCCGGTAAGGGCTTGCGTATTAAGTCTTTGAAGTACAAGTGAAACAGCGAACAGTTAATACTGTTACATTTCTTAACATTTGCAATAAAAAGGTGTTTCTTAATGTGAAAACAACATTAAAAGAAGCATAGCATTTGCACAATAGTTTTGCCAAACATTAACCAAGCCATTGGTACCAAGCCGGAATTGACCACATACACATGGAAAGCCAATACTGTATCCACTAGGCCTAAGCAGGTTAACAGAAATGAGGAGGCCAAATAAGACTTGTGTGTTGCGATATCACATTGTTTTGGCTTACTGACTTCATAATTCAAACAGATAACTGGTAATATTGTGAAATTTCCTAGCCTTTGCAATAAAAAGAACATTCTTACAATGACGTGCACATTGTGTGCCTCAAAAAAAACTAGGGAACAGGTGGGGATCGAACCACCGACTTACTACACGGCAGTCAAATGCCTTAACCACTAAGCTACAGAATCTTTCACAGTTGGTATAGTAGGTAGATGGCCTGTTAAGCAGAGATAGTGTACTTGGCGGATGGCATACCTGCCATCCCAACATTTGTATTTCTTTAGTGCCACCACGCAGATTGATTGGGTTAAAACTGCAGGGCTCGAGTCTTGATCTAACTCTCAATCAACCCACCAAGTTTCAGAACTTTATGTCAAACGGTTTTAGAAGTACTAGCATTTGTGCGATAAGCCATGCCCAATGCAAAATCCATTGGCTTCTGATTCGGCCAAATTTTGACATACGCCTTACTAAAGTAATGCGTGTATGTAGGGAAGCGGTTTCAGTACCTTGAACAGGTTTGGTGCAAATTGGTCAAATTCTGTAGGAGGAGTAGCATTTTAAGTGTTTTACAAAAAATGCTAATTAGCGGAAAATTGAAGATGGCACACTTCATGGTTTCTTGAGGCAAATTTGTTGGGCAGGAGTAGCGGGATGTATCCACCAACTTATGTGACTGTAGATCAAACGGGGCGTCGGCAGTGGGCGTGTCAATGATTTTTAGTGAATTTTAAAATATTTTCTTATATTTGGATCTCTATAGCGCCACCACATGGCTCGATTGGGTTGAAACTGGAGAGGTCAGGTCCAGATGTTACTCTTAAAAGACTTTCCAAGTTGCATAACTTTCTGTGAAATGGTTTTGGAATTATTAGCATTTTTGTGATAAGCCACGCCCACTGGATATTTATTGGCTCGTCATTCGGCCATCTTTTAAAATATCAGAATTCTGTATATAAGTTTTATGCTGCATGGTGTATGGAGTGTGTTTACCATGTTTCATGTAAATTGGTCAAATTTTATAGGAGGAGTAGTATTTTAAGTGTTTTACAAGTAATGCTAATTAGCGGAAAATCCAATAGGGCTAACTTGATGGTTCTGTGAGGCAAATTTGTTCAGTATGAGCAGACGGACCTCTATCCCACATTTTGTGACTCTAGATAAAACGGGGCGTATGCAGTGGGCGTGTCAATGATTTTTAGTGAATTTTTAAATATTTTCTTATATTTGGATCTCTATAGCGCCACCACGTGGTTCGATTGGGTTGAAACTGTAGAGGTCAATTCCACATGTTACTCTTAATAGATCTACCGGGTTTCATAACTTTCTGTCAAATGATTTTGGAATTATCAGCATTTTTGTGATAAGTCACGCCCATTGAAAATTAATTGGCTCGTCATTCGGCCATCTTTTAAAATATCACAATTTTGAATATAAATTTTATGAAGCATGGTCTAAGGAGTTCTTGTCCCACGTTTCATGTAAATTGACCAAATTTTGTAGGAGGAGTAGTATTTTAAGTGTTTTACAAGTAATGCTAATTAGCGGAAAGTCCAATATGGCTGACTTCATGGATCCTTGAGGTAAATTTGTTCAACATGAGCAGAGGGACCTGTATACCACATTTTGTGACTTTAGGTCAAACGGGGCATCGGCAGTGGGCGTGTCAATGATTTTTAGTGAATTTTTAAATATTTTCTTATATTTGGATTGATATAGCGCCACCACGTGGCTCGATTGGGTTAAAACTGTAGGGGTCTATTCCTCATGTTACTCTTAATAGATCTACCAGGTTTCATAACTTTCTGTCAAATGATTTTGGAATTATCAGCATTTTTGTGATAAGTCACGCCCATTGAAAATTAATTGGCTCGTCATTCGGTCATCTATTAAAATATCAAAATTCTGAATATAGCTTTTATGAAGCATGGTCTAACGAGTTTGTGTACCTCCTTTCATGTAAATTGGCCAAATTTTGTAGGAGGAGTAGCATTTTAAGTGTTATACAAAAAATGCTAATTAGCGGAAAATCCAATATGGCTGACTTCATGGATCCTTGAGGTAAATCTGTTCAGCATGAGCAGAGAGACCGGTACACCACAGTTTGTGACTCTAGGTCAAACGGGGCGTCGCCATTGGGCGTGTCAATGTCACAATATTAACACGTACACTACAGCGCCACCAACTGGCCTATCGCCACGAAATTCGGTGTGAGCTTGTATGATGACAACTTCTAACTACTTGCCAAGTTTCATGCTAATCAGCCAAGCGGTTAAGGAAAACCTCAAAGAAGTAATAAATGAGTACATTTAAGCAAAAATGTCGGCAAATTCAAGATGGCGCCCACCAAATTAGTAAAGTTCTATGATCCAAATCCGGCTCTTTGTCACTGTAGCAAGTTATACATCTCTGCAAAGGAACTGTGATTTTTAGTGAATTTTTTTATATTTCTTTATATTTGGAACTCTATAGCGCCACCACATGGATAGATTGGGATAAAACTGTACAAGTCTAGTCCGAATGACACTCTTAACAGACCTACCAAGTTTCATAGCTTTCTGTCAAATCGTTTTGGAATTATTAGCATTTTTGTGATAAGCCACGCCCAGTGAAATTTCATTGGCTCGTCATTCGGCCATATTTGAAAATATCGAAATTCTGAATATAACTTTTATGAGATATGGTCTAACGAGTGTGTATACCAAGTTTCATATCAATTGGTCAAATTTTGTAGGAGGAGTAGCATTTTAAGCGTTTTACAAAAAATGCTAATTAGCAAAAAATCCAATATGGCGGACTTTATGGGTCCTTGAGGCAAATTTGTTCAGAATGAGCAAATGGACATGCATACCAAATTTTGTGACTCTAGGTGAAACGGGGCGTCGGCAGTGGGCGTGTCAATGTCAAAAATTTGTCACGTGCACTACAGCGCCACCAGGTGTTCAATCTGCGTCATAATATAGAGGATTCAAGAGTTTGGGAATCCCAACAAGCGTGCCAAGTCTGGTGATTCTAGGACAAACCAGCTCATGGGAATTTTAGGTGAAAGGGGAGAAAAAAAATAAAAATAAAAATAAAAAGAAAAAAAAAAGAATCTGAACAAAAACAATAGGGTACCTGCAGCTTCGCTGCACGGTCCCCTAATTAATCAATTTTATAAAGCGCATTTCTTGAACCCAATGCATTCGTGTGGGACACGCAGGATACTGGAAACGTTTAAGTTCTTGCCATATCTTTTATTGATCCTGAATCATGTGCATCCCTTGGCAAACATCTCCCTCTAAAGCCTGGCTTGAACATCTAATGTTTGGCGTCTCTCTTAATAGCAGTCTTAGTCTGCACTGAAGAGATTTTTTTTTTAAACCCAACGACAACGTTTTATATGTACAATCGTGTTGCCATTCTCCACATAAGGAACATGTTGCAACAAAAAAAAGTATAGGTTTGTCTGAACCGTGTGAATGGGTGAGAATACACAGCTGTTTTTTGTTCTGCTCGACTGCTATGAGAAGGTTAAAAATAATAAACTACTGCTTTTCTCTGCGCGTTTTTTTTTTAACATAACCTTCAAGATTCAGTTATTAAATTGTCTGCGTAAATTCCCCGAGTGACTGATTTACAACCAAATTTCACACAACAGAACAGTCTAGTCAACTTTGACTGGTATATTTTAAGTCTGCCTAATGCATAATTGCATTCTTCTCACTCAATAAGATTAGTGGATGTTCTGGCCCAAAATACTCCTCCACAGCTCTGTCCTGTACTGCCAACATAGCAAATCTGTCATCAGCGGCTAAGGACACTGAGGACAAACTGCTGGATTTAACATGTATATTGGCTAAATTGGCAGAAAATGAGTATAAAATATGCGCTAATTGCACCAGACTGTAGAGTACAAGGGAATTATTTGAAAGGGGCAGAATTTTCATTTGGGCAAACCCCTGGCCTTAGACCTGGCAAATTACATCACTGGGGAATTGGAAACCCTAATTCTGTTCTGCTCGAAATACAACGCAAAAAAAGACCGTCAAAGTCTGGTCCGTGACCACTGTCTCAGAAAATACACGGTTGAACTTTACTTGAAAATGCAGGCAATTGACACTTCTGGCAACTGCCAGCTAAAAACGCATTTTTTAAAACTGAGAATGACACCAAATGTAAAATATGTAGAAGGTTTGGGGGGAACCCCTATTTTACAATTCAAACAGAGAAAGAACCTTCCGTCATTCCTTCTTCATGCGGCAGGCATTCCGTCGCTACAAAATTAATCATAAAAGATGGCCGAAAAAGACTCAAAAAGCATGTTCTTGTGGCCAAAGGGGGGGGTTTGTGAGCGGCTTACAGGAAGAGAGAGGGTGTGATTCACCTCCATCCTGGAGCAATGAGTCAAAGCGGCGTAACCCCAACAAGAAGTCTGAGCCAAGAGCCGTAAACTCCAAAGCAGGGCCTCCGCGCGGCGCGAGAAACAGCGCTCCGAGCACGCACGATAAATCTGACGTGAAATCATAATCATAAAAGCAATTAGCTGACCCTGCGCTGCTCGTCCTTGGACATGACAGTGAAAATTTCATACGGAGTCGTGGAGAGGGAGGGGGGGGGGGGGGGGGGGTAAAACTGCAACACAGCAACAATAAAGCAGCAGTAGCAGCAGGCCCTTCCTGTATCATTAAGCAGTGACTGGAACGGACCGAGACGCACGGGAGCCGCTACCAACAGCACGTCATTAGGCTGGGATCACCAGCGACCGGGCCCCGCGACGGGGCCACGTCCGAGCGGCCGCCGCCCGAATGTCAGCGGCGGCAAGGACCCGTCGCGAAAAAGCAGGGCGCGGCTCACCGCGATACAACATCTGGTGCGGGGTGTGTGTGTGTGTGTGTGTGGCTGGGGGGGGGCTTTTTCGCTCGTCCCAGCTTTAGTTTTTGCCGTTTTATCGCCCCTGAGAGCGTGTCGCTACACCCTGATCCTGATGGAGTAACGCAGAGCGCACACTCAGAGGGTGCACGCCGCCTGACGCGACCTCCATCTAAAATACTGCGTGTTTCTTTGGGAGCAAAGAGCACCAAAAATGTAATTCTTTTTTGTTTTTGTTTTTTAAGCAGAGGCCTACATCTTTAAAACTTAGCAGCGACCCTTCTCCACCTCTGTGTGATGTCAGCGTGCGTAAAAAAAGGGGGCAGCTGGGCCCACGTGCGCACCATCCCTCACCGCGCCTCTCAACCCGGCAATTACAGCCGCGCCAAAGTGCTCGCCGCCACCTAGTGACCGTCCTCTCCAATAATCATGAAATATCCCCGCGGCTGGCGTTCCCGTGCCGACCATAACTCACCTTTACTGGAGGCACCTCCAATAAAGGATTACAATTACAATTAAAGTAATGAACAAAGAGCAGAAAAAAAGGAAAAAGCCGCTCAGACGGTCCCCCGGCTGGCGAAACTGCAGCAGCGCATTTCCTCCCACAATGAGGGCCACCCGTTTACAGCCGTTATTAGCCGCCATTTGCCCCCTTCCTCTGAATAATTCACAGTCCCAATATTCCCAATATTAATTTCCAAAGGCCTGAACGATAGCAAAAACAGAGGTGTGGAAACTATGAGCCCGCGGTCCGGGTCCAGGGAACAAACGGCCACGGGTCTCGGCGGGTCTCCTGACTTCCTGCCATCGCCATTGTTTGATACTGTCTTTTACACCCCCACAGAATGGAAATGCTGTTTTCAATACCAACATATGAGCAACAGATGTCTTTGTGGGGGGTGCTGCCAGGAGAATGAGCAGATAGAGGCAGGGAAGGAAGAGAAGAGGGGGAAGAGAGAGAGAGAGAGAGAGAGACAGTTAGAGAGAGAAAGAGGGAGAGAAAGAGAAAGAGAGGGAAGGAGAGCAGAAAGAAGAATTGTTTTATTCTGACTGTGTGTGTGTGTGTCTGTGTACATATGCATGTGTGTGTGTCTGTGTGTGTATTTGTATACATGCGTGTGTGTGTGTGTGTGTGTGTAAACATGTGTGTGTGTGTGTGTGTGTGTGTGTGTGTGTATACATATGCGTGCGTGTGTGTGTGTGTGTGTGTTTGTATACATATGCGTGCGTGTGTGTGTGTGTGTATACATATGCATGCGTGTGCGTGTTTGTATACATATGTGTGTGTGTGTGTGTGTGTGCTTGTATACATATGCGTGTGTGTGTGTGTATGTGTGTGTGTGTGTGTGTGTGTGTGTTTGTATACATATGCGTGTGTGTGTGTGTGTGTGCTTGTATACATATGCGTGTGTGTGTGTGTGTGTGTGTGTGTGTGTGTGTGTGTGTGTGTGTGTGTGTGTGTGTGTGTGTGTGTGCGTGTGTACTTTCCTTTTTTTATACAGTGAGGTGGTGTAAGCAGAGGGGCTCCGGAAACTCTGAGACGACGGAGCCAAAACAGATCACTTCAAAGCGCCTCTTTAACGCTCGCTAAATTTTTCATCACAGTCGCTTAATATCCTGGGGAAGAAGAGCTTTTGAAGTTGCTGTGAGACCGGGATGTTCTTTTGACAACTTTTTTTTTTCTTTCATACTGCCCCCCCCTCCTCCCAACTCTTTCAACAGGAGGCCGGTGATATTTGAAGCGCGCTGTAGAAGCTCAGCGGGCCGGGGCAGCTGGGGTCCCCGTCCCGCAGGGGCAGCTGTGTGGCAGCCCCGCCCCTCTGTCCCACCCGCCCACTGCGGGACGCAAAGGCCCGGCCCCCGCACGCCGCCCCACACTCCTCACTGCCACCGCAGGCTGTGCCAAGCTGCCCAATGAGCACACTGCCCAATCACCTCACTGCCCAATGAGCACACTGCCCAATCACCTCACTGCCCAATGAGCACACTGCCCAATCACCTCACTGCCCAATGAGCACACTGCCCAATCACCTCACTGCCCAATGAGCACACTGCCCAATCACCTCACAGCCCAATGAGCACACTGCCCAATCACCTCACAGCCCAATGAGCACACTGCCAATTAACCTCACTGCCCAATCAGCACACTGCCCAATCACCTCACTGCCCAATCACCTCACTGCCCAATGAGCACACTGCCAATTAACCTCACAGCCCAATCAGCACACTGCCCAATCACCCTTTCATACCTGTTCTGTACCGCCAGGTGAGCAAAACCCTCCTAACTGGCTAGAACTGGAAATCAGACAGAAATGTTGAGGCTTCAACAGAGAACCCCCCCAAACACACGTGTGCACACACACACATTCACAAGGACACACACATGCGTACGCACACACGCCGGTCTGCAATGCGGTATTCATACCCAATAAAAAATTCAAAATAAATGCAAGATTGTGGGTCATAGTTGAAAAAGTGTGCAAGGTACCACAGTTGGAGGGAGAGACAGAGCAAAAGAGGAGGGAAGAGTGAGAGAGAGAGTGAGAGAGAGAGAGGGAGAGAGAGAGAGAGAGTGAAAGAGAGAGAGAGAGAGAGAGAGAGAGAGAGAAAAGGGAGATGGAGAGACAGAGGATGGACTGCCCTAGAGGCAAATGTGAGAGCTTGAAGCGACGAGCGCTCTCGCTGAAACGCCACGTTTGCGCGCCAGTCAAACCTGCCCGCGCCCCCCCCCATCACCCACCCCACCCCACCCCACCCCCCGGCCGGGCCGCCCCGTCGCAAAAGAGGGCCCGCCGTTCCCGCCAAGGTGAGTCAGAACCTGTTAACGTGACTGGTGTTCCCCGCGCAGACGACCCCGGACCCCGCCAGCAGTCTCCTTACACCCATCCAGCTGAAATCCTTTCAGACACAAATTTCAATTATTCACCTCATCCAAATAATGTCTTGTGACACGAATTATGCCTCGCTGTAATAATCCACTTAACTGGGCAAGAGCAGCTCATCAAAGACAGGCTGGGGGAGGGAAACTTGTCATCCCGTTTGGAATCGGGACCTTAATAATCGCCATTTTTCTGCTTTTCAGCCGATAGCTCAGAGCGCTGGGATACGGCGCACATAACGATAAATTAAAGCCACGGAGAATAAATACCTCAGTGAATAACGCGCGGATTAAACCAGGCGGGGCAGGAGCACGCGCGCGTTCGGGAGCGAACGGGATGCGTAGGGAAACGTGGCGAAGCTCTCAGGTACCCCACAGTGCACGCCGGCCTGTTTTTGGGGTGCCGCTATGCTGCATGTGTGTGGAGAACAACCCCCCATATCCAATGAGCAAGAACAGGAATAGTCAGTGACACAAATACACCTTCGATTTACTTTGGGTTTCGTCCGACTGGAGCCTCTGTTCACTATGACATAAAGCCACTTTTAAGACAAAATTATACTTTTGTCTTAAAATAGGTAAAAGCCCAAATCCCATTTATACATAACAATTCATTACATCCTTCTCTCTGTGAATATGAAAATACACAGAAAGATACAGATGGACACATATAGATATAGACAGATGGACAGACAGATGCGTCACTTGTTACAAACACTATTACAACAGAGACATTGAGATTTGACCAGGTATGAACAAGAGCCGTTCTGTGGCCATGAATATGGAATGGATAGGGAATGATCTTATGATGGGTGACTGAGTGCAATTTAAGTGTGTTTTGCAGACATAGGGTATATAATACTGGGTGGGTCATTAATACTGCATGGTGTTACCCGGTCATTGTGTACACTGTGCAGGGTGTTGCCTTACCAGCGGCTCTCTCGGGGCAGCATCGTCTCTGATGGGAGAGCCAGCCTGAAAAATGAGAGATTTAAATTAGAGCGCCATCTGCTGGACCCACTCAGCCAATGCTCTCAGACTGCTCCAAACTCCACATTTATCATCGAACAAGAAAACAGTTCAGTTTCTTTTTTTTACCTGGACATTTGGCTGAAATTATGTGCAAATATTTCACATAAATACAATAACTGTAGACATCTTCTATGATTAACCTATCCATGTACAACATTTATAACATATTAGGCAGCATAATGAGGTCAATGCTTTTTAAATTCTTTGAAGTGTGTAAAATATGTTTGCTAATGTTTTTGGTTTACATGCTACTAATAAACCGCTTAATCGCCAAAAATAAATTTATAAGGGACAGACTAAAGTACGATGAGAACTTGAGGGTCATCACTGGACAGTCCAGGCCCCCTACGGTCAGTGGGAGTGGACCCAAAATTTAGTGAATGACATTTTATCATTATTATCAGCATATAAATACACATGTAATTTGCACAATATCTTTCTGTGCAGAACAGGCCATGTCTGCCTTAAGGGCCTGGTCCCAGCCCGTATCCTAGTAACAGTCCCCACGGTGAAGTGGCAGATACCCAGATAATGCCTGGGGACAGCTAATCACAGGTGAACCCAGAATTATATCCACAAGTTTTTTTTTGTTCCATCTGACTCCGTGGTGCGAATGGAGGAAGACTCGCCGACTCTTGACAATTTGAGAAATCGCCCTAGCAACCTCATAACAAATCCATAAGCACTCTTATCATAAACATGAAACGATCTCACAGGCCATACCCTATGTGGTCTCTACAGTAACCTGGCATTCTCTCAACACTTTAGGATTAGGATTGGGTGGCTGAGCGGACAAAGCAGGGCCTCCATATACTTGTACACTGCCGTACTCCTGTACATAACATGGTTAACAGGATCTATTATGGCCTGGGTTTTCAATCGGGGGTCCGTGGACCCCTGGTGGTCCTTAAAGGTACTTTAGGGGGTCCCAGGCCAGACTTGATATGCAATGACTAGATTTGGGAAAATATTTCAAAATATAAAACCTGTTTTGAAATATAAGCATCTTTAACTTATGATGGGGGTCCTCTGGATGCCTTTGAGTGTGGGGTGGGGTCCCTGGATCAGAAAGGGTTGAAAAGCCCAGCATTATGGGAATACACATTTTGGAGATTCTACTGAAGCCGTAATGTGGCGCTCCCCTGCTTAACAGCAGCTGAACGGAGCTGTATTTCTTTGGCTCGCATGCGGGGCGAAGGCGTCTTTAATTTCACCAACAACAGTCAGATTTCAGTCATGAACTTGATTATCTCGTCCCGCTGTAACACAGACGAGGGAACACGAGCGCGGTTAGAAAAGGCCACCATAGGCCGGGCGACAGGCACAGCCATTCTCAAGTGTTCTGTTGCCCCGGGTCGCCGCTCGGGTTGCAATAACCGAGGGGGACAAATTTTCAACGGCGGTGCATTGAAAGCAGGCCCCAAAACTCAAGATGGAAACAAGGGGCGAGGAGCCGTACTGCAGTTTACCCCGAGATTTCATGCTGCATTATGGAATAATTACTGAATAATTAATAACAGCATCAATCATTTGGGGGGTAACGGGTTTCAAACATCCGGTAACGTGGCCACTGCTACTTTTACTATTTTAAAAAAAAATATATTTTTTTTTTTTTTTTTTTTTACATCCAGTTTTGTTAACCTGCTTTTCACACACACTTTCATATGCACACAGGTGCAAATTAGACGACAACCAATCAAATGCAAATACTTCTGAAACCTCAACCTCCGATAGCCACTGTGTCCTGCTGATAGAGTTCTCCTCCAAGATTATTTTTTTCAGTAATTTCCTTCCGTTTTTATGTGAACACAAGCATCCCCCCCCCCCACAATTAAACTAAGCATGATACCTTGCCGTGACTTCGCCAGCTGTCGTTAACTTCCTCCATATTTGGGGGAAGTGATGACAGTATCCACCTGTGCCGCAATATTCCCGGCAATGAGAAGTGAGACAGAGCAATGCACCCTGGGTACAGGAGAAGTCTGCAGACAAGCTTGTGCTCTCCTCTAAAGCCTGTGATGTCAAGCGCCGCCTCTTATCACAGCACAGAACAGAACACGAGCTCGCACAGACACGAGTCAGAGGAAGACACTTCATGTGCAGCTTAATAGGCTAATCGTAATGACCCGATCGGCCAGCAGGGGTCACTGTTGTGCAATGAGACATTGTGAAAACAGTCAGCTATAGCTCAGCTCTCTCCCTGGGTAGCACAAGTAAACTTCACCCTGCAGGGCTGCCAGTGTCAGATAGAAAAGTGACCCCCATGGAAATGTGACCTGACCCCCACGCCTTATAGTGACCCCACTGATAAAATGTGAGTATATAAACACATTTCTATGCTCTGGAAAATTGACCATATACCAAAATAAATATAAGATTGCTGGGAATTTTCCCATCACAACACAAGGATCATGTTTCTATGCTATAGAAAATAAACACCATACTTTAATTCATACATGATCATGCATTGTTTAGGCGCATCCACACACTGGAACAGTGCCTAAACAGATACCAGACTGTGGGGGCCCATCCACACACTGGAACAGTGCCTTACCAGATACCAGACCGTGGGCCCATCCACACACTGGAACAGCGCTTTACCAGATACCAGACAGTGGGGCCCATCCACACACTGGAACAGCGCTTTACCAGATACCAGACGGTGGGGCCCATCCACACACTGGAACAGTGCCTTACCAGATACCAGACCGTGGGCCCATCCACACACTGGAACAGCGCTTTACTAGATACCAGACGGTGGGGCCCATCCACACACTGGAACAGTGCCTTACCAGATACCAGACCGTGGGCCCATCCACACACCGGAACAGCGCCTAAACAGATACCAGATGGTGGGGCCCATCCACACACTGGAACAGCACTTTACCAGATACCAGATGGTGGGGCCCATCCACACACCGGAACAGCGCTTTACCAGATACCAGATGGTGGGGCCCATCCACACACTGGAACAGCACCTAAACAAGATAAGCCACCCAGCAGCACTGCAAAGGAAGCTCTTGTCATAACTAAATACTCTTTTGTTCACATTGGGTTGTGCTACAATATTGTTTTAGGTGCTGCTCTATTGAAAAGAAGTTGTAAGTTGTTTGAATTCTCTGAACCTTGCTCTAGGAAGTCAAAGTCCCATAGATTAGAATGGAACCACAGCCCTCCCCAACAGCCACAACAAAGCATTAGCTACCCATTACATTACATTACAGGCATTTAGCATGCACTCCTCTTATCTAAATCTATTTGCACAGTTTACATTCTTTTACATAAAATCCATTTATACAGCTGGATCAACTCAGGTTAAATACCTAGCTCAAGGGCACAATGGCTGCGTCCGACCCAGGAAGTTAACCCTCAACCTCAGAGTTACAGGCCCAGCTCCCTAACCATTATCCTACACTGCCACCTCAAAACCTAAGAAATGTGAAGAGCCAAATATACGGCACCCATTATTTTATCTAGGGTGCAGCACAGAATAAGTATTAAAGCATTACGTCCAGAAGTATTATTTTTTTAGGAATATTGTACAACAATACCACTGGTAGCATGTACATGGTTTTTACCTGCATTTTTATCTACAATCAGGAAATTAAGTTGTTTAAACTACACATTAATATTTGTTTTAATTACTGTATATTAAATAGGATTTAGAGGATGCTAAATGTTTGTTTTCCACCTCGTACCAGGTTGATGACTGATTGGATGTCACACAGGGTCGGGGGTTTGGAATCAATTTCAGATTCAGATGTTTGTCAGAGTGTTTATTGAAGACAAATATGTCCATAGCTAAAAATAACCATGACGACAGGTAAATAGCAATCCCTTGGATATTTACATTTCCAGAATAAAACAAGTTTGCTTAATGTTCGCAGTATTGGGCCTCCTGTAGCGACCAGACTGGAGTACTCCAGTCTTCTATCTTTATGTGGTTTATAAATCACTTCCAGAACAATACACTTAAAATGTTCAGGTTTGTTCCACAGGAAAAAAAAGGTATTGGGTTTGCCCTGATGGAAAAAAAGACACTGTCTGTTTTATTAATTAAAAAAAACAATATATTCTCAAATAATCACTTGATAATTGTCATATGACTTTGGAATTTTTTTAAATATGGTATTAAGACTCTGCTATGGGGGCCTTTAATGACTTACAGAACAAACACTGAATTATGTAAGCATTGAGAAAAAGCTTGTGGTTTATTCTGAATCAGGTCATTTGAACATGGAAAATATGCTCAGGGAATATAAAGAGAAAGAAAACATTGTGTTGTACGACTTTTCTATTTCCATTCATATGAGACATAATAGCCCACCAATTTCTGCGCCTTTCTTTTGAGTTGATCCCCTCGTGAGCATCTGTAGATAAATACTCAAGTAAATGCACTGCATTAAAAAGTAATAGATTTAATATATTTAATACATACACCAACTTTTATCAATGCTTACAAGAGCACTGGGACATTTACCTAGCCTCACCTCTGGCACGGATGCTTACATAATGAAATTTCAGGTTTTACATCCATGTCCATTAGCTGAATTAAACATTTTCCTTCTAATTCAAGCAATTACAGAAAATTTAAATAGGCACTGCTGACTATAACACTGACTTCGAGGTTTACTGTATTGAGTGAATATACATCCATCGGCTCCACACTCAGGTCAGTGACACCGCAGGTAAGCCACAGGTGTTTCCGCTCAGATTTGATCCCGGTCGACTGTGCGCAGGGTAGCCGACCACATTCCGCAGTACACTAGCCCGTTCTCCAGGCAGGTCAGACGGAGGAAGGCACGCTAATCCTACGCTGTCATTACAACATTAGCATCTGCCCGCCCGCCAGCACTCAGCACAAGCCTGTGGATTCGCTACCTGTTATTTGTTTGTTTGTTTACTCGTTTATTGACTACAACAACCCGTGTAAACATGGGGAGGCGAGCACACATACCCGTGAGAGAAGCCTGTACACATAAAGGTTCTCATTAATATCAGAGCTGAGCCACCTCAAAATTAAGTGGACGGGGCTGCCGGCTGGCTCGGTTTGCAACGTCAGCTTGAGCTCATAGCAGCTTAGTCCAGGGATCTCAAACTACCACCCTGGTGTCCAGCAGTGTCTGTTTCAGCTCATAGCAGCTTAGTCCAGGGATCTGAAACTACAACCCTGGCGAGCAGCAGCGTCTGCTTGTTTGGTGGGTTCCCCCATGATGCTCGGCTCAGTTTTTGCCTTTGAAACACAATGCGGGGATTCTTTAAGCCAATCAAGGGCATCAATTAAGCACTTAAGGGCAGAAAACGCACCAAAAATAGGCGGACGGCGCAGTCCTCCAGGACCAGAGTTGGAGATCCCTGACCCGGAGATCCCTGATCGAGACATTGCAGGTTCAAGCCGAGGAGTTTTTTTGACTGCGAGTCCTGACAATAATGACTAGTAATGACTAGTATAATAATAAATGCCAGTAATGACTGGTTTTGTCACACGAGATATAAGTTTAAGTCAGCCGAGGTTCCTCGGGTTGCCACTACCGCGGCTCACCTGTATCCCCCAGAGGTTGCCAGGTATGGGACTAGCCCTGCTGCAGTGTGTATAATACACAGTACACAGGCAGGTACGCAGGAGGAGTGCCTGCTTTTCAGGCGCAGCTCCATGTGTAGGTTAGGGTGGTACAGCAGTGACTCGAGAGGCACACACTGGTGAGAAATACACAAAAAAAATGTTTTTAAACAAATTTTTTTTTAAAAGACATCATAGGTGAAGAACCAGCGATTTGAAGATTTATGCCACAATGATTAGACCTACACTGACAGACCGATCGGGATGACGGACGGAATACATCCATTAAGTTTCCCTTCAGCGAGTTAGCGGTGATACGAGAGAGCAGGATGAGGAGCAGGGCCCAAAACCACAGCGGCGGCAGCCAAGGCAAGCAGCACACAGCCATTCTAATTTGGGCGTGCGTGTTCCTTTAAGAATATTACATCCTGGTTCGGCGGCGCGGCCTACACATCATCAGTGATAAATACGTTCACAGACATCAGTGTGATACGCTGCCGCGCCCTGCGATGGCTCCACATACAGGCCTAATCAACGTCAACAGATGCAATCTTTTTTTGGTACTGGGGGTTTATCCGCATCATAGCAATAATCAGCATAACAAATAGGATTTCATCTCCCATCATATGCTAGAAAAAGGGGCTCTGGAGGATTCTCATCATGATTGTAAGCCGAGACCTGTAGCCTATCATCATTCTTTATATTCTGGGTTATGTCATCTCTCATCAGATAATTATGACTGCTGGTTTGTGGTGGGCTTGGCACAGAAATGTACCCATAATCCATTTTTAATATATTGGACTATTCAGCCTTATTGTAGTAAAAATTCAACAGCACAGAGGCCCGCGTATTATTTGCAGACGTGACAATTATTCAAGCGAAAGGACATTATCTCTGCAACTTCGTGTTCAACGGGCTAACTAAAATACAATCCCCCCCTCCCACAATGCACTTCTTTAGCTCTTCACCACAAATAAAAACAAGCAAAGCGCCTGGCAGTCTGGGAAAGGCAATGAGAAAAAGAACATTTAAAAAGAAGGATCGCAGTTTGTTTTGTGTAAAAATCTAACAAAATATTGCTGCCATTGCAATGCAAAAGTGCTTTAATACATCCAAGAGAACTGTGAATACATGCCATTAGACCACCGTTGCAACAAACTCAAAGCAAACATGCAAAATAGAATAGAAATGGAGCTATCGATCAATGCATTTCTGTATAGCCTGACTCACTTTCACAAAACAAGTTGTGAGAAACGCACTGACTATGCAGAATGAGAAAATTATATCGAGTAATTTTTTTTGTCACAATCATGTAGTTTATGGAGAGATTGATAAAGCATCTCAGTTCTTGGGTGAAGTTGGCCCAAGGGAGCCTGGATAACTCAGGTTACCACTGAATTAGGGTCCCTTGGATACTCATCAAACAACAACTAGCCATCATCGGCCTCTCCTCCAAACAGTACTAGCCTTTGTGTAGTATGCTATGTGGCTTGTAGAGAGAAAAAACTGGCTAAAATAGTAGTGCTACTTCAGCCACACAAGAGCAGAGTATATTGACTGCAGACCAATTGGAGAAAATGAGGGGAGGTCATATCAGAGAAGTTAACTGAATGGTGTTTGGGGGTCAGCAGCACATAGAGCAGGGGGTAAAACAAAGTCAGCTGAAGTTAATGATAAGTCAAGTCATTTGTATGTAAAAAGACAAACTTTATCTTGCGGTGGTAAACACTGCGATAGACATTTTACATTTTTAAACAGCACAAAGTTTCAGCGTGTGAATACTAAGCACTCAAAACACGGCCCCTAAATATCAGAAAATGCCTGTACATTCATCCACAGGCAGCACTGCGCACTTTCAACAGTTATTACTTTTTCCGTTTATTCAAACATCGTGGTTTTTAATTCCTTGCTTTTGCTGATGAATGACCGATGCAGCTGCTGCAGTCCTTCCACTTTTCACATTTTCTTTAAACTTCAAATCAAATTAACTTGCGGTGTTTATTTAATACACATAAAGACCAAAAACCAACGTATAAAGGTCACGGCAACACTTCACCTAGCACAGCTGAATCCATACAGTATGTTCCGATTCTAAATCAGGTCTTCCTCACAACACAGGACATATGACAACGCTGATATCACAATCAGGAAAAGACCAATATACCATGCATTAACCTGCTGACCTAACAGGCTTATATTAACAGGTCAAAGGTCAACTTCATGTAAATATTTCTCTAAGAGATAGCCTTGTGTTATGCAATAGACATACATCATTCAGTGGACACAACTTTGTTCAGAGTACAAAAATGTGACATGCTAATGAAGGTAGGATCTCATGCAATGAAATTGATTACCGTTGGAAGAACACTGCCGCTAGAATGACATGTACAACCTGAGTTAATGTAAGACTGACAGCCTAAGCCTAGAACCAACCTCCCTAAGAAATGTAAACGTACTTTAATAGAGTTTTTTTAAATAACTGAATGCTTTTTACATACACTGTTCTTTTACGGAACTACTCTGAATTTCAAGTGCTGTATAAGAACGATGAAAAACAAAGCTGCTCAGAAATTGTACATGCACAATACCCCGATGGTAGTTTTAAATTTAGCAGTTTATGTGATGGAACACAGTTGCTTAGAAACAGGGCTTAAGGAATATGGACAAACTTTTAAAATGTTAGGCTATTTTATGTAATAATTTACATAAGCCATTTGTTTCATGTAAAAGTTTTTAAAGTTATTACATTTACATTACATTTCTGCATTTAACAGATGTTCCCATCCAGAGGATTTAGAGATCATCTACTTTTTTCTTTTTTTACTTACAATCCATTTGGATTTTTTTCTGAAAAAAAATATATATGTCAGCACCCCAACTAGGAATCAACCCCACCTTTCAGTTGCAAGCACAGTTCCCTCTCCATTATACCCAGGGCTCGATTTCAGGGGGGGGGTGAAAGGGGATGTCATCCCCGTTAAAAGAATTGGCAAAAACGGCCCCTTTCATAAAACGCCCATTGACCCTTTCCATCCGCCTTGTTTTAATAGTTTTCTGTGATATCACAGACCCCACCATCCCCCTTGAAAATATTTTACAAATCGACCACTGATTATACTACACTGACCCCAAGATATATACCATGTTCTATGAGATTGAGTACACATATAATATAGCCCAGCACTGCACAGTGTTCTTCCAAACCCCAGGCCCTGCTAAAATCATTTGACAACAAATACATCTGATTTTCAACACTTCAGTAACTGCAGGAAGTTAGCTTAAATATTAAGCCTATATCTGAAACTAAGTTTGATGCCAGGTAGGGCTTTATTCGTACAGTCTGAAATAGTTGTTTTCGCCCGAGAATACGTGGACCTATCCGTGTTTCCATAGGGCTACTTAAAGTGTAGTCTACGGACCACATCAAGCTGGAGGCTGGAGCCAAAAAACTTTCAATGGAAACTCTTAACTGACAGGATGCTAGTCCTGGAAGTTCTAAATCGCTAAAGAAAGTCACGCGCACTGCAAGATGATGACGTATTCGTGGAAATTACTGACGTCATCTTTCAAGAAAAACCCTTCATCAGCGCAATAAATATTTGAACTTGGTTAACTTGACCCCTCTGAATAGCCTGTTAGTTAGATATAGGCTACAGCCGCCGTGAAGTTAGGAGAAAGCTCGTGTATCCGCCAACATGAGCTTGAGAAATTGATTTTTGCCAATAATCGTTGGCAAGGTTTCCAAAACAAAATATTCTGTCGAAATTCTGGGAAAATGTTGCGCCAAAAAGAAGGGTCGCATTACTTCCCCGTTGTTCTTTTCGAGAATCTTGACTGCGGCAGTTACAACTTGCTAGCTTCATTTATATTCATAATGTTGGTGTATTTCCACCCAAAAACAAAAAATTTCGGCTAAAGCACGCCTGTTGTATTATCTATCCAACTAGCTACATCCTCTCGTTTTAAAAATCAAAACATAGGCTAGCTATGAACACACTGGTTGAAATGTTTTGCAAAGGTATTTGGCCTGCACCTGTCAACCGAGAAACCCGGAGAAGAAACCATATGAACTTTTTCACACAAACAAAACGCCAATGCTGCCGTTGTTTCCCATGGAGAGAGTATACACTTTGCAAAGGATGGGCCGAAACAATATGTACGACTCAACCGTGATAGAATGCGGAATGAAAGCGTTAAAATGTAACCTGTGTCTGCTGTTCAGGTTGCTCAGAAGATGCCATTTTTTCCAGCCTGTACAGACCTTCCCATCCCCAAATCGACTATTCAGGGCTGTGCGAGGGATATTAATGGAAAGAAGAGCAACCGCTCCTTCTACCAAAGATGTTTTACTGACTACGAGAAAGCTAGCTTGCAAACTCGAGAACTCAGCTTCAAGTATCAGACTCTTCAGCTCCGCCCCAGAATACGCTAAACGAGAGTTTGAGTCCCTCCATTTGGAGTTTGAAAAGGGTACGTTTCAATTGGCTTTAAAAACAACGGACAAAATAATTTTAGATGACGATTCCTACTTTTAAAAAATCGAAACAATGTACAGTCAATGTCAATACAAAACGTTCTTGCATGTGCACAATCAATAGGGCACAATCGCATGTGCATAGGCTCCGCCCTTTCTCGGCAAGAAACTTAAGAAACTCAAAGGTGGTATTATGTTGTCTCGTTCGACGACGGGTCTTGCGTCAATAAAACTCAAGCAACATTTCCAGTGTTATTTTTTTATTGGCCTACAGCAGAGAACTGCAGAGTAGCTACTATATGTTATTTTGTATTTATCTTTGCTCCGATATAGCTTGTGGTATCCTATAAATATCAATAGCTTGTGGGATCCTATAAATATCAATGGTTATCATTTATTCAGAATTGTTCTATGTTTTACACGCTGCGTGCTCATTTTTAGCCTCCCACATGCAGCATACACTACAGCTCCCAGAAGTCCATAGTACCATCTCTCCGTTGAAACACCTCCTGTATTTGATGGAAACACTGTCTGCAGCTATTGGTTTCTGAATGTTTCCATTTTGTAACAAAAATCTTGCCTAGCTTACTTGCCATTGATAGTTTAATTTAGATAACATCGTAATGTCAGAAGTGAAACCTTGCAAAGTCTGTAACTACAGTCGTCAAAAATCATATGGTTTAGTGGTTCCTTCTTTGGATCAACTAAAAGAGAAAGGTAAGTGGTAGTTACATATCCGTCATACTATGTAGCCACATTGTAATTTAGATAATAACGATATTCTACTAAACTCATTAATCCTACGAGTCTGGACGCAATAAGGGAAGCATTCGCCTCTCTGCCTGATCTGCATTTGTTTCAGCGCAGAATTACCAATATACATCTAAGGGGGATCGGATGTTGTAGGGGCTCAACGAACGACTTTAGCCGCCCAGGTGATACAGAATCAGTAGGTATTGCGAGACCGTAGGCTACAAAGCGTAAAGGAATGCAGCGTAGGCTACATTATTTGCAACTCTTAAAATGATTTGCATTTCGAACGTGTTTCATCTCAGGTTATGAAGTTTATATAAATATGCCGCATGGATTTGCGTATGTAGCGTTCCCTACGCAAATGTGTATGTGGCCATAAGAACAGAACACCTGGAATTCCGCGCAGTCCGTTTCACCAGCACGGACATGCCGGGAGTCAGTTTGACAGATCAGCTTTAGAAATGCGCCCTCTATTCCTTCCAAGAATGTTACTAACCAGGCGTGGTCCTTCGATTCTTATCTTACGTTTGGAAGTGTCTAAACTAAATATGTGTATGCTATACTTATAAATTCGAAAAAAAATGTTTATAACTAAAGAAAAATCTATAGTCTCCTGCAATTGCTAAGGGGATAATACACTTTTAGGGGATATAGAAATTCAGCAGGCCTAGTTCAGTTGGGCTTTTTTTTTGTTTTTTTGTTTTTTTTTATGCTCCAAGTATCGAAAAGTCACTTTTCCTCATTGTTCTCCTAGATCGTGTTTTACTTGGACTCACTGTCACTATTCCACCTGCAGGTGGTGAGTCTTTGGGGTTCGAACCTCAAACTGCAGTCACAGTGGTGCTCGAGGATGACGGGACCATTGTGGAAGATGACGCCTATTTCCTGTGCTTGCCTACAAACACCAAGTTTATGCTTTTGCATAAGAAAGAGAGGTGGGCCCCCATAACAAAAAGTAAGCCAGTAAGCACTCTCGACAACACAATGACAGATCGACTATAGATTGGAGATGTGTTATTTGTCTTAACATGTAGGATTACGATACAGTCATGGGAATTCTGTTTTACAGCTTAGTTGGTTTTAACACGGGGCACAACAGGTGTTACAACTTATTTTCCAAAAAAAACTGTGGAGCGCTGTTCTGTTGCTGAGACATCCGTCCACTGATGTCCGTGCTCCTTAGGGCAGGTACTGCCAATCACAGATTTTTGTTCACTCCACAGTCCAGCAGCTGAACTGTTCGGTCATTCCAACCGAGGACTGCAATTAATGCGGGTTCAGGCAGACTGCAGGGTTGCATTCTGAATGGCTCCCTATACGCTTCATAGTGCACTATTTAGGGGATTGGCCATTCAGATGGTTTCCGAATTCTCAATTGAGAACACTGAGAATTAGCACATCCTACAAAATAGCAGATTCCCTAAATAGTGTACTATAAAACATATAGGGAGCCATTCTGAATGCAACCCAGGTGTCTGAATAACCATGGCACTGGTACAGTCTTGTCTGAAAAGGGGTAGTGTGGGTGCAGGTTTTTGTCTTAGCCTGGCACTAAGACACCTGATTCTACTTATCAAGGTCTTAAATGAAGACCAGAATCAGGTGTCGTAGTTGCTAAAGGTGTCAGGTGTCATAGTTGCTAAAACAAAAACCCGCACACACACCAGCCTTGTCGCATAGGATTGGAGCAATGACATCTGCATGCCGTGTCAGCTGAAACCTTCCTTTCCTGGGCAACGTCGTGGTCCACCCTACTGGACTACCAGTCACGATTGGCACCGCATTGTTCAGGATGTAATTCTGGATCATGGGGCATATCACTGCTTTAAGAACGAGTGCCCTAGCCTAGCTAACGTGACTTTGTCACAGATTCCGCACAGTTTTGTTTTTTTTGCATGAGTGATGGAGTGTATGCTGGTGAACATAATCAGGATAATGTCTGTGGTTCGAATGTGTATCATATTACGAGGTTCTTCATTTTTGTGAATGGAAACCTGTATTTATACTCTTAAGGCCTGATTTACTGAGACCTTTAGCGTGTGTAAAACCTTTAGCACACACAAAACTAATTACATGACCAACGATTGGTCATGGTATTTGTTGTGCGCCAATCATTGGTTGTGTTATTAGAAGATTTTGCACACGCTAAAGATCTTAGTAAATCAGGCCCTTTCGTTTTCTTTGGGAGATGTTCTTCTTTCTGTCCACTTAGTCCACCCTGCACTTTGCGGAATGGAGGTTTTTTCTGTCGTCCTTCTGAAGAAAGGGAGGATTGTGGCACTCACTCATTAAAATATTGCCATCAATTATTTTGCAGAGCCCCTTGTCCATTGATTAAAGTCCTCACCTTTTTAAAAAATATTCAATTCAATGAAATTTATTTTGTATTGCGCTTTTTACAGAGAACTGTCACAAAGATGCTGGTACAGAGAGACAATATATAGAGAAATATATTTCACACTGTTTATGCAGATGGATGGATGTTTTATTTGTAAAGTACTCTTGATTCAGGGAATGACAGTAGTGCCTTATAAGCATTAAGTCTACCGCACGTAGGTCCATAATGCAATGCTCAAACCGTTACACCACATAGTGCACTAAACAGATTTACTTTTACACTGATAGACAGTAATTGCTTTGGACCCATAATTCCCAGTGTCACTCTGGACTGAAGACAAAAGCATTAAGTCATCGCTGATGTATAATAACCCTCTCATTGTCGTGTGTAGAAAAATAATTTCCATAAATGTAATTTGAGTGTCTGCATCATCACGCGTTTGCTGTTTGCGTTCAGGAGACATCAACAAGGCCATACGAAAAGCATAATAATCACATCAAAGTGCGGATGAGAAATCATTCGGTTGAGGGGGGATGAGGTGCGAATTAAATTTTCTTTTTGACTTTGAAATTTTCTTGAGTGACAACCTAATCAAGAGGAGCGCCATCCTGAGATGGTTATGAATTATGTATCGCTCCCCGAGGCATTTATAAATATGAAACATCCTCTCTCTTCACTGCGATGTGGCTGTGTGTGTGCGCGTGCGGTGTGGTGTGTGTGAGTCCCAACACCTGTTGTAAGGCTTTGACAAAAGCACAAACTATTTTTTGGAAGTTGGGAAGGTAGCAGGACTGGTTCTTAGTTCAGCACGTCAACTCAGTGCTTTGGGTCATTCCCAAACGCTCTCTAATGACCAAAACTAGCGCTGGCAAGATGGGCAAACATGGTGCAGGTGTTTGATGATACCTTACCTGGTATTATACTGACCATGTGACTAGTGTGTACCTCCCACTCTCCTTGATCAATAGAGTGCAAGCATATCATTTGGTAGAACAAAGCCTTTCTTTCACTGCAGGAGGTGATTGCTTCAGTTGACTTGGTGATTGTAACTTGTACTTGCATTGTGTTTATACTGTACTTTGCCCTGCGTTCTGCTTATGTTCTGTAAGCCACGCTTGATAAAGGCAGAATCAGTGAATAAATAAAGTTGAAGTATAAGCCTCCTGTTGGCTCCTCACTGTACTGTTCAGAGTTTTTCTCACTGCCCGTGTTTCTCTCTGCAGTCGATGGCGGCACGGCCTGGCTGACCAGAGAGTCTTGTGTCCTGGAGGATGACGTGGTGGACAGTGCGTTCAGCAGCATGGAAGCCTGGCGCGGCCTGGCCGGCAAGCTAAAGCAGGACCTGGCCAGCATCATACTGTTCTCTGAGGCCGAGCTTCAGGTACAGCCCACACCCCCCTCCCCCTCTAGCGCCACACGCTGGGTGCCTCCCAATACTCGAAAACTGCATCCTCCTTTCCTCCACTACGACTTCCTCCACTCCGTGCCCCGGAGACCGATCGCTGTGTCCTAATCTAATGTTGCTGATTGCACATTAATTACATATTAATGGTTACATATGAATTAATGTCTCGACGCAAAAACCGCAATGTCAGGCACATTGTATACTGTACATGTACCTATTTGTACTTGAAAGGTACAGGCAGTTTTGCAAACTTCCGGGTAGGAGACGAGTGGAGGAAAGGAGGTGAGGAGTCTGACTGTGTACCGTGGTCAGCTGCCCGGAGGAGGTTATGTGATGGGTGTGTGGACGTGTGTTGCAGAGCCTGGTGGATGTGTCCTGTCCCGAGCTGGCTGGGGCTCTGGGTTTTGGGGAGGGCAGGGCCCAGGAGCTCCAGGACACGCTGCAGAGGGTGCTGGACCGCAGGGAGGAGGAGCGGCAGTCCAAGGAGCTGCTCAAGCTCTACCTGAAAGCCATGGAGGAGGCGGACGGCCAAATCCCCAGCCAGGAGGGTGAGATACAGCTGCCCAGGCCAATTACACACATGGGTCCTTTCCCCATAGAGGGAGAATGAGAGCATAGTGCTGAATGGAGAATGAGCTTTCATGAACCTCATAATGGGAAAAGGGACAATGAACTGTCTATAACTGATTTTTCTTAACCAAAAGGTGTAGTTAGTCGCTAATAGAATATGGTAGCTGTCTGTACTTCGTTCATGGGGCCTCATTCTCTTGTCACTGTTGTATAGCTACACCAGGGAAAACAGGGGCCCTGATGGCAAAGCAAATGCAAGATCCAAATGATGACAAATTTAGACTTGTAATATTCATTTAGAGCAGGGGTCTGCAATCCTGGTCCGGAGAGACGCAAGCTCGTTTTTTCTTTTCACCTTAAACTCAGCGCCCAGTTCAGACCCAAGTAACCGGTGAATTAACACTGTAATCAATGAATTAAGTGCAGAGTAACAATGAAACCAGCAGAACCTGTGGCTCTCCTGGGACCAGGATTGCAGACCCAGATTTTGGGAGTGATCACATTTTTTGACTCTGAGACGCTATTGCATTGCAGGGCCACCAGGTGGAGCTGGTGCATCATAAACTGGAAAAGTCTCCAGGGGCCACGTCTATTAAAAATGTTTATTATTATCGAGTATGGACCACAAAAAAATTTTATCTAGCTAAAATATGTCCTATGGCATTACACTGAGGGCAATGTCTAGGATTCAGAGGGTAAAATCTGAGTTGTTTACTTATGGATCTTTATAATATAGGTGAAATATTCTTGGTGTGTTCACTGAAGTCTTTGATTAAATAAGCACAGAAAAGTTAGGTGGTATTATGATATGATTTGAGCATGTCTGCGTATTAGGATGGTAAAAAAAAAAATAGCAGTCAAACATGAAACGGCAATACATATGCCATTTTAAAAAATGGAATTTCCTCAGCTGGAAAAAACAATTACAGATACGCTACCATTTTCCATATTTTTCTCTGGAAGTCCAAAGTTTTCACATTAAGGGCAATTGTCAGCACACACAATGAA
>CM056378.1:116586360-116612597 GCA_029718625.1 Synaphobranchus kaupii
TGGTTCATTTTGTGCGCTGTGAAATGCATGTGTATGTTCTTTTATGAATGCTCAGAATGTAAGCGGCCAATCCATTTTCAGTGCCTAAGAGTTTGTCTTAAAAAGGGACCAAAGTGGGTAGAATTGTATTCACACAATAAATAAATAAAATGAAAGTCAAAAGTCACCTTCTTCAGTTTTTTTTTTGTTGTTTTTGCTGTTGTTGACAATCTTGTGTTGATAAACTCAAGCTGGCTTCCATCCACCTCACGCAGCAGCTTTCTAATGGTTACCAGCTAACAAAAGAAGATAAGCCAGTGCATATGGAAATGCATCTCATACAGCACGCATCCTTAAACCTGTAATAATAAACCGAAGCCATGTATTTTTAATGAGGGAAAAGTACAGGGCTTGTGAGTTAGCCCTCATTGAGGAGTGCATTATTTTGGAGCGGTCTTGTTAAGGTGCAGGTCTCGCTGGCTGGCGAGGGAATGTATGATTCACAGTGTAGCGAGGCTCATTAGTTCTGATTGGTGCATGTAGCTGTTCTCTTGAACGATCCACCTGACATATGAAAAGGGCTTTGGGATAAGAATACAATTTTGGGTCCTGGCTCTTTTGTCTCTGGTAGGCAGTAATGTTTTTTTATCATGAATAATAAACACCTTATTTAATATTTCCTGTTGCCACAGTTTATTTAAAAAGAAATGAAATAAATAAAAAGACAGCTACTCCTGTGCAATGCCAGGTGGATCATTTTAGTGGCCGCTTTAATTTTATTTCTTAAAATGTTCGTTTTCCAGAGCGTCCTATGCGTTCACAAAACATGAAGTTTGTGATGATGGGTTTCCTGGGGTGCGTATTTCCTGTGGGATTATGGGAGCTGAAATCGCCAGCCCCAGAGATTGTTTACATTCGCCACTAATACAGCTAATAGAGCCTGAGGTCACGTCCGCAGAATGACATCCCTGCGTCATATAATGGTAATCGCAAGCTGAAATGGTTATAGTGTACAGTGTGGATAGTGTGGAAAAAGGGTTAAACTCACTGAAAATGTCAAGAGATTTACCTTTGGTGAAATATGCGGTGTGCAGTGTGTGGGTTAAGAATACATCAAGATGTTGATTTAATCCTAGTGATGTGAAAACATTATTTTAAAATAAAATAAATTGTGTATTCATTAGGGATTCATTAGGAATGCATTTCTGTTAGAGTGGGACATTTTCGGATGACTAGAGGATAACGCTCTTGCCCTAAATTAGCATGAGGCTGGTGAGGCTTTGCATTTGGCCTGTAGCTTACAATTACATATTATTGCGGTGTGCGCACGCTTGTGTGCGTGCCGACGTACGTACGTGTGTTCTTTGCCAATTAATACTGTTTAGTCCAGGCCATAGAATTTAAAATGATTATTACTGAATGACTAAGTCGCAACAATGTGTGCTTCTTATTACTTTGAACTTCAGTTCACTACAGTTTTATTTATGTTTAGACCTTGTTGCCTTTGGGATGAGAAAATGTGGAAAATAGCACCAAGGATGAAAATACATGCAGCAACGCTCCAAGAAAATATTTAATCTGCAGAATATTTTATGCAACAATCGGAATGTTTTCGTCTTTTTCTCCAAACCTGATCTTAAACAAATCAAGGCAATATTTATCCTGGTAATGGTTTGTATGACAACTAAAATTGTAAGACATCCTGCAGGCCAATGAACTCAATGTTTTGCATTTCTGCATGATTGATAAATGCAAAATGTTACATTTATTTAGTTTTTTTTCTTGTACAGGCCTGTTTGTGAACACGCTTGCGTGCGTGTGTGTGCATGCGCGTGCGTGCGCAGGAAAGTATTTATTTTGTATATTTTGTCACACTGTTGCCCTCCTCTACGTCATACTCTTCCTACTGAAGGAACCGTATAATTTTCTATTTCTGAAAGCGCTGCCTGGCTGGCCTTCGGATCCCAAAGCTGAGTGTTTGCCAGAGGGAATGAAATGCGCACAGAGAGCTCTCTAAGAGTTCCGTATAGATTAGACTTTACTGTATGTCTAGCAAAAGCAGCATTCATCAATAAGCTCTCATTCATAATGTGTCATTTTCTCTCAGAGCCACTGTGCTGTGTGGCATGAAATATCCAGCTCACAAAATGTGAATTATATACGGAAAATACAACCGTGCAGCAATGGAAGCATTTTTTCCAGCATTGAGAGACGGCTGCTTTTTGGTATTATTTTCATGAAAATAAATGTATGCTGCATGCGGCAAATTTGTTGCTAAATGTAGCAATTTTTCAGACCTCACTTCAGTGCTTTTGTTCCCTGACAGCAACAAGTATCAAATATTGTGCCGTTCAAGACCAGCTTATGCACTTCAAAAAATGTAACACAGTATATTGGGTAGTGATGTCACCTTTGCTTGGCACTAAATTGGTTTCCTCCCAAAGCAAGAGCCAGTGAGGAAAAGTTGGATACAGGAAAATATCCTGGGCTTGTGAAGGGAAAGCTGGTTCAGGCGAGTTCTCATTTTTGGGAATTGTCGTGACTGGAACCCTCAGAATAGATTTCTGTACAAAGCCAGATCAGTAGTTTCGTGTTAATACTCCCACCAAGGATGTAACTGCCAAACCCTGTGTTTGTGAATTATGCGGAGGTGCTGGTTCTGTACAAAATGCATGGGATCAATTCACAAAATTGTAATACTATTGTAGTACTAATTGTAATACTATTTATGGTTTGATTCAACCAAGATATAGTAAAGAGCCTGAAAATGAGAGGTCCTGGAAGGTAGAAAGTATGGTTCCAGATTGGAACCCAGGTATGAATTTGAATAAAGGTGACTCCACTCTCCACCCACTTTCCAGTAACAATCATGTGATTGTACCATTTAAATGTGGTAAAAACTGAGGGAAAATCATATGTGGTCTTCATCTCCAGAACAAAATGTTGATTTATTTTTATTTTTTTTTGCTCCCATTGTTTCATATTTACATTAAGAATTAACCTTGAGAGACTAACCTCCTGACATGACCAAGAAATTCCACACAAAGTGTAATACTTTTAATGAGAAACACAAAAAAAGTTTTGGTCGATCTAACAAACTCGACGACGGTTGATATTTGTACACTGGGGAGCGGGGAGAGCGGAGAAATGACAGCGGAGAGGTAATAGTGTCAGAATGGAGAAACCTTTAATGGCTTTTCTGATAGAAAGTAGACGGGCAGCGGTGAGATCTCATGCATAACGCATGAGGGGCAAATGACTGCAAATCACGGGCAGCAGACTGCAGAAGGTGAGCCTCGGCTGATTTGGCTTTTAAGCGACACCTCAGCGTTGAGTCCAGTGTTTTTCCTGCGCACGGCGGAAACATAACAAGCACTTCTCCTTTGCACTCAGTCTCATAGAGCAATTGCCGTTTCGTAATAACAATCTTTGACTTTGCTGGGTTTCTCGCATCCGATATTCTTCCCACTGCAATTAAAATACATTCTTTCACATAAGAATGAATAAATACTTAGGATACAGGATGTATCTCTGATGTGCTACAACAGTGCCTAGATTCATCCTCCATCCCCTATTACCTAGTTTGTAGTGGTTGATTCTAATTCCAGTGAAGGGATGTTTGTCAAGGATTTGGGGGGAAAAAAATTTATTTTTATTGAGAATATCAATCAGTTAACATATGACGATTGTTACAAAGTGTAGATTATGAATGAAGATAGAATTAACAAAAATAAAAGAGTAGTTCGTAATGTTACCCACTCTTGTACCATAGATATGCATATAAGCTCTATGTTTTTTTTACATTTTTACTTTCGGGTTACTTACTGAAATTGTTGGATGAGTGCACCATTCTGCAGATGAGTGTGCTCCTGAATTCCCTCAACAATGTTTAATGTTTTACCATGATGATAACGATGCAGCACTGTAAGAGAACATTATAGTTTTTCCAGAAAAAAATGGTCTTGAGTTTCCCTTTCAGTTTCATTGGGAGCATATGACCAGCTTTTGAAATTGTAGAGGACTACAATTGCATTTACAGGCATTCTTGTTGGGTTTCAGTTTTTCAGTTAAATCTCAATCAACAAGATGCGTATATTACTGTACTGTAAAAACACACATGATTTGGTGTATGGTTACCTGTGTGACATTACTTAGTCGTGTGATATTTTAAATGATCTTTTTTTTACATAGACAACATGTACAACAGCAAAGTAGATCAGAAAACATCGCACTGAAGGTTAACGGTTAGATTCAATGACTTCCTCAATCCAGGAAATGTAGTTGCTCACTTTAGTATAGACCCCATACAGGCCTGGTCTGGCGCACTCGTAACCCCAGGAGATGACGCCGCCGATAAACCAGGCCCTTGTGATGCCATCGTAGAACACGAAGGGCCCCCCGCTGTCCCCCTCGCAGGCGTCCCTCCCGCCTTCCGGAAGGCCGGCGCAAACCATGTTCTCCGTGACGACCAGAGGCCGGCCGTCGTCCACCTTCACCGCCCTGAAGGCGTCTCTGCAGCGCTCAAAGTCCACCACCGGGAGCTCGGCGTACCTCAGCTTGGGGGAGGCCTTACGCCGCGCCTCCCTCCACACCCCCCCATCCCGAGGCCCTGCCCAGGTCGTCCGTCCTGAGCAGGAAGCGCCCGTCCCTTTGGGGCAGGCACACGGGCATGACCGCGGCGCTGACGGGCACCTTCCGGCTCAGCTTGATGAGGGCGATGTCGTGGTCGAAGTTGACGCCGTCGTGCCGGTACTGCGGGTGGAGGAAGACCTCTTCCGGGACGCCCCACTACCGCGCCGGTGTCGTTCCTACTGACCACGCCCATCTTGACCACGAGATTCGAGGCGTCCCCGTAGCCCCACAGGACGTGGGCGGCGGTCAGGACCCAGTTGTCACTGACCAGGGTCGCGCCCCCCTGGAACTGCCCGCCCATCTGCACCAGGGCTTGCCACGGAATCTCTTTCTTGGCCACCTTTTCACCTCCAATAATCCGAGCCAATTTGCCACTTTGGGGTTTTCCGCAGGCTAGAAGAAATTCACAGACTCACAGTTGTATTCACATTTGTTAATAAAGAGATGCTCTTATCTAGAGCGACCTACAGAATAGGGAGTACAGTAGACAGTATAGATATAGAAATGATCTGTGCACTCAAATCAAATAGTAAAAAATAAAAAAAAACTATCTATAAATATATGGAAATTGTCACACATTTTGTCCAGGTTAAGAGATAAAGCCACGGCTGGAAAACAAAACCCATATCATGGGAGGCCTTTCCATTCGGACATATCGTAAATAATATACTTGACAGGCCTGCAGCCGTCTGGCTTTGTGGTATGACTGGAGCTGCATGGAAACTGAGGGATTCAGTTTATTCACCATAAAACAAAAGCAACAAAACAGACAGTTACAAAGGAGACGCAATGGAAAGGGGAGTTTGAATAGAGTTACTTACAAGGCACACATTCTGGAGGATTAGCTCTACCCAATGAGTCAATCCATCTGCCATTGTGGTCACACATGCAGGTTCCTGGGCACAGAAGTTAGTTATGTAGCGTTACGTATATTAAACACATTTTTTAAAGAGTACACTACACCCACTGTCTCAGCCTGTCTCTGCCTACTACACAATTTTGAAAAAATACTTTGTGGGGTGAGCGAGGGAGAAGGGTGGGGGCGGAGGAGCTGTGTCCTTCGTCATTTGCATAAATGAACGTACACAAATGATTTCGTATAACTCGGATCAAACTGTCAAACTAAACATTGCACATCAAATATGAACTATTTAGGTGGAATAAGAGAGTTGAACAGGACGCAATGTTGTTCCGGTTTAAAAATGTGGGGGCGAAACAAAAGTAACGTAGCGGGTCTAACCAATCAGGTGCCGGCTGTTTCCGTTGTGAGTGACAACAATTATTCATATGACGTAGAGGTACCTCCAAAGAGGTACTCTGACATCACGATTGGGGCGGGGGGCAGTGTGGGGAGCAGAAAGGAATAGTGTAGTTACCCTTTAAATAACACTTCATCCCATTTTCCTCTTTACCCACCCCCAGTCATAACTGTTCAGTTCCCAGGTGGAGCAGTGCTAGTCTGGACTAGAGATAAGTACTTAACCTTAATTCCTTTGGTGAGTGACCAGACTGTATTACATTACTGGCATTTAGCAGACGTTCTTATCCAGAGCGACGAGTACATAAGTACATAAATCGGAGATTATAAGAGTAACAGTAACCCCAGAGATGGGAGGTACGTTTGTAAATGAATGTGTATGAATGTGTATGTTAAAGATGAGCGTTGGCATCCTGGCCTGGTAAGTGAAAGAAATATAAATACTTAAATATTTTAAAAAGTATTTTCATGCCATAATCTTACAAAGCTTACCATTTTGTCCCATTGTTTCATGACCGTAGAAAGGGGGCGTCGCAGGTATATTGGGATAACAGACTGGCTAAACGGTTGTGGTGGCGGAAACCTTTTCCATTGGATTATTTCATCAGGTGAACCACAATATGACAACTGTGCAGTAAAAAGGATATGCAAAAAGACAGTGACTTATGCTCTGGGGGTCTTTACGGATATTTCACTTTGCATTTCACACTACGTGCCTGTGAAAACATTGGCCCTGCATCTATTTAACTTATTTGCCTCCTTTAAAAGAAGAGAAAACCTGTCTTGCTTGCTTTTGAATTTCTTCAAATGTCTGCAGAGTCAGCACTTTTTCTGAGGGAAGTGAAGCTTATACTGTGAGGGTTTGTTTGTTACTTCATCGCCGGCATCGCACTTCCGCGCAGACGTTCCTGGGAAGGCCGCCATCACTCACGCGTGCACGTCGGCATTCGGAGAGTCCCACGTCCCGTCCTTCTGGCACACGGCTTGGAAAGACGCGAGGTATTCCGTCCCCTGCGGGACGGAGAGAGATTCCAAACGTCGCCCGCGGAACGTCAAGGCGTTAAGCCCGGTCAGTCAGAGAGACAGAACCTTCCTTACGAATGACGGGGGTAGCCAAAACTTGCAGTGTATCAGATTTTAACGGTGGCCAGGGGGGTCAGGTTACCTGCAGCAATTCATAGCCCTTCTCACACGTCACGTTGAAGCCGTCCGTGAAGATGTACTGAGGCAGGCCGCGGTTGAATGTCCCCATGAGCTGGCGATACAGGATGTTCACAGGGCGTGGCTATGTGAGGGTGATAAGAGGTGTCATTCTGTTAGGTGAACATCACATGAAGGTCACGCACTCTATTCACAACAGTTGACAACGGACCTTTTTACAGAAGGCGACCCCAACCCTCACCCCCCTTTTTCAAAAATCCAGGAAACAAATAAAATTTAAACTCTGCACTGTAGCTGAAATAAGAATTCAGTATGTCTGGAAACCAATACAGCCATCACAGTCATCCTGCAACCTGGGTTCATAGGTAATGTCATATTCACGTTGACATTTTGACCTTGTTAATTGACTGGAGATTTTTTCTAAAGCTCACAATCTTCCACTCTACAGGATCACTATCCCTCACAAATAAAAAAGGTGTATTGTTTGATATGTGTGTATGTGTGTGTATGCATAAGTTTGTGTGTGCGTGCGTGCGTGTGCTTTTGTCTGAGTGTGTGCATTTTTTATGAGTGTGTGTGTGTGTGGGTCACCTTTGGTGCCACAACCCTAAACACAGGAGGTGAGGGGTCACATAGGGTCAGCAGAGGTGCCACGCCCCCACCACAGTAGTGTTCTCAGCCTGGCACAGTGTAAAACAAGCAGGGCTCCTGCTTTCACAAAACAAACTTATCATTCCAGTTTGGTCATTAGGGTTAATTTATTTTTAGTTGGAGTGTGTATGTGTTGTGTGTGTGTGTGTGTGTGTGTGTGTGTGTATGTGTGTGTGCGTGTGCGTGCGTGCGTGCGTGCGTTGCGTGCGTGCGTGCGTGCGTGGTGTGTGTGTGTGTGTGTGTGTGAGTGTGTATGTGTGTGCGTGTGTGTGTGTGTATGTGCGTGCGTGTGTGTGTGTGTGTGTGTGTGTGTGTGTTTGTGTACGCCTCGCATCCGTCTGTGTGAGTGTGTGTGTTTGTGAGTGAGCGTACGCATGTGTGTATGCGCAAACGCAACGCCACACGAGATACCCCATGGGCAGTGTATTCGATCCTCCAGCCCTGATTCGTTCTCCCGAGGAGTCGCTTCCTGAAGAACACTCGCACGTCATGGCTGCCCCGTCTCAATCCTCCGCGGCGGTCTCTTCCCCGCAGAAGGGGCCGTACCCCTTCGTCTTCGTCGCGACCTGAAAACAAAAGGAGGGAGACGGACGGACTGACAGACGTAGGTCCTCTGCCGAGAGCGAAATTCAGGGTCAGCGCCTCAATGTATGCAGGACACTGCGTGGGACGTGCGTCTCCAGGGAGATGACAGGGGGGGCGTCAGGCGGAGATAAGTTGTTTCATCAGGCATGAGACGGAATACATTGTTTATTTATCAGCCTCTCGTTCATTGATTGGCGGGGTTACAGAGAGAAGCCCTATCCTCTCGGCCTGCTATGATCAGCCTCGTATCTTTCCTTTTTTAGGATTTTGTGTTTGAAGATGAAGGCCTCGCCCGGGATAATTCAGTGCCTCTGATTAGTGTCTTTGTCTAAGCTACATGTCTGGAATAAGACAAATTCCAATGCAGACATTAAAAAGAAGCCGGATGATTTATGGCCACCACAAGCCTTTATTCATGAATCACTGATTCTACAAAGTCATTGTGATTAGAATGGGCATTTGACTGGCTTTTACTACTCTGAAACACTTGGTTTTAATACAGCATACAAAATAATACATCTTGTAAATGGCTGTAGTGCAATGTAAACCACTGCGCTGACAAACCTTAATTGCATTAAATTACACTATATTACAGCCATTTTGGCAGACGCTATTATCCAGAGCTACTTGCAGTGAGAAGACAAGTGTAGTGGCAAACCTTCAAGATGTCATACGGACAGGGCGACGTCTGGGTGGGCCTCCACGTCAAATGGTTCCAGGAAGTCCAGCCGAACTGTGAAGCCTTCCTGCAGGCGGATGTGGAAGTCGCACTGGCCTGAGTTTGGGGTAGGGTCTGGGGTAGTCCGGGCTGGTCAGTAGTCCGTGCCTCTGCGTCAGTACCTGGCCGCTGCATGGTACTGGAAGAGGAGTAATCACCACAATCGGCTCAATCAGGACCTCCTGCGACATGCCACAGCTCCAGCATGTTTGCATTTCGCAGAGCACTCCAGCATTTCACGATCTAAATGCAAATTGCTTGGTCGTTATCGTTTTTTCCATTTTCAATGTCTTGGCAGGTATAGTGTTTGTGAACGACACTTGAGTACTTTGTGACATACAGGCACAGATAAAAGGGTGTTGAAATTGCATAACGGATGATGTGACCCATAGCCCACGATGAATTAGAACCCCCGATCCGGGCAGGAGTTTGGATAATCTATATCATTAGGGAAACCTGGAAAATACATCAATTTTTTTTTTTGCCAGTTCTGCACCTCATCTAATCCGGGCCCCCTATTTTTTCTACTCCAAAGAATAACAATTAAAATACACGTCTGTGCTGGTAATTGTGATTAATTACCCACCATCAGAGGAGAATTAGAGCTGCAAGCAAGTATCAATTTTCCACGGTTTTCCCAGTGTATTTTTCTTCCCCAGTGCATTATTCTCCACCAGCGGTAATTAACCTGCCCTCACAGGGACTGACAGAGATCAGCATGTCGATACGACGGGGTGTCGAGGGGGATATTGGATGACTTAATGCTTTCCAGGGCTGTGTAAAGTGGTAGGAGTTAATGCTGTGCTCTTATATGTTGTGACGTCACATTTGGTGCACCCTTGCAAGCCCATCTCGGGAAAAGCTACGAAAAACGAAACAGCGCCCTAGGTTGTGCTATGAGATCCCTGCCAACGTCAGAATGGGAACCGGCATGACTCTTCAAATGTGTTCTTCTTCTAATAGCCACATTCATACAACTGCAGCTTTGGAAAATAGTCCGAACATAATTTCCCCGATCCAGATACACCTACGTGATACATATAGAGAACAGAGAATACTGGCTTACTCCAGAGCACTTAAGATGCATAAATAAAGAGCATATGAATAAAATTAGGTACAATTTGACTTTAAGGCACTGATATAAAGTGCATGTATAAATAAATGATAGAATTTTGTTGTAGATTAAGATTTGTTTTCCTCCCGTTCTGGAATGCTAAATGGCATCATATTCCTTCATCATCCTCAATCATCTTCAACATCCTCAATCATCTTCAACATCCTCAATCATCTTCACCATCCTCAATCATCTTCACCATCCTCAATCATCTTCCAACATCCTCAATCATTCTTCAACATCCTCAATCATCTTCAACATCCTCAATCATCTTCAACATCCTCCAATCATCTTCACCATCCTCAATCATCTTCAACATCCTCAATCATCTTCAACATCCTCAATCATCTTCACCATCCTCAATCATCTTCAACATCCTCCGTCATCTTAATATCTGTGAAACCTGGGCAGCCAGGAGCCATTTCTTTTTCACTCTGTAGCTCACCAGCTGAGCTGCACAGGCATCGCACAGTTAGCACAGGTAGACTGCAGAGAGGAAATAAGCAGAGGCCGTCTACATACTTGTTACAGGCCTACGCAAGGCAATCAATCTCATCTTTGCACTGTACATGGAATCAAGAATAAAATAGGGGATTCATTTGGGGGGGGGGGGGGGGGGCTTATATAATTAAATTTTATTTGTTGAAAAATGAAAAATTAAACTGTACCTGTATTAATTGCTACAGATTAAACTATCGGCACCTTTCCAAGCTCAGTCTCTTCAGCTTACGCTTAATGGTGCAGCACACCCCCAAGGTGAACACTGCTGTGAGCTCCCCTGTATTTCATGAAATTCCAGGTCCATGACCGACTTAAGGGGAGGACATGCCCTTGCGTGCTTTTTGCCTGATTTGGGCCGCAGCACCCATCCCAGCCCGTGTGATCAAGCCGCAACACTTAGGGCATCGTTGCCTGTGAGCTTACAACAAAATCTGCTATTAGTGTGGTGAGACCATCCATTTCTAACAATTCAATAGAGGTTTGGGAACAATTGTGTGAGAACACTTAGCACACAATCTCACTTAGAGCACTATATTAAAAACCCGATTTTCACCCTCAGTCATATCAACATTGCACAAAGTCTCATATTTACTGTATCAGAGCACAAAGTCTCATATTTACTGTATCAGAGCACAAAGTCTCATATTTACTGTATCAGAGCACAAAGTCTCATATTTACTGTATCAGAGCATTACACACAGGATCTTAAGGAGTAGTGTGAGTTTTTTTTAGTTTTTTTTGCGCAAGGTAAAATTCACTTACTGCATACTAGTTATAATCACCTCATCCAAGCCCCCAGAATGTTTTAAAGCATAATTATAAAGCAAACATGTTAAAAACACTTAAAATGTAATGCCTCTTTGAAAAGCATTACAATGTAAAAACTACATGAAAAATTTGAAGAAATCCAGTATTCTACTCCGTTTTATTGTTTATTGGTATGTAAAAGTTTGCTTTGATGTCTCAAACAAGTAATAAAGGTAAGTACTGATTATAATTTAGAGGCCCTGGAGGTGAACACAGCTTGAGTCCATCCTATAAGAGGGGAGTCCCAGTCATGTTGTTTCTCCCTGTAAGTACACAAGTGCCTTGTGACTAACCTTCTGCAGTGGTGACAGTCTGACAATATCTGTTATATGGGAAATCTAGCCCGAGCTGAATCATTAGTTCATCAAATGCAAATGTGAATAATCATGGTCATTAATATTGTCAACCTAGTGCCTTTTATCGCTACATAATATGCACCTCTAATCATCCGTTAAATTGTACATTAATCACACAGGAAAGTCCACTAATTTTAAATCAGAAGATTTCAAACATAAAAGCAGAAAAAAGAGAGCTCCATCAAGGGCTGTAATCGTGGAAAAATGTGTGAGTATGATTGGTAGAGACCGAAAAAGATATAGAGCACAGACTAATTCAGGGGTTGCCTTTTGTGGTATAGTTGTAATCACCCTTACCAATGCAGGCTCTTTTATTGGGATGAAGCAGGTATCCAATCCTGCAAGTGCAGTAATGGCCACCCACATAATTGTGACAGTAATGGTCACATATTGGCTCTCCATCCACTCTGGTCTCGCACTCATTGATGTCTGTGAAACAAAGTCAGACCTGTTAACATTAGCCCCCTGTTCCGCCTGAAAAACATCCCCTTTAAAGCACTATCTCTGTCAACTGCTGAGGGAAGAGATTTTAAACTCGTAGGAGAGACGGGTCGGAATTGCATTGCTTGACGGCGGCTGTGTCAGGTGACGGTGGAACATCCTGCTGTCTGGCCCAGATGACAGGTGAGGCTGACAGGAGGGCCGTAGCCACCGCCCTACCTTCTAGAAATTTGATTTAGCGCTATCAGGATTCTCAATCTATTTTTATATTTTTGAGAGACGGGACAAAATCAGTAATGTAGGGCAATGGACGTGCGCTGTCAGAAAATGACAGCAATACTTTAACCAATAGAGGACTATTCCATCAGGTAATATCACTTTGCTATATTATTAAATATCGCAGTGATATTCAGCGGACAGCGACCCTGCCTTGCCCTGCAATGCCAGGTCTCCCAACAGCGGCACCAGAAACTGGGACCACCCATTTTTCAAATTGATTCCAAAAATAAAAAAGTTAACCAGTCAAGCCCATTCCACAGCATGGGGAAGCCTGCTCAAATGTGTGGTGGCACCACGCTGTACACGGCAAGCTTCAGCCTGTCATTTTTCCGACGTGGAAAATCGGGAAATCGATTTCTCGACTTCTCCACCACACACGGCTGAAAGGATCATTGATTAAAATCATTTTTAGTTTTTTTTCAATCCGACTGTTTTTGTTCCTTCAAAAAGACGATGATTGCAGAAGACCTTAGATCTCAAGTTAAATGAGCTATGTAGCCATCAAAAAGTATTTTTTAAAAAGTATGTTTGTAGAAGTGTAGCGCATTACCTTCCGAGGTATAAAACGCTTGGAAAGCCAGTGAATCGGCCCTCGTTGGAGTAGTCAGACCTGAAGCCCACTGACATAAGCGTTCCCAGCGGAGTAGAAGGCAGTATTCCCAGGAGAATCCTCGTAATCTTTCTCAGCTTCCCCACAGAACTTGACCGTCTCGTTTCCCTCCGAAAATACCTGCCAGGAAAGGGAATGGAAGTAGGCTACTATGAAGCTGAAGCCCTTAAAGCCTGGGATGTAGGCCTAGTGCAACGTCACAAGCATGCACATACTTTTGAGTTAGATTTCTTAAGGAACATGGAGTCTAGGTTGACATGCCTCAGAAACTTTCAAATCAAAACATGGGGGGGTGGGGGGGTTTGCCTCAAGAAAAGTGAATCAAATAAATTCAAGGGTTCAACAAGCTCCGATGTGTCCAAGATTTCCTGTTATACACACATGCTAACATCCGCCTTTCTGTATTCTTACTTCCTCGCTGCGGCCCATGAAGTGCTGCCCACCGCAAACAGCTGCAAGAATATTTTTCGACAAGATTGAAAACACCTGCACTCCCAGAACCAGACTACATTTGCAGTCTGCACATGGCAGGTCTCAGTAGCAACTGTAGCAAACTTGCAGCCGCCATTACCCTGGGTGATTCAGGCCTTAAATGTACCACTGGGGAAACCAGATTGTGTTGTGTGACCTATGCATAAATAAATATTTGAGCTAGTATCACCAAGGTAATGAACTGACTCCTTAAAGCACAACTGAACTGCGGTAGAACTTTGGGTTGTGTAGTTACCTGGCCATGATATGAGTCCAAATAATGGCGAAATATGTTCGTTAGTTGCTCTGTGCTCCCCTGGGGTGATAATCCAGAATAGGGTGTTTGACGCTCTCCATTCACTTCTATAGCGCAGCTAAAACGGTCTCAAAATTACACTTCTAGCACGTATACGAACGCGAACGAAGTGGATTCTGTCAGTACAAACAATAACCAGTCCTCGTACGTATTAGGGAAAATGTTGAGAGGGAAAGCAAAAGAACCCAGGATATAGTCCTCCTCATCAAGATAGATAGAGAGGGGCGGCGAGTATCTTGATATAACTATATTGATATAACTATAACTATATTCGCGCAAGCAAAAGAGGGGAGTGAATTTCAGAATGCAGCCATATTCATACAGAGAATGGTGGTGAGTACCTGGATGTAGTCATATTCACACAGAGATGGTGGTGAGTACCTGGATGCTAGTCATATTCACACAGAGGTGGTGGTGAGTACCTGGATGTAGTCATATTCACACAGGTGTGAAGGCTCCAGGCTGAAATGGGTAAAGTAGAGCTTGACCCTATGACCCTTTGGGACAGTGATGTTCCACATGACATTCTGGTTGTTAGGGTAGGAATTCGGGAACTGGGGAGAGGTCAAACTGCCGAACAGCCCAGTCAGCTCGATCCCCAGAGATAAAGGCAGCAGGCAGGCAGCGACGACCACAAAACTGTGTCAGAGACATTGAAAGAAACCAACAACAAAAAAGAACAAGGTAAAGCACACCCATAACCTGACGACAGATACACACGAGCGCATAGTGTAGCAAACGGAAAGCAAAGCACATTGCGTTCAATGACTGAGGTCATTCAAACATTCAATATGTAGTTGAAAATCAAATCAAGACACTCGATTAATATGGATAGTAATGACTCAGTAGTCAGTTCCTTATATAATGAATCAGGCATCCTTTTCATGCTTGGAATGCAATGTTATCGGCTAAGCTTCATGGAATCCATCCATCTTTACTTGCGGGCTTACTTACCTGATCATTATTTCCTCTGTAAAAACCTAAGAAGCTGTAGATTAGGAACCGTGAGCTGTACCCGCGTGTTTTAAAGGCTACCTTTACCCTTTGTGCGTTTGAGGTTAATGAACCAATGTCTTGAAACGGACAACTCTAAACAAATAGTGCCAAGCTGAATCATGTTGATTTTAGTTCTGTTAATCATTTGTTAATCACACAGTCACATAATACATTTTTGAAAAGGGGTGTTAAATGGCTGTTGTTCCCACTTAGTGACGACAGCAACTGAACTTGGAAGTGGAAGCAACATATTATCTGGATTCTTTTTTTTTTGAGAAGCACCCGTATACCCAAGGAAAGCCGTTTTGTTTGCAACAGCATATCACTGAAACTAAAATGGCGGTTGTGTTTTATTGTGCATTATTGATAATATGGATATTATATAAATATACAGATTATACAGAGATATGGATATAATACGACCTTGGGTACATAATGCCATTGCCACAGTGTTTTTGAAGTGTTCCTCTACACACCCAAGTAGTAGTGCAGTATATACAGTATCTATTTTGTTATTAAATCATCGGTCTTCGATTCATCCATATATTGTTATTTCTGTTTATTCTGTCTGTAAGCTATACCAATTACACCTTGATTATTTTTACCATAAGTTATAAATCAAGCATTTTTAAAAATTATGTCATGCATGGCAAATCCAATTTGACGTCCAGTCCAACATCTCATAAACACCATTGGATTTACATTGCAAGGAACTATGGGTAATTGAGGCAAGGGAGCATGGAAATGGCTGAGCATACACACTTTCAAGACAGTGAAAAGTTTAAAAAGATAGGAAGATGGTATTTACACACCAAACTGATCGACTGGACAGGCACCTGCACAGACGACCTGATTTTTAAATGCAAATGTAATGGTGAGCAGTAGGGAGCATGAATGCCCATGTACATGTACTTTTAGTACAACACAGGAGCAGGATTCAGGTGTGATTTCTCACAGTCTACATGTGTCGCAGTTACATGTATGGCATGTATTGCGTGTTCTCTCTTGTCCTGCAATGTCCTGAGACCGCAACCAGCATGAAATGAGAGCGTAATATCGAGGCGCACTTTAAAATTATTGACAAATTTTTGGGGTCATTTATCCGTGCGATGCTGCAAAAACATGAATCATGAATGCACTGTCAATACACCCCCCCCCCCCCCCCCCCCCCACCCCCGGCCAGCTGGTCACAATGCATTCCCAATGGACTGCAGCATCCTGCAGCCCAGCAATCAGGCAAGGTATTTTGGATGAATGGGACCAGATTGCTTGGTCGAAAAACTAAAAGGGTAGTTGAAAAAACGTTTGCCCTGCACCAAGTGCCAATTACCCCAACAGCAGAATTAATTTACAATGCTTTTGAAATGCGAGAGACCCATTCAATTCCTACCTCAACCGCCGCCAAATGAAATGCCGTTTCAGCTGTTATTAAAAATGATAGAGCCTTTCACACGGGGTTATAATGCACCAAATGTAACACAAGCGCGCTGATAATAAACTCACATTTGTGTCACTCTCGCCTGATAATGGATGACGTTCGTTGAGGATTATTATAATTATGTACATAAGCGTCAACGGTAATTATTATAATTTTTTTTATAAATGCCCTTGGTGATTGAGTTGGTCTCCAGCGCTGCTGTAACCTCTCCCGATTTTGGCTGATTGTGGGGTCACAGGTAGCATTGTCAGCTCTGAAGTGATTTAGGTAGAGCAATGCCGAGGTGCACACCGTCCAAACCTGGAGCGTAATTCATTAAATACTCTGGCCCAAAAAACTTCCAATATTGCCAGGCAACATGTTTAAAATACCTCAGTATTATTTTCGCTCACAACCTAAATAATCTATTATTTAGCTGAGCGCATTCTAAAACAGTTATAGAAGATGTATCTCCAAGGCTGCAGGTTTGATTGCCAGGTGGGGCACTGTCATCGTACCCTTAAGCTTTACTGTGAATTGCTGAAGTAAATATCCTGCTGTGCAAATGGCTGGATATTATATGTACAAGAACGCAAGTTGAGTGAATCCCCCCAGATAAGAGCAGCTGTTAAATGGCTTAAATGTAGAATGCAGAAGATTTAGACACATGTAGGAGCCTGCTAATTATCACTTAGGATGTGCACTGAAGCAGTTAGAAATGTCCATACAACCAAGAATAAATTATCCATTTTCAAGAAGAAAGTACATCATTTCACTGAAAAAAACAAGCAACCTTCAGCTTCGAACTAAAAATGTACACCTCCAACTGAAAAATTCCGATAAAATCACAATGAACACAGATAACCTAATTATCAGCACCACCGCTAGGGACATTGTGATAGAAATGTATCAGCGTTAACACAGTTTTTTTCTTACTGATATACCAATTCAGTTCTTACTGAAATCTACTGTAAGTAAGGCCAGTTTTATACCCTTTTCACCGTGGCATCTTTCTTTACTAGACTTCAGATATATCGCCCCATTTGTTCAATAGACACCTTGTGGTTGTTTTTTGGGCTTCTGCATCTTGAAACTCATAAAACATTCATTGACTGTTTTGCTTTTTTCCAACATATTTTTCACATTTAAATTTTGAGACATCAGAGATTTATTATTATTATTATTATTATTAATATTATTATTATATTATTATATTAATAATAATAATAATGATAATTATTATTATCATCATCATCAGCGTTGACATTGCAGCCAAACACAAGTAAATTAATCAAATGCAAATGACTGTAGTACACACATGATTATGACTCATTGAGCATTGTACAATTAACCTTATAGCTGTAAATCATCCTTATAATCTGACAGATATTAGCATCATGTTCAAATTCATTAATCTTTGCCAGATTTTATTCATGTAGATGCAGTGTCGTTGTTTGACTCCCCCACCTATGCGTTTGAGGCAAAAATCTAACTCGGTCTAATGAATCATGACATTCCTAGACTTGGGGGGGGGAACACCTTCATAGCCGACACTGCTCCAGGGACAGCAAAAATGAGAAATCATCAGAGCTGGTAAATGCCCCTTCGTAGGACGAATTAAGGGTTGCCAGTTTAAATCCAGAAACTTCTGAGTAATTATGCCAGACATCTGACACTCTAATGAATTTCATTTCCGAGCAGAGATAGCGCACCTCCAATTAATGCCGAATTCTCACCCAGCAGAGGCATGTCTGCAAATCTTATCCTTTAAATCTTAAACAGCATGCCATTCACAACTGCCTTGCCATCCATATTACAAATATTTAACTGCTTTAATCATTATTGAACCATTGAATGTACTAACTGAAAGCATCAGAATGATTCTGATGTCCATAAGATTGCCTTTCCTGTGCTACTGATAACCATGTACCAGCAATTATTATTAACACATGAAATATTCCCTCATACTGGTGATAAAAGAATATAAATAAATATGACCGGCTTTGTGATTAAAGTTCAGGAAAGCAGGAAGGCCTCTCATGTTAGGTCTATCTATAATGAAATGTCATGTGTAGATTAATTCCAAATATTTACATGTCCCAAATTGTAATTCCCTTTTAAAACATCTCCTGCCTTGGAATCTTGACGGATAAAGTCGGCATTCTTAGGGTCACTGCCATGTTGTAAAGACAGGGTAAGTGTCTTTTTGTCACCGTGTTCCACCCCGAGATAGGTAAGCCAAGTTAGAGTGGCATCGCCCATTAGTCTGTTTGTGATAAATATGTGGAGTATTTCACTTAGGATAGGACCTGGTACCCCATGTGACCGGCTGTAAATCAATCCCAGCTCTGGGTCTAGAATTAAACAGCCCACATAAGATTCAAGTATTGTCAAGCACTGTACCGGTCATCTCAACGCTTAGCCTGAGTAATTCTCATTTGATCAAAGGATAATCTGAGTCACTGTGTAATCAGTGTAAAATCTTAAGACTGAAGAGCAAGTCTGCCTTTAAGGGCATTTTGTTGCTGAAATGCTTGATCATAATCACAATGCTAATTCTGTATCTATGACGACTATGAGCATAAAAGTAGTACTTAGCGGAGAACCTATTTTTTCTGGATTACGTAGAATTAAAACGGCAAAAATTTTAAATGGAACAACACCCAGTACAGTACATTATATGGATATATCACGCAGTGAGTCAGTAAGTTCTGTGTTAAAAAGTTAGCTGCATATTGTGAACTGTACATCTCGCACTGATGCAGAGAGGAAGGGAGAGAGTAGAGTACACCCAGGGTTTGGTCTCAGTCCAATGATCCAGACAGATGCTGACAAAGCGATGGACCCTAGCCACATCACCGCTGACAAATCGCAGTGCGCTTTAGAGCCTGGATCTAATCAGGCGTGCCGCTGAACAAGGAGTGGGTTTGGAAAACACTCAGGTATACAGCTTGCACACACTGAAAAACACACTCACACACACACACACACACACACACACACACACACACACACACACACACACATGCACATGCACTCACTGTGCACAGGCACTAACATACACACATTCACATATACACACACAAACACTCGCACACTCACCCACCTAGCACATGCACTGACATACACACATTCAACACACAAACACTCACACACTCACCCACTCCAGCACATGCACTAACATACACACATTCACACATGCACACACACACACACATTCACCCACCCACTGCACAAGCACTAACATACACACATTCACACATGCACACACAAACACTCACACACACTCACCCACACCACTGCACAGGGAACTAACATACACACATTCACACATGCACATTGCACACACAAACACTCACATACATACACACACATTCATCCACCCACTGTGCACAGGCACTAACATACACACACTCACACATGCACACACAAACACTCCCATGCACACACACACACACACACACACACACACACACACACACCCACCCACTGTGCACATGCACTAACATACACACATGCACACACAAACACTCAACATGCACACACACACACACACACACACATGTGCACACTTGCAGTCATGTGTGCACTTTAATGAACCAGGCCACCGAGGCTAATCTCCCCCTCAAACTCTATCCCTCTGATGTTTGCTATACCACACGTAATGAAGTACTTCCTCATAAGAGCTCAGGGCCTCATTAAAGGCAGAGCTGTACTCACGTTCAAAAACTAAAATAGACAGAACATTTTGCTTCTGAAGGAGGACTGTGTGAGACCAAGTAGAAGAGAGCAGAACTGTTTGAGTTGCCTGGATCAATACTGGCGTAATGAGACAGAGAGAGAATCACGCCTTCAGAGTTTGAACTTTTTCGCACACACGCTCAAGCAGAAAACTGGTTTCTGCCCCTGTGGCAACCGCTCCAAAAAGCCTTCTGTCACCTTCCCTGGCTGCTTATTTTTCTCCGTCTCCAGATAAATAAATTAAGGAAGGAGACTCTTGTGTCGTGTCATTAAACGGTTGTCAGGTTGGAGCTGCGTTCCGGTGGATTCCGTCGGGCCACGGCTGTCTCGTGTGCTTCTCTCTCCCCTCCATCACCGCTTGCCAGGACCGAGAGGAACGTGTCATTCCAACCTGGCCACCCACCCGCCCACACGCACTCAGAATAGACCGTCGTGCGCCGCAGGCTAATAGCTGTGCCTCAGCGGCGGGGAAGTGCCGCTGCTACCCGCTTGATTGGAACCCCTCAGACGGCAAACCCGCCACAACGCAAAGGACTCCACGCCGTCTCAGAGCACTCAGGAAAGCCACGGTTTCCAATGCGACAGCCCCCCACGCTTCACAGAACGGCGTGGGCAAGCACAAAGCAAGATCACCCCGTACTCAGCACAGGTGAAGGGCTGCAGCAAAAAAGTCTTATAATGAGATTTTTTTAAATTTTCTTTCAAGTAGAAAATATTAGCTTTTTTGAAGTTGACAAGTGAAACTGTCTCATCCACACTGGCAATATTTTTTTTTTTCCTTAGCAAAAAAAAAAACTAATATAAATACCATTTAAGTCTAAATATAAGACTAAAATACACGTTAAGATTGACTTCTTTTTGTTTTTTGCAAGTGTTACTGTTACTGCTGCAGATTGATGGGCTTCATCCTCCTTGCCCAGCGTAGGCTTCTGACCTGGTCACAGGCCCAATTTTATGACACTTAGACAGAATACAAAGAGGGCGCTTTGTATTCATCTCGCGCCTCTTAAGCCATCCCAAACAGGTGTCTGTCTCTAAAATGGAACGTATCATTCGCAATACATCCCCCCGTTCCTATTTCCCACAAGTCATGAAAACATAATGATGGGTCTGCTTCTCTGGGCCCTATTGACCTTTTTGTCATTCAGAAAGATTTTCTCCTTGTTCGGTATCCGTTGAACATTGCTGTTTCGTTGCCCCCTGAGGCTAGGTGTCAGGAGACAGTGAGAACGAGGGGATATGCGGACCTTGCGTTTCGCAGTGCACAGGCGCACACATTCTATACAGACCGATCGTGTTGTTCTAAATGAAGAAAAGTTTGTGCTTTTGTTTGTTGATGTCATCTCACTTCAGGAAAGAAAAACAGAATTAAATAAGCTGAATGCAGATAGGGCACAACAGGACATCAGGGGGATGGGGACAGAATGACTGTAACAGATTACACAAATTACACAAAACACAGCCAGCCTCACTTTCCAACCAATAGCACAAACTGTTCTTCAGCAGTGGACTTTGCTTATAGTACTTCTTCCAGCACTACAGTCTTTGTCACCTTGAGGTAGGTTATTATTACGATGATTATTACTATTATTTGACTGTTAATAATAAGTAGCGACAATAACAAGTAGCAATAGTACCAAAATCAGAGCAGTAACAGTCACTAGCACAGGTAGGATTTCATGTTAATTTCGGAAACAAGCTGTGCTTGGACAGTGTGAGAAAAGCACTGGATGACTGTTGAAAGTGTACTGTATGTAGACTGACGGGAACAAAATAATATGATAGCAATAGCTATCAGTAAATAGACTGATGGGAACAAAACAAAATGATAGCAATAGCTATCAGTGAAGCAATAAATGTAGACTTTAAAATCCTAAAATGTCCTAGCCTAAAATATCAATGCAGAATTTAAAATACAAATAAAATTGCAGTAGATGTGCTATTGATAGGTTACATTAGAATCATGGATGCATCCTAAAAATACTACTACATATATATATATATATATATATAAATATATATTGAATTGATGTTTACTTTTCTATTATTTTAAGAAAAACGGTGTAGTTATCATACTTGTCATTACAAAAAGTTAAATAAAGTATATGGGAAAGGGTTCCATAAGTTGGCGATGGCATCGTAACATACTTTTTCATAATCGTTCATAATTCTTTCTTTAACTGTCCAAAATATTGAAATACTGACCTGCATGCCTAATGTTCATGAACCGTAACAAAATAGGATTGATGGATGTAAATTTGAACACTAAGTAGAGACCAAGTAACTTGCCCTGTGCCACAGGCTTGTTTTCGCGAAGCGGTTCAGTGGCTGCATCATGAGGCCAGGCAGTGCACAGAGCAGTCATCAACACAAGGCCGACATGGAGAGTCATCCTACTGTCATTGATCTCACGCTCTACCTCTTTGCCGTTTGTCTGGCCGCTGTAAATAACACCAGCACTCTTCTTGTGGTTATTCTTGTCTATGACAGACTTAGTAAGCCACGTTTCTGGTTTTTGCTCCATCAAACCCCTAAAAACATAATGGGATTATTAGGTTTAATTGACACTGGTGCTGTTCGTTGTTTCACCATTCACGCTCAGAATTTCAATTATCAAACCATGCAAACAATTTAATATGGAACAAAATGAGAAACTTTTCACCCACTCCCGGACTGGGATGTCTACCCTGGATCGATGGCTAATTGGGGACGGTAAGTCCACAACATGACCAGGGATTTATATTTCACGCCTGCATGAGGACACACAAATACAGTCATTCCCAAACTGTGGGTCGGGAATCACGGGTCAATCATGAGGGATTTGAGGTGACTTACAATAAGCATCAAAAGAGACACTTCACGTGAACATTCACACCAGTAAAATGACACTAGATACAGCACAGTCGTATGGATTTTACATTAAAAAGATTTGAATTTCATATTTGAACATAATATTGGCTACATTTGAATAAGAGGTGGGTCACAGAAAATATATTTGCTCATAAAGTGGGCTGTGAGCTCCATGTGAGGCTTTTGGATACACTGATTGAAGCATTTTGTGCTATTATAAATGTTCTTGGCCAACTGCTGCCCAGAGAGTTCACTTACAAACATGTAACGGCAAGACGTTCCGTAGTGATAAAGTATTATTTTATGCAGACAAGCGGATGGACATCAGAGGTCACATGTATTTAGTTCCTCCATTTCCTTCATTTAAGCCACCAACCAGCTGAACATCCAGCTGTGACATCATCAAAAGCAGCCGACTATATTCTAGGTGGAATCTCCAGTGGTCTGAATGCACCTTGTGCACACGCCCGCATGCACCCTGCACCCTGGCTCTTCCCGTTCTCACTCGGTGGTTTTGGATGTGTTCAAATCAACCGTGCTCAATGAAATTAGCAGCGGCTGCTGACATCAGCGGCCGCTATACCGCCTGACCCTTTTCACCGGCACTTTCGCTCACCTCGGCGCATTCGGAGAAAACGCGTCCATACAGTAACGCGGCTACCGCGAGAATATAACTTTTTTACGCTCTGTGGTGCCTCTCCGATCTGTTCGCGTTCAACTCTACATCACGTGAAATCGCTTCCATTAAGTTAAGATAATAAATTGTCTCAATGTGAGAAAAACAATCAGCTCACTTCCTCTTCATTATTGACTGGTTAAAGAATCTGCCTTCATATAATTTATTGCATCCTACGTTGTTTTAAATAGCAGGAAGCAATGTAAAAGAAAATAATAGTACAGCTGCACGCAACAATTTGTAAGGACATAGTGGACTGGGCTGTAACGCTTGAGGGCCGAGTTTGCCTAATTCTGCCCTGCACGCAAGTATAAACTGGTTTACACACTTGTGCATTTAGTCGGGCCTCTGCTGTCATTTGGCCCTACATGCATGTACACTGGTTTACACAAGTGTGCATCCAGTTGGCCTATGTGGTCATTTGTCCCTGTGTGCAAATGTACACTGGTTTACACACTTGTGCATCTAAGTGGGCTTATTGGGTGATTCAGCCCTGCAAACGCGCGCATGCTGATTTAGTCTGTCACCAGTTTGCAAAGGGTGAGGAGGAGGCACGCCAGCGGTCGGTCACACCAGGAAGAGCAAACGAGAAGGCGCAGGGAAATGCACCCAAGTGGAAAACTCTGTAATTCCAGCTGCCTCCTGGCTCTTTATTAAACAAAGTGAGGGAGGGAGGGAGGGGGGGGAGGGAGGGAGGGAGGGGGGGAGGGAGGGAGGGGAGGGGGGGGACTGGGGGGGGGGGGGGGGGGATCACCAAAGCTAACAACAGGGAATTACTTTTGATAAATCGATGCTGAGCTTTTTGCATTGAAGTTCATGCCTGACGTCAGAAGCCTATTACTCTTTCAATTTAGCCCTCGGTGGCTGTTTTTCATAGATTAGAATCCCCTTATGGCCACGGGCGATTGCCGCGTGGCCGGCTGGCTGCCGCCGAGGACCAATTCAGTCTTCTGACAAAGGGCCGCGGGCCATTCGGTGAATGGAAGTGAAGAGTCAATGATGAGAAATGGCCCACAGGTGCTGCTGTCCGCACTGGTTCCTCAATGATTAGCATGCAGATGTTGAGGGTCCCAACCCAAGATTATTCGGCGATGAAAGCCAGGCCATCTTCATCCGTTACTCCTCTACTTGATGAAATGGTGGTCTGGTGGATGGTACGGGATGGGATGGGATGGGATGGTACGGGATGGGATGGGATGGGATGGGGGGGGTTAGGTAGATGCCCACTGGATAGGGTTAGTGGATCTGAGTGTCACTTGACCCCCCCCCCCCCCCCCCCCCTAATCTGCAATGTGAGGGACTCCAATGAAGTTTTGGTCCTTTTCTGATTGCACTTTAAAATTCCCTTTCTAATATGATCAAACCACACTGTGGTTTGTGACAAGAGTTCTGAAAAAAATTATATTTTTCATCTGATATCTCCTCTCTAATCCATGAATTCATACTTTCAACTAAATTTCCCAGAAAGATGTCGGTCTGAATGCGGGATTACTGTGCTCAAAATGTCACATAGCTACCTTTGAATGCCCTAATGTTCATGAATGAACTACACTGCAAAAAAACAAATCTTAACAAGCATTTTAATCTTATATTTAGACTTTAGAATCTTATTTCTGCTACTTTTTTGCCAACCTGCCAGTGGGGTGAGATCGTTTTACTCATTTCATGATTTGCCAGTGGGGTAAGATAATTTCACTTGTCAAGTAAAAAGTAACATAAAACAAGGTAATATTTTCCACTTTTGAGAAAAAAAATATGATTTATAATTTTTTGCAGTGTAGGATATACGTTTTTTTTTTGCGTTTGCGTTTAAGTCAGACGAAAACGCCTGAAGAGCATTTGCATTCCCGTACTGCTATGTACAGAATTTAATCACGATCTGTCACTCTTCTCCTTATTTGGTAACAAAATAATTTCCTTCATAATTTAAGGACGTCAACCAGGAGAGTAATTCAACTAAAGTCCCCGTGTGGTCGTGAGTTATGCGGGATTCTGGGAAGCCTGCCTGTGATTCTTTTTCTGCGCCAAATCAACATCATCTATTAGTTTCAGAGACACACAGACCCTGGGCTAATTTCATGCTCTAGCGTGGGAGAGATCATTCTGTGATTGAAGCCTTTATTCTACTCTTCATACAGGTCACTGCTGAATTTAAACAGCACGGTCAATACTGCCGCACACTTCGATCAATTTTCTGTAATTACGCCACGGGGAGAAACAGGGAGAGGACACAATAGAGCGGTTGAACAGGTGAACTTACGCCACAGTTAGTTCGCTTTTTTCTTACACTTAGTTACGAAAGTATCTAGTCAGAAGATATTGCTGTGTTGTTGTTCACAACACGACACACACCTAAACAACAACCAATTAATAGAGATGCATTTTGCGTTGAAGCTGAAATTTTCCTGCATCGTAAGCATAAGAAAAATAAACGAAACACAAATTATGACCTTTTCCTTGCCAGAGAAAAGGACACAAAAGATACGTGAGTAATGTTACAAACCATAACAATAAATAACCTAAAATGGCATTTGGATGTGGTTAATATTAATTTTATATCTCTGCTTTGGAAATATGCATAAAAAACTGAAATGAAAGTGATTCATGAGATCAAATCTGAACACAGGGATCATTATTTTCACCATTTCACCGGTGGTCATTTTCTCAGTTATGAGCAA
>CM056378.1:116613097-116690597 GCA_029718625.1 Synaphobranchus kaupii
GTTTATTTAAAGGCCACTTTAAAACTTGTGTATTGTAACTGTACCTTCTGGTACTGTATAAAAAAGGGAAGATATTTGATTGTTCCGGAAAAAGGCGCATATTTTTGGATTGGGTTTATGCACTTTCATCCAGAAATCAGTGCATAAATTAAACGTGGAAGGTACATGAATATATATATTACATTTTGATAGATTAAATCAATAGGTCCTATTCATTTGAAAATTGGACACACTTTCATATTCATTTGAAAATTGGCCACTTTCTATGTACTGCTCAACCTCTGTAGACTCAATAAATCTTTGGCAAAAGAAAAATCTTTCATAATTTTTCTTAAAAATTAACACTTTTTTAGATTCACCAGTTGTGGAATGATTAACTTGCATTGTACTAAGTACAAATCAGGGCCTGAGTCAGTGCTGTGTACATCCTCGCTGAAAAGTCAAATCTCTTATCTGCCCAAAGACACACAAAAAAAAGCAGCCATGTGCCTTGACCTGCACAGAAGAGTCCTTGTCTCCTACAGAGTGAAAGCAGGTCAAGAATACCTCTGGAGAGTTACTCAAACAAATCAAACTTACAAAGAACAGGGTTTCTATTACTAGTAGCAGCTACGCTTTTTTTTCTTTATGACGTTTAATTTTTGATTTGAAAATTCACGCCATAGTGTGTTTGTGCTCTACTTCAAAGTCAACGGATCTCAAATGTCACAACTAAACAAACTGAGCATGTCTGACTGAGATGAATGAGACTGCTCTGGGCAATATAAGGTGGTGGGTACATAAGCAGTCCAGAACTAATGATCGGCAAGTGCTCTTGAACATGCGACATGATATAATTACACTGAGGAAATATGTTTTACCGCCAGGTTCCTTCAGAGCTTGTCTTTAAACACGCATATTCATAAGAGTCTACAACTACCCAAAACAAACTGTATACTGGATATACACTCTAATCTGGAGTGAAAAACTTCCATTTTAAAGGTCCCAGTGGTAGTAGTATTAAAAGACATTGGTATTATAATATAATCTTATCAAATAATTATTTACTGGTCCTGTGCTGTAATCTTTGGTGAAATACAGTTCAGTAAAATTAACAACAACTTTTTAGACAAGATTTTATTGTATTTATTGCTAAATTAGACCTGTTGTGGACCAACAAGCATCGCTGGTTAAGAATCGTTGATAATATAATATTCCCGTCGTGGGAAAAATTTACGTGCCCTTTCAGAAATCCTCCCTTCAAAATCCATTTGTCTACTGTGAGGTACTCTCCTCAGGAACATAATGCTATTCCAGTTTTGTCTGTACAAACAAAACCTGTGCAAAACAGACTCTAAAAAAAACAGTCTCCAGCCACACCCAGTTTTTTGGACTCAAAAAAATTAGGTGTGCATCCAGTGCTCAAACATCCAAAAGTTAAACCTAGAAACAGCCTGACTTACTCAGAATTAACTGGGGGGGGGGGGGGGGGGGGCACAAGGCCTGCTACAGCTATAATCACCATAGAAGGTTCATCAAACACAAAACATCAGTAGGTTTTACAAAATCATGCATCCTATGTGTATGTACTTAGTATTCAATCCAGGGTGTTTCTAATTATACACTAGTGTGTATATTTGTTTGTGTGTGTACAATATTCTGATATGTTCACACTCTAAGTGGCTGGATAAGTCAAGGAACAAGGTAAAACCATCTTAAAGGCAGAGAAATTAATTCAAGGGAGATAAATTAAGAAGGGTAGTTTTTGGGGCATTTTTCTAGACTGCAGGTTAATTGAGCAATCATCATTGAGTCCATATTAATCTTAAAAGCCTTATCTCCTGGTCACTTTGTATTCAATTCAATTCAATTAACAAACGGAGGACATCTGGCCATCATTAAAATTCCTGCAAAAACAACATCACCTCAGCTGATTTACTTCTTGCTTCACTTCAAATTGAAGTCGGTCCCCGTAAAAAGGCTTGCTTTGAAGTAATAGATTAGCAGGGTGGAGGAGGTAAACACCAACAAGAAAGCTTTAAATTGTGCTGTAAATACACACACACACACACACACACACACACACACACACGCAGACATGTATATATGATATATAATATATACAGAGGTAGGTGGGAGTATTTTTACTGATTTCTTTCCTCCCAGATCAAAAGCAAACCAATCAAAATTCTTTACTTGCAGGCACCAGCTTTGATGTTCACTCGACACGAACTGATTATTGCTGAGGGTCATACTGGATGTGGACTTCTCCTCTGGTAGCAAATTCTTTGTGTGGCAAAATGAGTCCAAGAAACATGAAAGATCAATTAGAACCCCCCCCCCCCCCCCCCCCCCCCCCCCCCCCAACCCCACCACCACCCTTCTCAAAGACCTGGAGGGGGGGGGAATTACATTTTGTTAAGTCAATGTATGACTGCAAATCTACCCTCAGAATATGTTCCATGGATTTAGCAGGTTTCAATAGACAGTGGTGAGGGAAAAATATCCTTTTAAAAATAAAACTGTACAAGTTACATTCTGAATGAGTGTAGCTCTTACAAAATCTATGTTAATTATCATTTTCTGAGGCTATATTTGAGTGGGAAAATTAATGTCAATCCTAGTCATAATGTTTATTTTGTCTTTTTTTTTGTTTTTTTGGGAAAATTAAAATGGTAATTTTTCTTTGCCTTTTTCCTGGTACTAATGATGAAAGGTTATTTCTGCTCATGTTGTGCTCTCCATTTGTGATTCAGCCTGCCTTTTATAGCGGAGTTTCTAATTTCTTAACTAATTCAGTGCTGAAGGACGTCACTTAACTAGCCTGGTCAATACAATGTTGACCAAAGTGTTTTCCTCCCTTGCACTGTAAGTACTCTGGGGAACATTCAACTTGAATGAAGGCAGTAAGTAAAGTCGAAGGCCCTGGTTTAGGGAAAATAATGATCTGTTTCGGTTTGAGCTTGTCAGTTTTCACCTCGCTCTGAGTACCTATTAAGCCTCTTGAGGAATGGTGTAATGATTTCTGCAATCTTCTCCAATGCAAAGAACACCACAATGTTGTTCTTTTCATAGCAAGGTTGTGTAACATACTCAATACACTGTTTCAGGCAGGTCAGGCCCGTCCGTATCCCGAGAGCAGCAATTTACTAAAAGCATAATATTTTTATTTCTCTGCTCGGCCTGGCAAATTTAAACCACCACGCAGGTCACAGAGGTGAAAGTGACGCCCTTTCAATAAGCCACCTGCAAATCTAGGGGCTTTATTGATTTTTATTATTTTATTTTTTTACAAAATGCTAGTGTTCTAAGGTGAGATTTGCAAAGGATAGAATTCTAAAGTGAGATATACACCACATGCCCAAGCATTTCTGGCCAAGTCGAAGTAATGCATGTTTTCTAAGCAAGTATTCAGATCTGTTTTATGCACCTGTGCACCACCAATATTGAGAGGCACTTCCTTACTGCATGCACTAGAAAATATATATTATGGTAAAGTAACACGCCCACAGGTAGACTGGCACTGGAATTCCACTCACCCTGCATTCCTAGTATCTCTAAATGCAGACAATACCTTAATAATAGAAAAAGCTGAAGCGGTGGCTATGGGTAATTGAATTACATAGTGGTGCAGTTGGCTACCAAATTGGGAGAAAATGGGGAAAAACTGAAACAAATTTAAAAAAAAAAAAAATCCTCCATTTATGTATACTGATTTGCAGCCCATACTTTGACCAGCGTGATGAGTTCTTCTGGCTCTCCCCGTGTAAGGACTGTGTGTTGAAATGAGGGGCAAATTGATTGTTAAATAATGAACCTGCAAGAAAACCCTAGAAAAGGTGTTTATCTCCCTTCCTCCATATTGTATTTTGAATGCACAGATGTGTGAAATAGACTTCCAATTATTGCCAGATTAGCTTTAATCTAGAACCCGTAGCTGCCGCAATTTACCGCTTTGCAGAACTGCTTTGCAAAATCACAGCAGGCGGTGAGTGACACTTCTCAGCGTAACCGCAGCAAGTCCATAAAAACGTATCACGTAAACCCCCGTAAACACAAGCATCCAAGTCGTGAGGTGCACAATTTTAGACTTGCACATATCTCAGCTCTGAAGAAGGCCCTAAAGCGGTCTAATTTCTCTTCACATTTCGATTTTAGAAAATTACAATTGCTGTTTTAATGCAGAACAGTTTTAAGAAATAAACAATAGGGTAAATGGTATTGTTAGTTTGTAACATCATTTTCTGTACAAAACAATACACATGTATATTCTTGTATACTAGTATATAGCCCAGGCTGCAACAAACTGGGCTGGGCACATGGATTTATGACTTGTCCACCCGTGCTTTAACATATCCCATTTGTTATAGCAAATAGCAGGCCCTGTAAACTAAACAGAAATATAGAAAAATATTTGCTTTCCGCTCAAAGGTCCACGCTGATTATCTTTCTCCATCATCGTTAGCTAGATGAATTAACAACCTAATCATATCGTAACATCTGTCCTCGGTGGAAATTTGATTATTGGAAAGTGGGTTAATTGCGTTAAAAACGTATGCGTTATGCATTTTAAATTACCACATTCATTTGACAGCCCTGATACACACACACCAACACAATTCAGTGATGCAATGTGTGTGTGTGTGTGTGTGTGTGTGTGTGTGTGTGTGTCGTGCGTGCGTGCGTGCGTGCGTGCGTGCGTGCGTGTGTAGCAATGCCCTCCAGAATTGTTCCAAATGTGGATGAGCATAGAAGGCCCCTACAAAATGAAAATAAACAATACAAGAGATGAGCTTTCCCAATTTTTATATGAAAGCTCAATTTTCACATGTAACAGTACTGACCGATAATAACTTAAAACAAACTAAATGGCTAAGCTAATTCTACGACCGATATGATGGGCCAATATGAGGACGCAACATGCCCAGGGTCAGAGAGGATAGGTATTTGAAGCGCTGATGATGCTATTTCCCTATGACATGACATGCTCAAAAAGTAGCCGAATCATAGTTCTGTCAGGACAACTCCACGTATTTAAATGACATGTTTAATGAATGAATGTGCTGCATAATTATTTTAGTTTGGCCGGTGAATGGATCTGCTTTAGTACTGCTCCGGAGCACGGGCATCTCTCCCCGCTAAACAGGAGATGACCAGAAACCCCCCATTCTAAAGCAGGTCCAAACGACAGGTGGAAGCTGGGGTGGTGGAGGGTGACAGCAAATTTATTTTAACACAAGCCGTAAAGCAAACAAGGAGCAGCGCATCAGCATAAGCAGTACAGAGAGAACTGATTCTTGGCTTAAAAAAGGGTGCTCCATTAGAGGTGTGTGCATGTGATTGGTTGAGAATGGGATGCGTGATTGCTAGCCGATCATGGTCGGCTACAGCGAGAGGTTTCCAGACAGAACTTGCTTTGCGCACGCTTGCATCGTTCGCGACGCTCATTCATCTAAAACTCCTATTTATTCATTTTTAACGCGATCACTTTAGCCGCCAAACTCACAAACAAAGCAAAACAGAGACTGACGTTCACTGCTCAATAATGAAGTAAGCAAGCTGAAGTTGGCATCTGTGCTGATCTACTGAATGTGGAATCATGAATGTGCAAAACTTGGTTGCAGCTTGCATTCATGCCATACTGTAAAACAGGGAGGTATCAGCATTGGCGAAAATATCAGTTATTGATATCAGCCCCATAATCATAATCCATACATAATCCATATCGTGCAGCTATACATGGTCACCTGCATGACTGTTTTTCATCTTTTCCTAACATATAAATACATATAAAAAACTTTCCTGCCTGATGTGTTAGAAATAATTCGAATGTTGTCAACACAATGTTATCACTACTGGCACAAATGTGACTGCCACGTGTATCAAGACGTTTGATGCTGCGTCACATCCGCCTGCGTAAAGTTTCAAAGTAAAGTTTGCGAGGGCAGCGGAGTGGATTTTCGTGGATTTGGCCACAGTATGTAACCAAAATACATACTGGATTAATGCATCAGACCTTCATAACACCATCTGACAATTTAATGTCTTTCATGTTCAGATTGTATAAATAAATATACACGTACTAGCTAGTATAGACGACCATATAACTTACATTCTCTCATCTGTCAAGCGCGTAAAATCTTGTTCGGGGGTCACAGTTCGGTCCTGTAATTTTCAGTCAGTGAGTTTGCTGTCTGGGTGAGTACGGCCCTTTCGTAGGGGGAACAGACAGGCACTCATTTGCTCTGACATACATACTTTGAGTTCATGAACCTTCTTGTACTCGTTCTCAGCGTTTCTTTTCAGCATGGATCTCCAGCTTACCGATGACAAATTGCGCACGCCGCTGGTCGTGCGAGCCACGAGTGGAGCAGCAGGTTGGAGGGCCGGGTCACCGAGGACTATTCATTATCTTACCCTGAGCAGCTGCCATGTTACAAGCCATTTATTTACTGCGTAGTGTGTATGTCATGATAGCAGAACGGCCGTCTTTTACAGCAGATTTAAGCATATTGCCATCTGAATGTCTCAAGCTTATTTTAGATGTATATTCTGTTAGTAGCTACTGTGCATTCTAAGACAATGTTTTTACGTGATTTGTTGTGAAAGTAGGCTAAAACACGGAGGGAGAACAAGATCAAGGGATTCCTCGAGTCCGATTCAAATGTATGGTAGCCTACCGTGGAAGGCACAGAGCGCAACAAACAAACACATAGTTGAACTCTTTTTGCTCATTTTTCTTTTGCAGTTGTTGGAGTGAATTATTAATCAGAAGAGTGCGCATTTCTCCGAGAGAGAATTCAGTCCCGACCTTCGGCATCGAGGTTATACCAGTGAGTGTTCATTATCATCAGCATCCTGACACACTGAGCATGGGCGATGACACCTCATGTCTCCCTTCGGGTCGTTTTATGGTGCTGTACCTACGTAATATCCTATTCATATGATTGATGTCTCCCCTGTTTCAATTCAGTGATGCAATGTGTGTGGCATACAATTAACTTGTGTCCACCGAGCGCTGTGCTGCACTCAGCGCCCAGAAAGCGATATCATAGCGTACAAATTGTCCTGGGGTAGGCTACCAATTACGTATGCATATTATGGGATATGTGTCAATTACAATAAATTGACATATAGGCTAGCGGGTGTGCTGGTTTAAAATGCTAAGTTAAGTTCTGATTAAGCGCGCGTTTCAAGAATGTGTGTTAAGAAAAGGTAGTAAAGGTTTTGTATCCACGTAGCAAAGTGTTTCTGTCTAACTTGCACGCACCCCTTTCTCAGAGGATGGAAGAAAATACTAGATAATAAAGGCACGTGAAGAGACTGATCGTGAAGAATAAAATAAATATCTTGATGATTCCACAAAGGAAGTAAAGCAAAACAGGCTGAACATGAAGGCAGATCACAGGAATCGTTTTAATTTGAAGATGTGCACACATCTATGGAAATTAACCACCTCTCGTACCTACTCACGATAAATACATTAATAATGCTTAATTATTTCAGATGTCATCATAAATAAATAAATATAATATACTCATAATTACTCTTTAAACAAGTGGGTTTTAAATTTGTGAAGTCCATTCAAAGCCTTCGTTGGAGAGTGTAGATGGTATGTACAGGCGGAGTTGGCCACAGTTCATGTTGGATGGATGGGAAAAGGGTACTGAGCAGGGCTAACTTCGTTAGCAAGATGTGAAGGTTTTCCAGAAGAAGTTTTTACAAGGGGCTTTGCGGTCGCGCTGAGGCAGCTGTGATAACCGGTTATAAACAGCCCTCTCCTCCAGACGGGACTCAAGGGGCTCTTCCAGCTCCACGGCCGCTGCGCCGTCTCCCGCCAACACGTTGCTGTCCCCTCCATCCAACAAGCTCGAGATAAGCTTGAGGATTATTTCCTTGCGTTCTTTGCTCAGCTCCTGACAACAGATAGAGGGGATCGTGAGTGCGTAGAAAGTAATGATTAATCGCCTGGCGATTTACACATTTCAGTTTCAAAAAACATTCTAATTATATAGCCTAGGCTACTTCCGCGCGCTAATGGGAGTGACGGGAATTTTCTAATTTTTATTTGAAAGATTTTTTTTTTTAAAGTGTTTTTCTCAAATTAAGTGTAGGCTACCCAGAAACAAATTTTAACCTTACAAAATAACAATTGTGGCAAATATTGCTATTGAAAATCCAAGGTTTAAAATTTCTTGCCCAATTTTTGCTGTTTGAATGAAACGGTTTTCATTAGCCTATATCTAATTAATCTCCTATCGGGTGTTCAAATAAGATACTTTGAGAAATATCATAGTTTATCATAGTTTGTTTTAACACAAACTGATATTTAATCCAGCATTTCCAATCAAAAGAACTCATTATTCAAACCTTTCTCAGTTTTTTGTATAATTGACAGTGAAAATTAAATTAGAGAGACATACAATTGAACTTGAGTGCAACCCTTGCTTCCACAGTTATCAGTCTTTTTCCTGGGTTAATTACTGTATTACTGATGCTGTTCTAATAATGCCATGTAGGCTAGTTTAACATAAAATGTAATCTTTTTCTTTTAACTTCAGTGGCTTTAATATAAATCATTGATTATGTCATCATTAGATAGAGGATATTTATACCGATTTATGAAATTGTTATTGATTAAATTCTTTTCTTTTTTTTCTAAAAAAAAAAAAAGTAAATAACAAAGTCCATCATAACTTCATTTAAATTTTGTCACTTTGACAGTGTAGGAGATTATCTTTATTGTCAGGACATTTTTGTACTGCATACTGTAAATGCATTCACTATTTATCGAGATATACATATAAAAATTTATTTGAAATTTGATAATAATAATAATAATAATAAACTGCTGTTTACTCACCCTGCTTGTGTGTGATAAGCTCCTCTCCTCTCCCGGAAGCACGGCTGTTGCTCTCACACTGTACAGAACCAGCATGAGAGACACCAGGCTGGCCAGGAACTGCATGCTGAGCGAGTGAAAGGACAGAGGGGAGTCAGAGAGAGAGAGAGAGAGAGAGAGAGAGGGAGCTTGCTGTGTAAGAGACGAGTGTGAAGGAGGAGTCTGGGTAAAGCAGTGCAGTGCTAGCCCAGGAGAGATGCCGCGGCTGCTGCTGATGCTGCTGCTGCTGTCGGTTGAGGTTGTGGGAGTTTCTTCTGCTCCTGATGCGAGGTGCCGGACCCTTATATACCCCTTTCTCCTGGACAGCCACTGACGCAGGGGATGGTGGGTGTAAGGGGGGCGGTTGGCGGTTGGGGGGAGGTGGGGGGTGAGGTTGGGGGATTACAAAAAAAACTAAATCAAGTCACAAATTAAATTCCAGGAAACGTGTGCCGTTAACCCCTTAGCGAGGTGCCCTTTCTAGATGTTTTTCCACTCATACCAGTTGGTTTCCATTGCAAAGTGAATGAAAAGTCGTACAGGCCAACAAAAAGCTGAAATAGTCTCCTCACTCTGAGGACATAGGTGAGGACAAAATCAAGACTTGAGAGTCGAGCGGGCCCTTATGCCATGTCAAGAGGTTATTTTATTAATTATAAGTTCTGATGAAAAATGACAATAACCAAGGGACACATTATGATAAAGCTTCTGATCATCTCTTAAAAATGACAGTTTAGACAAACGGGTTCTCACAGCCAAAGTGATAACAAGAGGTAGTCCTCTCAAAAGTTGTGCATTACAAAGGGCAGGAAACCATTTTGCCACTCGACAGTTTGACACGCTTCAGGCGACACAATCTAGATGTAAATGAATATATGACATGAACAGAACAACAAGGAAATTGTTCTTTAATATCTCATATCCTCATACGCTTTTGACAATCACACACAAAGAATGAAAATGCTGCAAGGCATAATTTCAGAGAAGTAAAGCATACATCATTACTGCAGCATTAATTCAGCAACAGTTCATACAGTCACATTATAATACAGTTGATGTCAGAGGTTTACATACACTTAGGTTGAAGTCATTAAAACTCATTTTTAACCACTCCACAGATTTCATGTTCGCAAACTATAGTGTTGGTAAGTCAGTTAGGACATCTACTTTGTGCATGACACAAGTAATGTTTCCAACAATTGTTTACAGACAGATTATTTCACTTTTAATTCCAGTGGGTCAGAAGTTTACATACACTAAGTTGACTGTGCCTTTAAACAGCTTGGAAAATTCCAGAAAATGATGTCATGGCTTTAGAAACTTCTGATAGGCTCTAATTGACATTATTTGAGTCCATTGGAGGTGCACCTGAGGGTGTATTTTAAGGCCTACCTTCAAACTCAGTGCCTCTTTGCTTGACATCATGGGAAAATCAAAAGAAATCAGCCAAGACCTCAGAAAGAATATTGTGGACCTCCACAAGTCTGGTTCATCCTTGGGAGAAATTTCCAAATGCCTGAAGGTACCACGTTCGTCTGTACAAACAATAGTAGACAAGTATAAACACCATGGGACCACGCAGCTGTCATACTGCTCAGGAAGGAGACGTGTTCTGTCTCATAGAGATGAATATGCTTTGGTGCGAAAAGTGCAAATCAATCCCAGAACAACAGCAAAGGACCTTGTGAAGATGCTGGAGGGAACAGGTACAAAAGTATCTACTGTATATCCACAGTAAAACGAGTCCTATATCAACATAACCTGAAAGGCTGCTCAGCAAGGAAGAAACCACTACTCCAAAACCGCCATAAAAAAAACAGACTACAGTTTGCAACTGCACATGGGGACAAAGATCTTACTTTTCGGAGAAAAGTCCTCTGATTTGATGAAACAAAAATTGAACTGTTTGGCCATAATGACCATCGTTATGTTTGGAGGAAAAAAGGTTGAGGCTTGCAAGCCGAAAAACACCATCCCAACCGTGAAGCACGGGGGTGGCAGCATCATGTTGTGGGGGTGCTTTGCTGCAGAAGGGACTGATGCACTTCATAAAATAGATGGCATCATGAGGAAGGAAAATTATGTGGATATATAGAAGAAACATCTCAAGACATCAGCCAGGAAGTTAAAGCTTGGTCGTTAATGGCTCTTCCAAATGGACAATGACCCAAAGCATACTTCCAAAGTTGTGGCAAAATGGACAACAAAGTCAAGGTATTGGAGTGGCCATCACAAAGTCCTGACCTCCATCCAATCGAAAATTTGTGGGCAGAACTGAAAGCAATGAGGCCTACAAACCTGACTCAATTACACCAGTTCTGCCAGGAGGAATGGGCCAAAATTCCAGCAACTTATTTTGAGAAGCTTGTGGAAGGCTACCTGAAACGTTTGACCCAAGCTAAACAATTTAAAGGAAATGCTACCAAATAGTAACAGTGAGTGTATGTAAACTTCTTACCCACTGGGAATGTGATGAAAGAAATAAAAGCTGAAATAAATCATTCTCTCTACTATTATTCTGACATTTCACATTCTTAAAATAAAGTCGTGATCCTAACTGACCTAAGACAGGGAATGTTTACTAGGATTAAATGTCAGGAATTGTGAAAAACTGAGTTTAAATGGATTTGGCTAAGGTGTATGTAAACTTTCGACTTCAACTGTACATCCCATTATTTAAACTGTCTGAAGATTCGTGTTCTCCTGCTCGTCTACTTAAAAGTAAGTCGTCCTGGCCTAGAGGCTCCTGTATGTTAAGGAGGAAGACCCCTCACCCCTCTCCAACTGACAAAAGTCACGTTTTCTCCCTCCACATCCCTGTATGACCCTTCACCACTCAGACCCCACTTTTGAATCTTACTCCGCTCCAGCATAACCTTGCTGCGGGCTACCAATGCAAATGCGTCTTTCCCTCGTAAAAAAAACTCTTCTCCACCTTCTTCCACCTCTCTGCTAATTCCTCCTCCACCCCCTTCACCCTCTTCCCTGTCTGCAGATGACTTTATGGTCCACTTCGAGGGGAAGGTGGCCAGTATCTGGAACTCATCCAGTGATGCCCTGGACCCCCAAAAATGAACCCACCTGACCTCCTTCAAGATGCTGGAGGACACAGACATACTCCCAACTCTTAACAACCCATCACGCAACTACCTGTCCACTAGACCCCATCCCATCAGCAGTCCTCCAGTTTATATCCATTGAGCTCCTTCCATATCTGTCCTCCATTATTAACACCTCCCCAGCTTGTAGCCATGTTCCTTCTGACTTTAAGATGGCGTGTTGTGTTACCCCACTCCTTAGACCCCTCTGATGTTAGGAACTATCGACCTATATCTTTCATATCTACTCTTGAATGAGCAGTGCTTAACCAATTGTCATCTTTACACCTTCAGAACAACCTGCTTGACCCTCATCAGTCCAGCTTCAGAACTGGACATTTGACAGAGACTGCTGCCCTGGCTGTGGCGGAGGCAATCGCTGCTGCTAGAGCCTCCCCCCTCTCCTTAGTCCTGAACCTCCTAGACCTGTCTGCAGTGTTCGACATGGTCAACCACCAACTCCTGATCTCCACACTGGCTGAGATGGGCATTTCTGGGACTGCCATCTCTTGGTTTGCATCTTATCGAGCAGAGTTCTTACCAGTTTGCATGGAAGGGGTCCGTCTCTGCACACCCAACTCTTCCGGTCTTCCCCTCCCTCTACCATACAGGTTAAGGAGAGAATATCTGCCTGCCTGGCTGATATCTCAAGATGGATGGGTCGGCATCACCTGAAGCTCAATCTCGATAAGACGGAGCTGCTCTTCATTCACAGAAGTCCTTGCTACTACAACAACGGTCTCTCCATAATTGTCTACAGTGGCTGCCTCTGGCTCTGCAAAGAACCTGGGGCTCCTGATGACCAGGATATGATGACCATGTGCTTCATGGAGCACATCACAGTAACATCACGGTTCTGCAGGTTCCTCCTGTGCATCTTCAGGAGGATTCGACCGTACCTGACTACAAACACCACCCGGCTACTTGTCCGGACCAGGGTAATCTTACAACTTAGATTACTGCAACTCCCTTCTCGCAAGCCTACCAGCCTGCGCCATACAGCCTCTACAACTCATCCAGAACACAGCCGCCTGACTGGTTTCAACCTTCCAAAAGTTCTCACATCACTCACCTGTGAAGTCACTCCGCCAGGGTCAGGTTCAAAGACCACTCACCCACTGCCTATTTTCCACCATAATCTGATGACACATCTCTTCAGGCTCTACCTTGACTGACATTCTCACTATAACTCTCTGCAGGGCTACCCACCTATTAAGTAGCACTTTCATGTATGTCTTGCATCTTGATGTTCTAGTACTTTCATGTAGCACTTGTATCTTGATGTTGTAGTTCTTTTATCTTGTCTCTTGTAATCATGCCTCACTTCTATTTTAAGACTTAGTCATAGATGTACTGTATGAACTGGACTTGAAGTTCATGGTTTGAATAGCTGCTACTTTATGGCAGAATTGCTTGTATTTGTACCCGTGAACTCCGGAATGCAATTATTGTCCATAACCTTTGATAAAAGCATCTGCCAAATAAATATAATGTAATGTACTCCCTCTTCCCTCCTTCATTTGCAGTAGGAAAACGTAGCTTGTTCTTTGCCTACAGTGATTTCACTGAGTGTTTGCTCCTCATAGTCAAGGTCTGAGCAGAATTTGATTTGATTGATTTAAAAGCAAATACATTTCAAAGAATATGTCCATATTCGTTATTGCAATGCTGACTGAAAATACATAAACACTGGATGCAGTCAGTCTGCAAATATCCTGTTTTAAAAGCAGGTAAAGGTTGAAAAATAGATACAGCTGCGGTAAACCTTCTCACAACACCTACAGATTAGAATCAATCTGTCTGTCACTTAAAATGACAGAGCTAGACACAAATGCCTTGTGGTGTCTTGTAAAACAAGTACAGATAAATACTGAGTGTTTTGAATGCTACAGTTTATATCAGCCAGGGGCAGAAGCCTCAGAAGTTCTATTTCGCAAATATAGTTGCTGTGAGGCAAGAGGAGAAAACTAGATCAATAAAATGTCTACGGCAGATGAGTTAAAAATAACACTTATGAGATTGTTATCCATACAAGTCAATTAGTTATGCTGTAAAGGAACACAAAGGTACTAACCAGTGATGTGCTCAAACAACCAGTGCAAACATTTGTTCTGGTGAATGATCAGTTATTTCTGGCAGCTGTGCAGTAGGCTATAGGATGTGTATGAATTTAAAAATCATAATATAAAACTTTATCAAACAACCAAATAAACAGAATGCAAATTCACACCGTCAACGACAGGTGGATACATAATCATGTCATTTTTGGATGACATCACAGAGGACGTCATTTTGGGTAATCTCCTGTAAATCTCTGGACATGATCACAGATGAACATACAAAAAACAGTTTTCAAGTGGTAGGTTTTGAAGCAAAAAAAAAAAAAAAAAAGATCAGCCAAGTTATATTCAAATATGCATATGCAAATATGTACAGTATATATCACCGTTATGCACAGTCATTGCTATTTAATGTAGTATTTTGGAAATTATATCTAAAGCTTTGGCATGGCATGTATAGATTGTAGATTCCAATGTAGTTTTCACCTTGTCAAAGAGAAGCAGACCCACATTGAGAAAACGTTGATTGGCTACACCAAGCTTTACAATGGATTTAATTACATTTAAACCATTCATAAATCACTCGATCATACAGGCCTACTGCAAATTCAAAATTCAAATAGCTCGGTCTGCCTTAAATTAACCTGTACGGTCAAAAACCTTGCACTCTATTGGCAAGGTTATTGGGAGATATTAAAGAACAAGGTCATGATAACAGACAGCTAGTGTCAAACTTGTGCGGAGCAGGGTATCGTATTTAATTCCGGTTTGGATTGAAGTCTACCGTAGCCTTAGAAAATTCTGATTTGGAATCAGACTGACGGCTACTCCTTCCTGGAGGCATTCTTATTGATATCAAGTGGCTAGAAAATACTTGTACGAGACAACATAAACCTCCTTTCACTCCAAAAACCACTCATTCATTTAAAGGGGATATGATCTACAATTTAATCTACATAGCCATCAGCACGGATCACAAGACGACACACTTTCGTTAGCATACACTCGTTAAGTATAACACACTTTTGCAGCAGGAGACTTAACAGAATCACAATAATGTCCCCCAGAAAGCCTGAGGTCAAGATCCTATGCTCATCAAATTAGGTTTAGTTTTATGAACAGGAAATTGAGTGTTTAACAGGACCTCATAGTAGTTCTGTGAGCTCCACCATGTACAGTACTGTAGTAGTACAGTAAAACATTTTTCCCCAGAATCACAAATCACAAATGACTCTTGGGTAGACCACACAAGTGGAGACAAATTCTGCAGAGGTGAAAGAACATAAATATGCTTCCAGTTTGGAGGATTTGCACAGACTGTCGCAGTATTTCTAACATGCCTGCTGCACAATTCAGACTTGCATCATTCCCCTACAGCCGTATAAACACTCATTCACTCATCTCACGTCAAAATGATCCTTTTTCCTGAACAAATTCATCATTCCCTGAGCAGATTAATCCATACAGCGCGTTTGAAGAATTCACGCCAATTGCCCTTCGAGTTGACGTTGCATAGTGAAACTTCAAACTGGGAGAGCATCAGTACGACATCCTCAAAGTTTTTTAGGCATGATATTGTGAAGATTGAGCTCCAGCAACATTTTTATTTTATTTTTTGCCTTTGACCAAATAGTACATGGCCATATCTTTTCACCCAGAGCTTTGATTTGGCAACCATGACCTGCCATGAGATAAGCGAACAAAACAAGGTTTATGACAAGCAAGCAAATCAAATTATCTCGGTGGATGAAGTCGATTCTCCTTTTCCCAAAGGCCCGTACTGCTACAGTTGTCAGCTGTAAATTCACTGACGTGTTTGTATTTGGTTTAGTTGCAGACAGAAGCAGTCTACGTGCTAAGGGAGCAACACCCTTAAGTAAAAGCAATCTATCAAACCAAAAAAAGCTTAAAGTCATAACCTCAGGTCTTGACATGAAACCAATTGATCTTTCTCCAATATTGTAGTAAGATTTCAACAGGAAAAAAAGTCTGAAGCACTGATATCATTAAATAACGCCAAAGGACAGGGACCCATAGATAAATGGGATTTTAAAATATTTTCAGACCGAGAGCTGGCAGTGCATCTGTTCTCCATACATGTTGCTTGTCAACAAAATGAATTGTGGGACAGAAAAAACACAACAAATGCATTACTTGCTTGTAACCATAAGATTTTATAATCAATGCTTGCTTTTCTTTTGCTGAAAAGCTTTTGCACATATACAACCCATTTATCTTGAAAATGACATGTACTTTTTGACAAGGGCCATCTCAAAAACAAATCCACATAATTTTTAGACAGTGCATCTCATTAACTTGTCATAGGCCATTTGTAACCCAAGTACGCAGAGGATGCCATCTTGTGGTTTAGATAATTCTGGGTGTTTAACACACCTGGGCCCGTTCCTCATACGTGGATAACTCTTGTTAGCTGGCTAACTTTGCTGAGTAAAACCCGCAAACCCGCCGAATATGGAACACGTGAACAAGAAAAAACACTGTTCCGGGTTTTACTAGGCGCAGTTAGCCAGCTAACTCAGTCAGCTATGAGGAATAGGGCCTTGAGCAAACAATGGCACTTAAATCCATTATTCCATACTCAACAACTGAAACATTAAGCACATGTGATTAGAGAATTGCTCAATATCTTGGGGGTGGTTGATAAATTTTTCATCACTAATCTTTAATAATTGCCATCAGTGGATATTCAGTAAATATACAAGAAAAGCTACAGTTCCAAGAATCCACTGCAAAATAAAAAGCCAACAGTAAATCAAAGTACGACAAAATATTAGTATTATACAAAATATTAGTGAGTAGGGGACATGTTATCTTTTTATTTGAAAACATGGTTGCAGGAATTTACAATGTAATGAAGTGAAAAATATGATTACAAGTATACATCAGCTCCGAGAATACCCACTGGCAATACATGCACAGGTAAGATTGAAGTGCCACCCAAAATACCCTTCTAAGCACAGTTATAATTTCAACGCACAAAAAAGCCTCCGATTTCCAGTTAACATAATTGACGGATAATTCATGTTATTCAGGGTGTTGAAACATGACACCAGTGCTGAGGTGTGACACCAACTCCAAGTGGAAAGGCTGCACAATATTGCGATTGAACTATTACTTGACGCAACATTTCTGTTCTTTATAAACCAATCACTTTGCATACTGTGGCCTACAGCCCAAAAAGTGGGATGTTAGCTTTATAATAAACAAATGTAATTTGATTATTAAATTAAAACACGTATTAATAAGGTATTAAGACAAGCGAGTCAATTGCAATGATCTGAATTTCATTAAGTCCAGGAGACTTGCATTGAAGAAACAGTTCTCTTTGAAAAGCAGACATGGATAATCATTGGTCTTAACCCCTTCCCTGTAGTTCATGGCCAAACATACAGAAATCAGACCTGTTCTGAATTCACACAAAATTCAGCAAAAAGGTAACTCATAGGTCGTCATATGTTCACATTGTTTTGACAAACTTTAAAGAGCTGTACAGAGTGAAAAAGGGCCTTTCTTTAAATTGATCGCTTCAGCAGATTCACCGTGTACAATCGAAGTATCACCAACCACCAACTGCTGTTATAGCATGACTTGTATGATTATACTGTATGCATGAGTCATGCTTTCTGAAAAATGTGTTTCCTCTTGGTCTCTCTGGCCAAGTTCTTGATTGACAAATTCTACAGACATTGAGTGGAAAACACTTACTATCAAAGGAATTTACTATGGCCCTTTAGATCTTAAATATGCAATAAAAATCATCTCATCATCTCTTGAAAATATAATATACGTTTTAATGCGATTCATTTGGGATATTTTTTCATTAGACTGAGTGGGAATGTGGAGTATTTAAGCGCAGTTCCCTTCTCTTAAGAATTTAAAGTAAGCTGCAAAATTCTGAGCTACAATAGTTTTATTATAATCTGTAACAATTAAGTGCACCAATGGAGATGTTTTAGTACCACACCGAAGAATAACAAGCCAGTCCAGAGCTCTGCACAGTCAGGCACAATGCGTTGCAACAGGTCCACCATCTCTTACAGCTTTATTTACGCGGAGGATTACTTTAAATCGACGACAAGGACAACAAAAAATATATACAAAAATAAAAATGTAAGACTGGAAGGAAGTATGGAAACTATTACTCTCTCAAATGCACTGAGTTCCACAGGTCTTTTGTGCCCGTCACGCCCGGTCTTCAGTAAAACTCCCCCACTTGGCGGGGGGCGTTCAGGGCAGGGACAGACGGACGTGAGGTTCAAGTACTGCTGCGGTTGTGAGGGGTTTGTTCTGTTAGCACTCAAGGCCATGTGAGGAATAAACCTGCTTCTCCATAATCATTTATACTTCACTCAGAACCTGGGGGGAAAAAAATTTAAAAAATTTAAAAAAGAGGGAAAAAATGTGTGGGTCAGTATGGAATGCAAGGAAATCCCAGTGCATAATTACACAATACGCCCGCAGTTAAGAACTGTGAAAATCTTCAACTTGAATTCATTCATTTTTAGGACTGCTGTCCTAAAATGCTCACCTTTCTGGCAAACTCAGGGAGAATGAATGCTGCTCTGTGGATCTCGGGGTTGTAATATTTCAGGTTCATACTCTCCACTTCACCTCTTGGCAGTTCTCTCACGGGTTTACGGAAATCTGTTACCTAAACACACAGACACGTGCAACGGCGGGACAGACAGATGCCCCATTTGAGTTACTGCAGTCCATGAGAAACATGGAACAGATTTGAAGGCAGATTGGTTGTGTTCAACGGATAAATCTGAAAATAGAAGGCCATATCACTCACAGCATTTTTACTGCACAGCATGAAGCCTATTTGGCCGCTGGGGTAGGTGGGGATAGTGCAGTAGGCATAATCCACCACAGGGAACAGGGTCTTACAGAAGGAGCGCATCTCTTTGATCAGCTCCAAATGGAGCCACTGGCACTCTCCTGCGGAGGTTAAAAGAACACAAGGACTTCACAGTCCATCTCCAGCAATCTTGTGCTGTGCCCTGTCGCTTTTCCCAACATGCTACAGTGTCTTCCTGGGTGACCTTAAATGATCTGAAAATCTTCCACTACTCGGTTCGCCAAAGACAAAAAAAAACACACCGTTAAATTAATTCTTGTTGTCGTGCCAAATTATAGCATAACCCTGCCATTTCAAACCATCTTGCAACGACTGGAGGGTATGAGATAGCAATTAGTGATTGATTGTCAATCAAATAGCATGTCACCTTGGCAACAGAGAATCCCACCATCCCGCAGGGCAGTTTTCATGAGCTGGTAATACGACTCCTTAAACAAGCTCTCAGCAGGACCTAGACAACACATTCATCCAACAAAGAAGAAGGCATCAGGTTAATGAAACATTTGGTTTTTTCATTTAATATAATTTTTTTTTAAAGCAACTGACTTAACCATACAGTACCGTTTCCTGACAATTGCTTTAGTGTGACATATTGGTACACCATTCTGAAATACATAGGCTCAATTTAGTATTTATTTTTTTTCTTACCAACAGGGTCAGAAGAATCAGTAATGATGACATCAAATGCATCCTGATTCTGTTTCATGAACTCAAACCCATCTCCCACATTCAGAGTAAGTTTCGGACTGAAGAAGCCCTTTGCCATCCCAGGAAGGTACTTCTTAGACACATTAATGACATCCTAAAAAATAAACAAAATCTTAAAGAGAGAAAACATGCCATATACATTATGATTATTAAATGTGTACTAACAACATTCCTGTACAATTCAATTCTTTACCTCATCAATCTCGCACTGGACCACCGACTCCACCAGTGAGTGTTTCACCACCTCCCTCAAGACTCCTCCATCTCCTCCACCAATTATCAAGACCTGGGAATAGGTGAGCACTTTCCATTTTAAATTGAAGCAACTCAAAGAGAGGTGGCAGTGCAACAGAACACAAAGGAAACTAGACTAGAAAATTAACCAGGAGCTTTGATTCCTGGTATGTGCACTGCTTGCTAGTCTGAGCATAGGCCTAAACCAGAATTGTTTCTGGATACATTTCATTACATACAGGGGAAAATAAGCCATGTTCAATTACTTGGGGTGTCATCTGCACTTGCACAAAGCAAACAAGTAACACTACCAGTTTGTGACTTATCCACTCCCAATGTTTACTTCAGTTAGTTCTGCAAGTGAAATTAACTACCTTCTTAGGGCAAGGGTGGCAGCACAGAGGAAGGTTGGCAATCATTTCTTGGTAGGAAAACTCATCACGTTCAGTACACTGGATAACGCCATCCAAAACCAGAACATTCCCATAGGTTTTACTGTGGAAGATGAAAATAAAAATGTTTATATTTGTTATGCGAGAGATATTGAAAGAGCTTTAAACTCCGTGTTTCGGAATACATCTCAAGGCAAGGTAACTAAGTGCTTGGTCGTGCTTAGTGTTGTTAGTATTAATTACAAAGCAATGAGATTTGAACCTTAAGAGAACCTAAGTTTATGGTTTTCTTTTCAAATTTTTGCCACAAAAATTAACCTTACATAGTTATTTTAATGACACTTCAACTGGCTTCCATTCATGTTGTCAGTCAAATTTACTCACCCGCATCTAAAGCTATTGACAGAATTAAATTTAGCAAACTATTTTCTTATTCACTTTTCTAACGTGAACTCTTCATTTCATTGAAATTACAGACATCTGCTGAGGTTTTAGTTAGCGGATTCCTGTTCACTGATATTTTCAACAAAAATATTGACCTATTAGGGCACCCATGTAACATTAGCTGCTGGGTAACGTTAATCCAAAATTAGAGAAGTAGATGCAACATAATAACCATAGCTACATATACAACACAGCCAAGTCCAAAAATAAAACTTTAGCCTACTTTTTTACAGTCTATGTACTGGCTGTGCAAATGTAACGTTACTTTATGTAGAAACTTTGAGTGAGTTTCAATCAGAAATGATGCAACAGAGCACAAATAACTTTGACAAGCCAGTCACACATTCAGCCACACATCCATGTTGATTTCACTGATTGTTAGGGCTGGGTATCGTTTGAAATTTTTCGATACCCATACCTGGGGTTCGATACCGATGCCAAATCGATACTTTTTTCAATACCTTTCTTTGCTGAGTGTAAACACGTTTTTCAACAATATCCCCCAAAAAATATTCGCATTTAACAAAAAAAGACGAAACTTCTGAAATGCTTCAGTGCTTAATGTTGTCAACCCAAACAGCTGTATAAAATTAAGAAAATTATGATTTAAATCAAGAAAAATCTGATCCAAGAATAAAAACACGAAGAGTCCCCCTGGTGGGGCTAAAGATTTGGGTACTTAAGAGTAAATTTTAGTATTTTTTGCCAAAAAGTACTGAAAATTGGAGCCGGATACTTTTTCGATACTCGGAGACAGATTTCGAATCTCGGTGCTACAGACATGATTCGGTCGGTGCTCAAAAAGTATTGAGGTTCGATACCCAGCCCTACTGATTGTGAATGCTGCCACTTCATCAAACCCCACCGAGCTAACTTACGCCGCTAACGTTAGGTAAAATAGCTAATTAACCGGAAAGTTGACTGAATAGCTAATTCTATCGGATAGTTAACTAACGTTATTCGAAAAAGGAGTCAAGAGTCAGTTCTGTTGATTGTAGCTAAGCTAAGGTAAACAACTAACTTAGCCATCGATAGTTGGAAAGCAAACAGGGTTAACGCAAGTTAGTATCTATAAAATCTCATTCTTGTCACTGGTTCCAAGATGATAGCTAGCAAGCTAGATAACGTTAGCTATGTGTATTCTACATAGTTGTCTGCTAACGTTATGCGGCTAAGGTTACCTTGACAAGGCTGCTAGCGAATATCTGCTTTTCAAAAAAGACAATTAGCTTAACGTTAGCTGGCTAGGTAACTGGCATTGGCTAACGTTAGTCATTTTCTAGCGAGCTAACGTTAGTCATAAAAATAGCTAGCGCTAGCTAGGTTCAGAACTCCGGTGGATAGCCGGGTGTAACAGCAAAATAGCTCGGTACTTTCCACGTTTGTATTCCTTGAACTCGCGTTGATTTCATATTATCTACGTTATAAAATAACTGACCTTTTAAAAACCATGACATCCTGAAATTTAGATTTCTGATGGTACAGAAGCTCTTCCACTTGAAGACTCATTGCTTGTCCAGGCCACAGTGTACACGTCTCTGTGAACCAGCCGTCCTTTATACTATTCATGGTAAATATGAGTAGCCAGCAGCTAATGAATCACAAACGTCTTCGTATCAAAATATAGCAAACTATTAGCCAGCTAGCTAAATAACTAGATAATCACCTCCTGCGAACTCTCGGTAAGGGGACCTACTCAGCTACCCAGTGTCGGGCGTACCTCTACGCTGCATCCTAACTATTATATATTATTATATAGACCGCGTCAGCCACAGCGAATAATAAAAAATAGGAGGATACGGAGGTGGAACTGGCCAATGGCAATGCAGAGTTGGGTTTAATAGCGACACGTTCTGACAACTGAGTTAGATTGACCTCCAACATGTCAGGAGTCCACGTGAAAGCCTGCATATGAGTTGGACTCAACAACAACAGCGGCGTGTTTTAGCTAGTCCACGCATAGTTCGACTTACAATCTTTTGGAAAACATGCAGGCTAACCATGTTACTTGCTGGTTTGAATGATTTAGTAATTTGTAGGTTAGCTAATTGGTAACACTTTTTCTGTAACTGGCAACTGTGTTACGAATTGCACGAGTGATTACTTACGTGGACTTTACAATCAAATGGGACTTACATGGGAATGGGAATCACGTATCCGGCTATAATATGTTGACTTGTGAAATGGGCATCATGGTTATTTAGCCAATGTTAAGCAATTTGGTCTAGATACAGTATGCGTGCACATACAAAGGGAACTTGCTGTTTGAAATGGGCAGTATCACACCATATATTCTGCAAGTTACAATTTAACCCTCATGTTCCGAGTCAGTTTGATCCGGTTCAATGTTTAACGTCTCTTAAAAACGACCTTAGTTTTTCATCTTGACACTATATAACCTTTCCTAAATAGTTGGGATTAAATAGTAAACATGCAATACACATAATGCCATGTTTTCAAAAGTCCGGTACCAACTTTGGATATAAAGGTGTTGTGTGGGGTCATTTGTCGGGTAGCTGTATAAAATTTAAAAAATATACCTTTATTTTTAGTTTATCAGATTTTTTTTGTGGGTAATTCTGGTGGCACTTTCCCATACAGGTTTTAAATTTCACAAACTTTCACTAACCTCAGGCTCTAAATTTAGATCACAGATTTTTAATATTTAAGGATAAAAGGGTCACACAAAAAAGGTGACACAGAAAGTGTACATTTTTCTATTCCAATATTTTTGTGTCAGTTCAAACTTTTGAGGTCAATTTGACCCCAAACATAAAAGGTGTCATAAAATGTCAACATAATATTAGGGATAAACAAACTATCTTTATTTCTCAATTCTATTAATTTGTAAAAAATGCTTAATACACATCTGCGTCGTACAGTTGCGCAAACAATTTTGTTTTTAATAAATCAGTTGCTAAAACAGTTAAATCTGCAGATGCCCGCAAGACATTTTTTCCCCACTATCCCTCTCTTCCCACTGAATGAATGAGTGGCAACACCAGGAGGGAGCATGATTTGCTCCTCTTGTTGACCAAGTGCCCGTTATGTCTATCTGTTCACTGCAAGCAAAAAATACCTGCACTTAATTAGCTGGTAAAGAAGCGAAAGACACAAAAATCCACACTTAACTAGCAAATACTGGGTTTATTGGTTTAATTTCTAAGAAGTGGCAAGAGAAGACAAAATATTATGACCATTTTAAAAGGACATGGAGCTGCAAATGCTGGATTATACCATAATTTAAATATTGGTAGATACAACATATGCATACAATTGGAAGGTATAAAGTTCCACAAAACAGCCTTTTACAAATTAAAAAGTGTCAAAGAAACTGATGTGTCCCATAGACAAACTTGCAAAGATGAATGCAGTCACATGATGGTCTATCTTTTGGGCCAATTGTGTCTAAATCCCCTGTAAAAAAAAGAATAATAATTAAAGACAATTCAGAATCAATATCAAATATGAGAAAGGCACTTCTGAAATTACACCTTTTCATGAAAAGTTTAAAAGTGCTATGATTTAGAAATCTTACCTGTCAGATTTGCCAGCCAAGTAAGACATACTTTTACTTCCAACTGAAGAGTTTGTTTTTTGTCCCTTTGGATTTCTCTACAAAAAACAAAGCATTTGTGTTCCACTTGTTAATATTACTGAGCAGCCTTATTTAAATGGCAAAACCAGAACAGAACATTAAGAATATAATAATACATTAAACATGACCGCAAAGTGTACAACACACGCATACATATGAATAGAGGACCGGTCATTTATTTATATTAGAATAAATGCATACAATACTTACCTGTTCATGTATGCCTGCGATAAAAAACACTATTTAGAACTGAAATACCTTTTGCTTCGGTTCCGTGGCTTGTCGATTCGGATTGAACTGCGTGGTGTCCTTGGCTTTTCCTCCTGAAAGAATGTCACAGCCAATCAGTGAGCTCAGAAGCATGAACGTACTCAACCGTTATACGAACCAATCGGTACATTTGATATTAACCTGTACACTGTCAATTGTGTTTAAAGAAACTTGTCTGAGGCAAAGCGTAGTGGGAGTGGTGAATGTGGATCTGAGAGATATGGGTAATGGTCATACCAGCAAAGACTTTCATGTCCGACTGGCTATAGTCGAAGGGTTTGAAGTCGGCTGGTGGAGGGGGAGGTTTTTCTGCTTTTTCTGTGGGTTTCGGCTGTTTTGTTTTGGATTTTGGAGTCTCTTCTTGACGGTCACTGGGTATCCTCTCTCGTTTCTTTGCTCCCTGATTGGTCACAAATAAAAATAAATGCCTCAGTTCCAGCTACTTTGTGAGTACAGACAGTATTCACTCTTGAGAAGCTACACTGGTTTACGGCGTAAGGACATGGGAGAGACGGCTTACTAATGCTTGCTGTCTAACGGTCAGAACGTCCTGCAGAGATTCCTGGTATGTTTGCTGAGCCTTCTTCCGCTCTTCTGAAAAACAAAACAACCAGTTATTGCCAACTTCATATCCACCTGTGCTGAAGATCCCAATTCAATAAGATTCAATAAAACCTCTGGACTTTTAAAGAGCAAAAATACGTAAAACTTGCATCGAGGCATTTACTTTCAATTGTAAATTGTAAGGGATAAGTGCCCAGCTAAAATACTGCATAAGTTAACTGATAAGGTGGTCCAAGCCAGGGGAGTACTGAGATGAGGGGTGAGCGTGGCAGTACCTGCAGCTCTCTGAGCCTTTTCCCTGGCCTTCGCTTTAGCCTCCTGCTTGGCCTGGGCCTCCTTCTTCTGCTGCTCCACACTCTGCAGCTTCCACCGGTTACTGATCTATTCCCCCACGGAATTACAATTACAAACGGAAGATTACTAATTCCAGAATTAAATACAATGCACACACATATGAAATATGACCAAACTGCAATGCAAATCGGGTGTGATTTTACCGTGCCTTATATTTAAAAACGGCACACATTTGGAATACAATGTACATCGGTGTCTTGTTTTCCCTCTCTAGTGCATTGTTTTTCATAATGACATGATTTCCCCGGTGTCATACTGAATTACAGTCCACATCTCCAAGAACAATGCGTAGGCGTATTGCAGTTCACTCTGAGAACCATAAGGGGGCGCATTAAATGTTATCAAAGCAACCCTGCTTTAATCATACCAGACAAATTAAATACAGTCCTGGTTTGGATTGTGAGGTGTGTCACAGGGCTATCAAAGTCAATAAAATTTTACTCTGACATACATCCGCCATTTGCACGTAATATCCAGGAAAAATAGTGCTCCAAACACACAAACAGATAAAATACATTAAAAGATTCTATTGCACAAGAAACTCCGCAAGCCTCCCTAAAATTTGACACAATCATTTGTAACGGGGCTTTCATGTGAAATTCAAACATACCTCATACACTTTCGACGACGGGTCGTACTTTGCATTTTGCGAGATGTGAATGTTGCAGTCCTTTGAAGGTAAATACTGAAAACGAAGAAGGTAAATTAGATCGATGAGGAGGAGGGGGGCTGGTTTTAGTGACGGACAGTGCAGCGTGCGATCCTCATTACAGCTTACCATTCTGAAAGGGTTCTGGAAAGACTCCATTATGCTACAGGCCTTCTGCTGTGCTACTGTGAGGTGACTTTCATCCTTAGCCATGCCACTGTCCTTAAACCAAAGCAGTTTGATAAAAAGAGGACTGTTAGGATATGAAGAAACAGACACGGTGAACGTGGTTGCACTGATGAAACGGTTTGTCCTTACTTCAAACACCGTGACTTTGGCTGAAGCCACGAGACCGCCCAACTCCTGTGTGTTCCGAGTCTCGTCCTCGTCTTCAGAGAACAGCACCCCTGGTTTAGCTAGGGAACCTGAGGGAAGAACAGCACCCCTGGTTTAGCTAGGGAACCCGAGGGAAGAACAGCACCCCTGGTTTAGCTAGGGAACCTGAGGGAAGAACAGCATCCCTGGTTTAGCTAGGGAACCTGAGGGAAGAACAGCATCCCTGGTTTAGCTAGGGAACCTGAGGGAAGAACAGCATCCCTGGTTTAGCTAGGGAACCTGAGGGAAGAACAGCACCCCTGGTTTAGCTAAGGGAACCTGAGGGAAGAACAGCACCCCTGGTTTAGCTAGGGAACCTGAGGGAAGAACAGCATCCCTGGTTTAGCTAGGGAACCTGAGGGAAGAACAGCACCCCTGGTTTAGCTAGGGAACCCGAGGGAAGAACAGCACCCCTGGTTTAGCTAGGGAACCCGAGGGAAGAACAGCACCCCTGGTTTAGCTAGGGAACCCGAGGGAAGAACAGCACCCTTGGTTTAGCTAGGGAACCTGAGGGAAGAACAGCATCCCTGGTTTAGCTAGGGAACCTGAGGGAAGAACAGCACCCCTGGTTTAGCTAGGGAACCTGAGGGAAGAACAGCACCCCTGGTTTAGCTAGGGAACCTGAGGGAAGAACAGCATCCCTGGTTTAGCTAGGGAACCTGAGGGAAGAACAGCATCCCTGGTTTAGCTAGGGAACCTGAGGGAAGAACAGCATCCCTGGTTTAGCTAGGGAACCTGAGGGAAGAACAGCATCCCTGGTTTAGCTAGGGAACCTGAGGGAAGAACAGCATCCCTGGTTTAGCTAGGGAACCTGAGGGAAGAACAGCATCCCTGGTTTAGCTAGGGAACCTGAGGGAAGAATAGCGCCCCTGGTTTAGTTAGGGAACCTGAGGGAAGAATAGCGCCCCTGGTTTAGTTAGGGAACCTGAGGGAAGAACAGCATCCCTGGTTTAGCTAGGGAACCTGAGAGAAAGAAACGTTAACCACAATAGCCCTGCCACCAACGTGCATATGTGGCTGTGGCTGTGTCTGTACAGTGCTTCTCATCAGTTCACAACCCAACAGCCAAATTCACTAGCCTTTTCTTGTAAAACTTGCAGGTAATGAACGTTTCTTTGGCAAACAGTGGGGAACCACACAAACAAGTATTTCTCATGATTAGACTTGTTAAAGAGATACTGCAGAGCCTTTTCTAAGGCCTTTTTTACCGCTTCAATTTGAACTGGAACTCGCGAGTAGGTGTGGTCATATGACGATGATGCCACGTAGTCATATTATGAATATTCATACAGTCAAGGAGTGAAAGGGTGTGTCTTGGTGAACTGACTCAGCCCCACTGAACTCAATACGCTCATTCACGCTAAAGTAACGTTACTATTAAATATAAATACATTCAAAAACACAGCAAAACCCAGTCACACAGTAACTAGTATATTGAACATGGTTGGTTGTAGCGCCCTCATCCACTTGGTCCGGAGAGAATTGTTATCATTTATTAGCTAACATTATTCATAAATGATAACTAAGATAACTAGCTAGCTAGCTAAGTTACCAGTTCTCTGGACCAAACGGGGCTAAACTCACACACAATAGACTGCCTTGCATTACCTAACTTATCGATACATTCCATCTCTCTGCAGATTATGAAAGCTAACAGAGTCGAGGAACGATACATCTCTGACTCCTTGGCATAATGCAGGCAAGTTAGCTAAAGATACCAAAGTAAGACGTTGTAGATGAATAACTCTATGGCTACGTTCACACTGCAGGTAAAAAGTGGCCCAGATCCGATTTTTTCCTCAAATGTGACACAGATCTGATTTTTTATGGAGGTGTGAACAGCAAAAATCACATTGAATCTGGCATTTCCAATTCTCATTTGGGCCACTTTTGAATGTGGTATTAGATTCCGATACATAACCGATTGTGTCAAAGCGCACGCAGTCTGAATAGTCAGATCGGAATTAATGTGACTTTTTACGTCATGATGTAGCAGGGCATTATGGTGTATTCAAATGAACTCGCAAGTCCGAATATTTCCTTCCGAGAAGAAAAAACTATTTGAACGTGACAATAATGTCACGTTCAAATCGTTTTTTCTTCTCGCTAATCAGAAATATTCCGACTTCCGAGATAATTTGAATACACCATTAGAACGTAGCGCACGGGCTAGTTAGGTTATCAACACATTCACATTATATTATCATGTGTTGTCATTTTAGATAAGTGGTAAATGTGCAAAGCAGTGGATTTCTTTGGGCACAAACGATAAGTCGTAGGCTACGTTTTTATATCATTCGCGGACAGCTGCGTTAACCGTTTTGTGATTTAAAATAATGTTAGAACTGTCCATATTATTGTCTTGGTTTGTTGCACGGTATTTATTATTCACGGTTTTCTCATGTAGCTGCTTACCGAACGTTAATGGTTGTCGGTCCAATAATGTGTCAATAGTTTAATCTAAGGGTGCGCAGTGATGTTGGGCTATAGCCTAACGTTACACATGAAGTTGAACAGATGTGTCGTGTGATAGCTTTTTTTATACTGTGTATTTTAGCACGGCTGGAACGCTGTATTGGCCAATCTGCATCCGTTTTATAAATGTTATATCGGCTGGTCTCACTAGCCAAACGGCTGAGCGCTCCATTTTCTTAACTCGCCCGTCCTCAGAATCACTCATTTCATGCCTTGCTTGAGTTTCACTGAAACCGCCCATGTCACAGTCCCCCCATTCCTGGCTCAGATCTCGCATTCACGAGTCCCTCTGTACAGAAGTAGCAGCCATGGCAGCACAAAAAGCTAGGCTTTTTCCCCCCGTCTCCTCACCCTTATCATTAGCTCCACTGCACATCAACTTTAAAATTAACGCAGAAGCTGTGACTGATGATTTCCTTTTTGTTGTTGTTTATTTCTGCAGGCTGTGTAACAGGCGCTATATGTCTTTTGTTAATTTTCACGGGTCATTTGAGCAGAGCAATCGGTTCACATTGGAATCAGATATGGGCCACATTAAAAAATTAATGTGAACAGCCAAACAAAAAAAATCTGATCTGGGCAATAAATCTTAATTGAGCACTAAGGCCTGCAGTGTGAACGTAGCCTTAGTAGCTCGATATAAGTCGTAATATTAACGTTAGCAGTAATAGAAAGCAATTCGCATTTGAACTTGAACTAGCTAGTTAGCGGTACAAGGGTCTCAGTCTCAAAGAGGGGGAAAAAAAAAAAAAGTTGGTCTCTGCTTTTATACCACGTGCCCAGCCGAGACCACCCCTAGGATCACCTCAACTCCACCCATTTTTATTTTAAGGATCTCGTGACGTCACGAATCCCCGGAAACCAGCGTATTGGTAAGTCTACACAAAAACTCAGATAAAACTATTTTGACTACACGAGATTTTCGGACATGGACAGTTGTGTATGATCATAATCTAACCCAAAACATCGGTTTTCAGCGGGAAAAGTCGGTTTTTGACTGCAGTATCACTTTAAGGACCATCAAAGTTAAGCCATTTCTCTCTCACACAAAATTTCTAAGTTATAAGATTTTCTTTTTTACTATTAGACGCAACATTGCATTCACATGTTTTATGCTGGTATTAAGTATGTGTGTATGTGTGTGTATGTGTGTGTGTGTGTGTGTTTACGCTCACTATTTTCCCCTTACTGCCCCTCCCAACCCCTGCCAGCGGATGGCAGATAGCAGAGGGTGATATAGCAGGTTAGAAAGAGAATAATTTTGTGGGAGAGCACGCCTTTACAGAGCGGGCTCGACCCAATAAGCAACATAAGCGCCTGCTTAGGGCCCTGTGACTAGCAGGGGCACCCCTACTTATTCTAAAAAATATATACATTATTTATAATGTTGGGTTGGGGCCGCTCAAAGGATAGGGCTAGCACTGCTTGTACGTGATGGCTGCGGGAATAACAGGGGGCGGCATTGCACTGGAGCACACAATTAACTTTTCATAGAGGATTACAGAACACAATGCAACTGATCCCAGGTATAGTCTTACCTGGGGAGGTGAAATCTGGAAGATCACTTTCAGAGACATGGGACGAGTCATGAGGTCCAAACAAAGTACTCTCTGACTGAGGAAAAAAACCAAAAAAAAAAACAATATTACACATTTGTATCGACTGAAAATTAAAGAGTTGTTATAAGATACACAATAGGGGTTAGCTACAAACCACAATACAATAAAAAATGTGCTTCTTTGAGTGGTTTTCACAAATAAAATATTAATGCCGTGTGCAGTGACATTTCCGATGCTTTAGCCTGCTAGAGGTTTTGTGAGGGAAACGGGGTCCCCCGAGGACGGTGTATAACGTCAGATATCAATGCTGGACATCCAAATAAAGGTTATAAGGTTAAAAGAAAAACAAAGGTTCAAAAGTTAGTGACGTGACATTTTAAAACGTAGAGGAGCCACACGTTTGGGTCAAAAAGACCATCGTCAGGTAACCAATGCGCAGCAAGCCCCCACTTCCTAATACCTTTAAACACATTTTTACTGACCTTTCTTTTTGGGGTCAGTCCTTTTTTCTTTTCCACCACTACTTCAGCCTGAAGACACAAAAGCAGAAAATAATCCTAAACAAAGAATAAGTTAAAGTGGAATCTACACTGTAATCAGTGTGGCAGTCAGCGAACATGAGAATTAGTGCCTTGATTCATTCCATTGGCTGACAAATTAACCAGTGGCAATCAGAAGACTGACAGGTGGGATACGCCAAACCACAAATCAGGAGGCTTGCTCCTCTGCTATTACCACCATCAGACCCTATTCACAATCAGTAAAGTGTCATCTGCATGAAGAGTACTAGGGCCTGTTCTGTGGTTGGTTAATTCTGGCCAGCATATAGACAAAATTGCAGATAGCTTCCCTTGCGCCACGGCTAGATATACGCTTTGTGCACTAAAGAGCCTTAAATAAATATTTGTTTCAGCACCTAAGAGGTTTCCCAAATTTTGTTGTTTTTGTATTTAGATTGCCTTTTTGGGAACTCTTGGCCTTCTTCCACTTTCTTACACATCATTGGTTAATTCTGGAGCCTATTAAAACTGCTGCACCCCTCTGTGGAGCGTTTTGCGGAGGTTTACGGTCGCGGTAGCGCCTAGGGCCTCTCACCTTGAGCAGGGGCATGTCCCTTGCCTGTTGCACCAGCAGGTGAAGCTCGTTGACTTGTTGGCGGACCAGCGGTGGCACGGGGCTACAGCACGCAATGATGCCCTGGGACTCTCTAGGGAGGTGGGGACAAGGAGCACCACCAAAATCTCCGTTAGCAACAGCATTCTGAGGTAAATTTTTACTATTCCAAAACTTGAAAACCAAAATGAAGGACTTGATACCAAGGTGTACTCTGGACACTCACTTCGGCAGCTCCTCAGATATTTTCGTCATCATGTGGTTGGGCAAGATGTACCTGGAAAGCGCACCACGCAAGATCTTTAGTTTCCAGATGTGTGGTTTAACACAAATACGGGCCCCATGGTCCGTTCTTTCAAAGCAGTAAAATAATGTGATACAAAACAACGATTTAACAAAAAGCAGATTATGGTAAATTCTGCACAACCATGTCACTGAAAGTCCAGAGAGCTTCTGTGACAGGCTACATGGGAATGAATCAAAGTTTAAGCAAACGAAACGGCAGCATTTGTGGACGCAGCTTGCGGAAACCGTACCCAGTGCTCTCATCCTCCTTCCTGGCCAGCTTATCCCTCCAGGCATACAACAGCCTGTATGCAGCCAACTGCTGGGTATTGAAGCTCCTCTTCTGCTTCCTGTACAGATCCATGTAAGAGTCCTCTGTAAAAATGGGCTTTAGGTATTTCTGTGAAGCAAAATGAAGAGAAAGACAGGAGTTAAATGTTATGGCAGCAAGGCAAATTCTTTTTTTTCCCCCCCATGTTGCAAGTACAGGTCTTTTTTTTCCCCGTGCCTCTGTCCAGGAGATTTCTGTACCTTGAGAGAGATGTCTTTGCTCCTCTGCCAGACCACCTGCATGAGAGACGGTTGGCCATTGGACACGTCGAACAGGTCCACCCTCAGGCGGTCGTAGGTGTACAGGAGGTAGTGCGTATCTGCCCGCGCATACTGGTACATTTCCTCTGGCAAGGGCCTGGGAAAACAGCAGATGGTCTTCAGCCTCATCAGTTTCGCACCGCAAAACTTGGCCATCAATTACGCGGAAACAAGTCAGTAATGGGAATGAAAATTACACACCATCCCACTGATTTGAATGGAAATGATGAGTGACCTCACGCTTTGCCGCAATCAGCATAAAAACAAAAGAATATTACAGCCTAAATCGCCTCAATGAATGTGAAATATGCTAAAGAGAGGGATGGTGTCAGAGAATCGTAATGACCGCATTCTCCTGCTGACCTTATTCTCCAGTCGGCCAGCTGGTAGCGTTTGTCGGCGTCCACGTCGCAGTACAGCTTCAGGAGGTATTCCAGCGAGTTGCGGCCGAGGTTGAGCGCCCGGGAAGCCTGGTGCGTGTCGAACATGTTGACAACATACACGCCGAAGTCCCTCTGTAGCCACTCAATATCCGAGTCAGCGCCGTGGAACACCTGCGAACGCATCAGTGTTCAGAAACAAGGGCCTCGAGACGTCTTCACTTTCCAGCCAGCGACACTTTCACCCACTCGAGGAATTTTTTTCAGATCATCTATAAAATCGCAGCGCTCAAAAACACAAGGCATCTGGATGACAGTAGTGTGAACAATTACGTTCGCTATAGAGCAAAGAAGAGACCTTGACAATGGAGGGGTCGGTGAATGTCTCGTTGAGGATGTACATCTCACTGCGCAGTTCCAGGCAGTCAATGACGAAGTCCTCCTCTCTAGTTGAGATCTGCATCAGGCAAGTAATGCCAAGGAAACTCCTGTAGGAATGATGCTAAATAAAGAAGCAGGAGAGAGTATTACAGTCAGTAACACAGCTTCACTCCTGCGGGAGGAATAAACAGTCGAAAGATAAATCCTCGCAGTTCTTCACGAAAATGTGAACAGATGTGAACAATTGGATCGGTCTCTCAACACTGCCTTGAAAAAAGGCTTACAGCCAAAATACCTTGGATTTGACTTGAGTTGACTTCAGCAATAAGAACAGCTTTTACCTGCACTTCTCTCCAAGTGTGACTGAATTTATTATGTCCAGGCACACACGGCAGCAGCATAGGCATTTACCTCCAGATCCACGGCAAACTCGGAGCTCCTGGCAAGCTTTTCATTCAGGCCCACCAGATCCTCCAATGTATTCACAAACAGACAACTGGTCTCAGGAAGGGGTTTGTACATCTAGAACACAGTGATTCGAAAACAACATATTAACACACATCAGTGAAATATTGCTTTAGTTTGTTAGGAATACTGCCATCATGATTTACTTATTCTTCTTCTATGTTTTCATTTTTTTTCTCTCTCTTTCCCCTTTTTTCCCCAAATTGGAATGCCCAATCATACACATGCTTCAACACTAATCACAACCTGTTTTTATTTTTTTATTTTATTATTTAAAAAAATGAATAAAAAATTTGGCGTCCAACACGGGGCTGACCATACCCAATTCTCACCCCAATTTAGAATGGTCAATCGTCTGCGACCGCAGCTGCGTACATTGCATGAACCCCACTGCAGATACGTGTAGACATCCGCGGGCTCGCCTCCGAAACACGCGGAGTCGCCAGCTGCTTCTCTTCACCTGCCAGACTACAGCTACGCTTGCACAGAGCGGAGTCGGAGGAGGGACTGCAATAAACGGGCGCCCGACTGACTAGCAGGGGTCGCTAGATAGCAATTCACACGGAACCCTATCCGACTGAACCGTCCCATTCCCTGGACGATGCAATCGGCAATTGCGCATCGCCCTACGCCAGGGCATCAACCAGCTGGGCTCACTAGTGCGTGACCATGACACACCGCCATCCCGCCTAACTGATACCCTCCCATCCCTGGGTGACGCTAGCACTAACTGCCGCCACGCTGCGGGGCTGCCACTGGCCTGGTCTGGATTTGGTGCCAGGCTGTGGGGCCCAAATACTCTAGTACAGGTGTGGGCAACTCCTGGCCTCGCGGGCCGGTGTGCATGCTGGTTTTTACTGCCACCACTTACCCTGGCTCAATCAGCTAATTAGTTGTATACACCATCACCGATTCACTCGTAAATTACACCACGATAAAACGCTACAATACATGCATTACCAACAAAAGAACATTCATCAGCTGGTGTTCATATCGTGGAATGGAGATAAAATATCATATCATGTAAATGATTGGGTTCATTAAATAATTTGCAACTGGTGGCAGCAAAAACCTGCATACACACGGGCCCGCAAGGCCTGGAGTTGCCCACAACTGCTCTACTATGTTGAACTGGTTTCCAAACAATGGAGCCTGGGGTGTCCGAAATTTTCCTTTTACATCTGAGCATGGAATTCAGGTTACATACAGCCACTTGGTTTGTGCATTTGCATCACAGTGATCACTGTTCCTGTGATAGGACAGTGATCATTTTACTGTGAACAAACTACAATGGATGATCCTGCAAAGTATAAAGACTCAGACATTGCAACATTTCCTGGAATTTGGACCGTCTTCTTTTTACCTAGCGTACTGAAACATTATGATAATCGTTAACTCACTTCAGCAAATCACTCAAGCGGAAACACTCTGTAATGTTTTCACAAAATGGACGTATTACAGATGGGGGATTAGTAAAGAAGTGAACTTTCAAAAGCAGCCGGAAAAACCTACCTGGGGTTCAGGTTTTGAATGCAAATTCTCTGCCATGGTGAGACGATCTAGTTCATACTGATAAGGGTGCGCAGACCTGTTGGAGTGACAACATGATGTTAGTTTCCTCAGAAAACTGTCCCGAGGGAGAACTGTGAGGAGAGATTACTTGGACTGATCCCTGCACATCTATCACAGACACAGCTGTGAGGAGAGATGACTTAAGACTTATCCCTGCACATCTATCATCGATAAGCCTCCTACATGTCCCCCATATGCTCCTGTGTCCTCTGCTGGTGGATGAAGTCAGCCAGGGCTGCAGGGACATCCAGGTCCTCTGGTCTCTCCTTACGGATACGTTTGTTGGTGAAATCTGACAAATCGACAGGAGCGTCAGACACACAGTACTATCACAGGATGTGAGCTTCTAACCATCAGGGTATGAAATTTAACTTTTTACCCCGAGTGGCTTGTGGATTCTAAAAATCACCAGTCATTTTCAACATTTTACCAGCCACATTACCTTTTACAACATAACACAACCTGGTTGGTTACCAGCCAAAGTGGCTGCTAGAGGAGAAAATCTTAGCAGCCGCACATTTTTTTTTCCAGCATTTGGCTTGTGGCTGGTGTTAATTTCACACCCTGCTAACTATGCAGCAACATACCTGTGAAACACAGGCGGGTAAAGCAAGCAGTCTGCAGTGGACACTTACATGACGGGAGCGGTTTGATGGCGTTGGGCTTGATGAATATTTTGGGGACAAATGGCGTGTTGCTGTTGTCCACCTTTTCCCTGAATTTCAGCTGGGGTCTCTGGATGTTTTTGGCATGCAGGAGGCGGAAGGTCTCGGACGAGGCCCCATGGCCATAATCTCGTCCCTGTTCATTAGACATAGCAGATTTGAATATGAAAATTTGTACAGCATCATTTAAAAGTATGAAATGCATGTTTTGTGAGGACTTTCGATCTCAAAACAAAATGTGAGGAAAGCTAATGTAACTTCATCTGTATAAAATCTTCCCCCAAAACAGCCATACAAATTAAGACAGCAAAGATGCAGTGGGTTTTTCTTCTTTCTTTTATTAGCCAATCTGAAAACAAGTTGTAAATTGGTTTAATAGGTTTCCACAATGCTGACCTCTTCCTTGTGAGGATTGACGTGTGTCTTGGGCTCACCTTGCGATTCCAGCTGGACACAATGGTTTTAGGAGGCTGAATACCAGCAGGCATGATGGGCTGTTGGGTCATGTTCAGTCCTGAAGCCTCATCAAGAAGGATCCCCTACACAAAACCATTCCATACACATCAACAGTAAAGATGTGTGCTTCTTCAACCACACCCTTTGCCTCAAGTCGAAAGTTTACATACACTTAGGTTGAAGTCATTAAAACTCATTTTTAACCACTCCACAGATTTCATGCTTGCAAACTATAGTGTTGGCAAGTCAGTTAGGACATGACAAGTAATTTTTCCAACAATTGTTTACATACAGATTATTTCACTTTTAATTCACTATATCGCAATTCCAGTGGATCAGAAGTTTACATACACTAAGTTGACTGTGCCTTTAAATTTTTTATATTTGGTCACATATCCTTCGCATGCCATGACTTCCAGATGTCTGTGACCCAACAACATCAAAAGACTCTTGATATCTTATTTTCTGGTACTCTTACAAGCGATAATATAATGTCTCTGCATTTGAATGGATCTCTATGGGAATTGGGGGGTGGGACTAGATTTAGCTGTAAATTATGCTGGAACAGTATCGAATACACGATTGGTAAAATGGCTGTAAGTCATCAAGGGTCTGAGGTATCAAACAAGCCTCAAACCATCACTCTGTTGCCATAAATACAGTAGATATGGATGGATAACTTGAAGGGTTTCTTCTCCTGACTTATTTTTCCATAGAGTTCAATAGGAAAATTTGTCAGGAGAAACAACCCTAAAAGTGATCCATCCATATCTACTGCATATCTGGCAGCAGAGTGATGGTTTGAGGCTTGTTTGATACCTCAGACCCTTGATGACTTACAGCCATTTTACCAATCGTGTATTCAATACTGTTCCAGCATAATTTACAGCTAAATCTAGTCCCACCTCCCAATTCCCATAGAGATACATTCAAATGCAAAGACGTTATAGTATCGCTTGTAAGAGTACCAGAAAATAAGATATCAAGAGTCTTTTGATGTTGTTGGGTCACAGACATCAGGAAGTCATGGCATGTAAAGGATACGTGACCAAATATTAAAAATTTAAAGGCCACTGGAATTGTGATATAGTGAATTAAAAGTGAAATAATCTGCCTGTAAACAATTGTTGGAAAAATTACTTGTGTCATGCACGAAATAACTGACTTGCCAACACTATAGTTTGTTAACATGAAATCTGTGGAGTGGTTAAAAATTAGTTTTAATGACTTAAACCTAAGTGTATGTAAACTTCCGACTTCAACTGTACATAATGTGCTGTGGTGAATTAACCATGAGGCACAGATCAGACAGTAATTGTCCATACCACTTTCTCCAGAATTACGTCATTTGAATCAACCACCAGGTCGAACCGCTCTTCCAGTCCGGTCAGTTTATTGCGGTCTCTCATGTGAGCCCTGCAGCCATGGGACTGCATCAACTTGCTCATGCTGAGATGGATACAGAAAGACACATCACAAAATGCTTACTCTAAAAACAGAGGTTTCTGGTCAATAGACATCCTTCAGATTAATCAGATGAGGTCGCCTTTTGCAATATTTTCCTAGTACACATGCTCACCAATGCAGTAGTGAATCTCCTTGAGTTTCACAGAACTCTTGGAATCCTGGGAAGCTGCGGTAGAAGTCATATTCGTCCCCTGCTTGCGGAATGTTAGCAGATGCTTTTGTGGCAGTGACAACGGTCCCAAGTCCATACTGCAATAAAATAAAACTTTCTTTAATTACCAGTACTTGGTTATCAAGTTAGTAATCACGTGTGACAGGCATGTCTGAACTCTGAATATAGAATTGTTAATGTTAACGTTACCTAGCCAGCAAGATAAGGAGTGAATGTTTGTCTTCACCATATTAGTTAATGGTTTAGACAGGAAACTCGCATTAACTGTATGACCCCAACTATAGATACCTGACTTTAAAATGTACTGACATTGCAACGTGGATAATTTCTTAGCTAGCCAATAAAGTTGCTACGATGCCACGCTAGAGAAGTGTAAACACGCGTTAGCTATGCTAGCAAGTGGTACTGGAATTTAGTCCCACGTTCGACTACCATCATTGATTTTGTCACAAAACAAAACATGTTCGTACACAGACCTTCACAAATGTGTCTACGTCTTTAAAACCCGGACAAAATTCGGGGGCTTGAGACTCCGGATCTTCGTTTGTTGAAGAAATACTGTTCTGTTTCATTTTTCCCCGACCGTGTCCCAACGCATCCATGTTGGATTTCGCAGTATCGCGAGAACTGAGATCTCGCGAGAAAGCGACCAGATAGCGGAAGACGTGTAACACGCAGCGCACGATTTGACTTGCTCGATGCTGTTGTCACTCCGTATTTTTATTTATCGATTTTACTCCCAGTTATTTTATTTATTGACGCATCTGTGCGCCAGTGTCAAATGTTGATATTAACTATGTAAAACTATCCAGTGTAACATTTGCATTCTCAAATTTTAAACAACTAAGCCATTTGCTTTGCTGCAGGAATGATCATGTTAGAATTTACATTTGACTTTAAAAAAGTGTGCCGATATATTCCAGATTTCAGCAAAGCTAACCCTTGGTTTTATAATTGCAACTGCATGTTTTATCACGTCTGCTATATACTTGGAATGCTGATTAAGAAGCAATTCGACACATTCCAGTGTCCCACTGGAAAAACCCAGGTGAAAGGATTATGTGGGATGTATCCCTGCTAATTTTAGATGGTGATGTGTGGGCCTTCATTCTAAATCAGCCTGTGGAAAATTGGTTGTCTGGGTAAACCTAGTACAGTATTCTATAAAATGAAATTGTGGGAGAGATGGTATGTCAAGGGGGTGTGGTATTTTTTATTAAACTTTATTTTACACAGGAAAGTCCGATTGAGATTAATCGAGGGTGTCCTGGCCAAGAAACCGCATACAGTGCATAGGTATAAACACAGCAGATAAACATAAAACTCAAAGAATAAAAAAACGTATCAAGATCATGGCATTTAGTTATTTGAAAGGTGCACATACCTCAGTTTCAGTGTTTTGAACCATTGGTATATTTCAACTTATTTAAAATGAATACCATCCAAATTAATTATTTTATTTTGCTAAATGTATGCCCATTTTGCTAAATGTATGTCCAGTGTATCTGTTTTGTGCATACATTTTTGTACTGTGTGTCATATAATCGCTTTGTCAAGAATAAATGTGAATAAATGTCCATCTATAAAATTATATATTTTTCATAAAATCTAACACCAATTAGAGTGAATATGCCAGTTTTAAATATGCAACACTCAATCTCTGTAAATATTGAGTGACTAGAAAATATAACAGCTAATGTACACAGCAGGAGAGACAAGTAACTTGCATCCCAGGTAAAGTCTATTATTAGAGAATGACTTAAGTGATGTGAAGCGGATTTACAATTAAACAACAACAGCATTGGTTTCCAAGGATTGACATTAACATATATGTAGCCACACCAGGAAGTTAATCTGTATGATAAAACAAAGAACTGAAAAATACCAAATATAACGTTGTGAAAAATGACATCAAAACTTAGGACATTTATTTATTTTTATTTTTTACACATTTTTATTAAACACACAAAACAATGATTGCCTTTTTCTCTATTTATTGCCAAATAAATCTTCACATACATTGCACCAAATCAATATGTTAAATATCTGTCATTGATATTGCATGTCTCGTACTTAAATTTAGACTTTGTCATAATTGGCAAATGAAGTCAGACACATTTCAAAAGTCACACTAATGTGGCCCAGTCTGTGGCAGAATATGGTAACAAACATGGCTTCCATAGAAAGTGTTAGGAATTGGCAAAGACACTAAAAGCATGTGGAGAATTGAAGAGCTTCTCTACCAAAACGGACACCTGGAGAAAGAGAAGAGGCAGAACAATCATCACGGATGCACACTATGATACGACACTGTAATCCTTACTGACACGCCAAATCTGAGAGTAAATCATTAGCATGTTTTTGGGACTTAGACAGTTATTCACAAACGGGGATGGACAATGGATAACTTTCCCTAGGTTGTGAGGATTTTAAATGGATGGACAATGGATAACTTTCCCTAGGTTGTGAAGATTTAAAACGGATGGACAATGGATAACTTTCCGTAGGTTGTGAGGACTTGAAACATTTTAAAGGTCTTACCATCCGATGTAGCATTGGCACAGGTTCTCGTGTGATGTGGCTTGCTTGATAAGCAGTTCCACCTGGGTGGGGACGTCCAGGGTCTCGTCGTGGGAGAAGTCACGCCCTGGCAGGAGAAGACCACACAGCCTTGGCTGAAGAACTCAACAGTCACTTGCACAGGCACAGTTTAAACCACGAAGGAGGTTGCTCTGGTGAGGGAGCACCTCCTATTCCTCATATACAGCAGAGGTCGCCAAACCTGTTCCTGTAGATCTACCGTCCTGTAGGTTTTCACTCCAACCCAAACAAAGCACACCTCATTCAACAGCTAGCGATCTCGTTGAGCTGCTAATTAGTAGAATCAGATGCGCCAGATTAGGGTTGAAATGGAAAACCTACAGGAAGGTACTACACACCACTCAGGTCAGACCACTCACCGGTCAGCTTGTCTCGCACTCGATTAATGATCTGGATGGCTTTTTTGTTCAAGGCTTCTGGCTGCACAAGGCCATCTCCAACTGAAGGAACAAAGAACAAAGCCGTCTCAAAACTCTCGGTGTGTGTGTGTGTGTGTGTGCGTGTGTGTGAACGCACGGGATAATTCTGACGGGAATGGAGTAGTGGAAGCACACAGTCTTCATCAACACACGGAAAAGGAAACTGTCACTGCGTTGATTCATTACAGAAAGGAACGTCTCACCGAGCAATTTCAATCTGTAATTCAAAGAGCAATGTTTTTTTTTTTTTTTCTCATTGGTTCACACAAACATAATAAAAACCCTGAAATTGAATTTGTTGCTCTCAGCTACATTTCAGCACTGCACTTAATCATGTATGTATGAGGAATATATATACGTACGTGCATATGTGTGTGTGGCAGGGGCAGAACAGAAGGGAAATAAGGAAATGAGCATAATATTTCCCTCCAGGTAAAATGTGTGGGTGATTAGTGTTCACTGTAATGTGCAGCAGGCTGACAGTCACTCACTGAAGGAATGAATGGATTCAGGCACCGTGGTTCCTGCTTTCTTGTGTGTAGTTTCCCCAAGATCTATTCCCTCCAGGGCTTCTGCAAAGACAACATAGACACACACACACACAATAAAAGTTGTTCAGAAAGTAAACTTATTTGCAAAGCCCAGTGATATTTGTAGGCCACTCCAATTCCTGTAATATCCTTTCCGGTCAGTTTCACGTGAGGGCAGCCTCGCGTGCTCGTCCGCAGACAGCCGCTGCTCCCGGTCACTCCGCAGCCCCTCGGCTGAGCCGCGCAGCCGCTGCAGCAGAAGACTGCAGCGCGCGTGTAGCTAGCGCAGGCGGATGAGTGAGCAGGTCACAGGAGCCTCATCAACTTCACTACCCCTCTCCACCCTCAACTGATGCGCTGGCACAAAATGGCTGCCGTGCATCGCCCAGGTGGGTGCTACACACTGGTGGCGGTTGAGGCGAGTTTCCCCCTCACCATTGTAAGTGTCCTTGAGTTTCTTGAAAGGCGCACGTAAATATATAGTATAATAACAATATAATAATAATAATCAACTTCCCGTCAACATGCTTGCACACTGAACGGGGGAAATCCAGCTGAATGAGAGCCTCTATCCCTGGGCAACGTGACAGATAACTGCCCTTATGGAAATGTAATATACCCCAGTATATTTTAAATATATTGTGTATATAAATATATAATTTTTATATATTTACAATATACTGCAGTATATTCTTTTTCCATAAGGGTGTGCCCGTGTCCCCAGGGCTCCCAGCCACATTTGACACAGACAAGGTAAAGAGAAGACTGGGACGAAGAGTTGGGAGAAGACTGGGAGTTGGGTCGAAGCGGCAAGGACTACGGCGTCAGCAGGACATCCCAGTAAGGAGACCCAAAGGTCACAGTGAGACGGGCGCGTCCCTGGGACTCACCCACTGACTGTCCCGCCGTGTAGGAGTCCGTCCTCGTCCTGGAGCGCTTGTTCCCTTTAGTATTGGCTGCCGCAGGACAGAGAGGGAACAGGAAGTGTCGGGTTAACACAGCTGGTCAGCGGAGAAGCACAGGAAAGGCTCTGCTGCCAGAGCATACGCAGGCAAAACTGATTTATATCCGGTCATAAAAGGGACGAGGACCTTCCTGTAATTTAAACATTTCCACAGCGGTAATCCGTTTTATTTAGCCACACGCTACTGTTGAATGACACACTTCGTGCAAAGCCTGTCCGAGTCCCCTACCGTTACATCAGTGAGCCTTTGGGCCCCGATAGGCGCCAGCATTCGGCGGCAGGTTTCTGATTGGTCACTTACTGTCCATCAGCCTCCAGTTGAGCAGTGGGTCATAGACGAAGGCCTCCAGCACGGCCATGACACTGTCCCTGTGCTCCCGAAGGACCTCCATCACCGTGTGACACGTGATCCTGTAGTTCCCATCCAGCCCGGTCACCTGGTTGCAAACAACCGCGTGACAGGAAAAAGGTCACGTGACGCCATTCTCAACGACATAATCTTACCTCAACAAACAAGGCGAAACAGTATTAACCCCAAATCGCTTTTCTTGTCGTTGCTGCTAACTTTGCTTACGTACCTCCATGGCATTAGTTAACATCCTGGTGAGCCTGAAAGGAATCTTCTCTGGGAACTTCTCTCTCGTCATGGCAACCTGGAGGGAGGAGAGCGAAAGTTGTTTCCAGATCAGTTCTTCAAAGTTTATCAATCGTTAATGAACAGCAAACTAATCTCTGGAAAATTATATTCAGGTGTCCTCAGAGATACAAACCCATTGGGAAATTGGGTTGTTTGGAATGCTAAAAAATTCGTAACATTGAAAGTGAAGTCAAATTACTACTCCATTTCAATTTGAATAATTTATTGGAATGGTTATTTGCATTACTATAGCCTTATTTCATTTATATTCCTCATTCCTCCAAATTGATCAGCTTTCTGAAAGACACCACATCACCAGAGCATGATAATAATGATCTGTAATAATAATCTGTCTATAGTTGACTACTGCTTTAAAAAAGCTACCCATTTCAAAAGCAAAGACATTTACAAACGGTGAGTTAATAAGGCCGTCGGCCAAGCCTGTGGATTACACGCCCTGTAACTCCCGTAACTCTGAGGAATGCATCGCAAATATCTTATACATTTAACTCACTTCAAAACAATCACCAAAGTCAATGTGTAGGATCTTCCCACTCAGTCTGTCCAACATCAGGTTGGAGGGGTGTCTGTGGAAGAAAGGGAAGCTCATTTCGAATGAACACTCTCAACTCAACAGCAAACCATTTTCTAGACCTGTTACCTTTACCCAAGTAAAATAAGCAATCAATACTTTGGATATAATACTAAATACTGAAACCGTCATTGGTAGTAACTGTGTGCAGCTCCCTATAGACTCTGTGCTGTTGATGACCTCACCTGTCTCCTAGACCCAGGATGTAGCCCACCATGGACATGACAGCCAGGGAGCGCGTGTAATTGGTCCGCCGGTCAAACCACACCTGCGAAGAAAGAGGGCGTTTAGACGTTCCTGCGGGGGCGTGCGGGCGTGCGGCCCTTGTGTTCGGGTGTTTGGGACGGGGCGCAAGGCTGACCTCCGAGCTGGGGCTCTTCAGCCACAGGAGTTTGGCCAGGTCGTCTCCAGCGGTGTTGTTCACTGCGTGCTCGAACACCTCCACCTTCTCCATCAGCGTCAGGTGATCGTAGTCCGGGGCCATCTGGAGACGTCAGCAGAGTGGGTTAGTAAAGTGGTGTGGGGTGCGGTGAGGAGTCTGGAGGTGGTGGAAGGTGATATGTACAGAACAGAGGTACAGGTGCTGATAAGTGGTTCGGGAGCTTATGTAAGGTGGTACGAGTAGGTTCAGAGGTGGCCTTACATGGTGCGAAGGGAATGTAAGGTGTTGAGTAGGTGGGGTGGAGATACTGTAAAGTGGTGTGGCTTGGTGTGAGGTGAAGGTGGTGTTGAAGGTGAAGGTGGTGTGAGGTAGTCTAGGGCAGAGCCTGATCTACCCTCAGCATGATGCGGTGTTCAATATTCAGCAGAATCTTCTTCTTCTCCCGGTAGTCTCTGATCAGGGCATGGAGCGTGTCGCAGTGAGGCACCCAGCCAATCAGACCCGAGTTTGTGGAGAGTGGAATCACCGCGTAGCGCTGGATACTGAGGAAAAGCAAACTGACAATCCGCTAAGCACAAGGATCCTTTCATCTGACGTATCATCTGATGGGGTGGGAGCGTAGGATAGTGCATAAAGAACTGGGCTTGGAACCGAAACACTGCAGGATGAATTCCCATAGGGGACGCTGCCATTGTACCTGTGACCATTGTACTACTTCAGTATACTCTATAAATGGATACTACACTGCCTGGCCAAAAGAAAAGTCGCTGTTAAACCCGTCATGCATAGTGCCCACTGTACAACCCTCTTGAGGCAGTGTTTTGATCTGGGGTTGCTTCAATTGGTCAGGTCTAGGCTCAGCAATGTTATGCAGCAATAAAATTAAGTCAGCTGAGTACCTGAATGTACTGAATCACCAGTTTATCCCATCAATGGGCATATTCCAGGACGACAATGCCAAGATTAATCGGGCTCAAATTGTGAAAGAGTGGTTCACGGAGCATGAGGAATCATTTTCACACATAAATAGGCCACCAGAGTCCTGACCATAACCCCAATGAAAGTCTTTGGGATGTGCTGGAGAAGACTTTACGGAGTGGTTTGACTCTCCCGTCGTCAAGACAAGATCTCGGCCAAAAATGAATGCAACTCTGGACGGAATTAAATGTTGTGACGTTGCATAAGGTTGTCGAAACAATGCCACGATGAATGCGCGCCGTAATCAAAGCTAAAAGCGGTCCAACGAAATATTAGAGTGTGCAACTTTTTTTTTGGCCAGGCATTGTATATAATAATGCAAAACTTGTGTAAGTTGCTCTGGATAAGAGCGTCTGCTAAATGCCAGTAATGTACATAACCTTCTAATAAGAGTGCGTTGGCGGCCTGTCTGAGAGAGGATATACCTGAGGTTCTTGCGCAGGGAGGCGGGGGTCATTGGCCAGCAGCGTGTTGACCAATCCGAAGAGCTGCATCACCCTCTCATCCTGCCGCAGGTCCTCGTGCCCCTTCAGGAGAAACATGAACTCGTGCCCATTGCTGCCTGCAGGGGGCAGAGTGGAGCTGTGTTATACACGAGAGAGAGCTTCAGTACCGCGCCGTACTGCACTCTGTTGTGTGCGGAAACGTGCGCCGATCACATTTTACGAGCAGTGAGTACCGCGGCGGGGACCGCAGCACAGCGGGGCGTCCGCCACACGCCAAAGAAAACATGGACGCATCTGGGGACTGACGCACGATTTGCTACTACTAACAGAAGTTTAACGACATCGAATAATACCAACTCATAAAGTACAGAAGAAAAACAGGGTCTCCGTATGTCTGGGGGATCCTACGAGTAACCCATCTCCCCATAAAATCCCAGCTATTTATTAGCCTGCGCCGCTGTGCTAATAACGTCTTTGGGGTTTTCACCTGAGGTTCAGCGTCAAAGCTACTGACAGCGGAGAGCGCGGGGAGGCGCACGGCTCTGTTCGCCTCACTGATAAACAGACCAGACGTCACGGGAGGAGAAATGGAGCGAAAGGAGAGAGAAATCCAATCACGCGCTGTCGAGAGAGGCCGTGGCTGGAGAGCTGTGCCTCCTGAACCTTCATTAAGCAGAGGGCAGCCAGGCCCGTTCTGTCCGGTCCATGGTACAGCCATTTACGGGCCCGTGGCGCTCCGATACAACAGAATGCACCGCTTCTGAAACGTATACATTCAGGGTCTGCCATTCCACTCGGGGAGGGAGATCCAAAACATTTTCCAGAAAGCAGGATGTTCTGGAAAACCAAAACCGTGTTTCCCCGTTTCCGGTTCCTTACGTTCCCGAGCTGTCCCCAAACGTAACGGTGACGCGTAGCCGCACGCTATGTGCGTGTCTGTTCAGACGCGCAATCAGCATCGCCTCTTCAGCTGTGCAGAACAACTTTAACTGTGATGCTGCTTGTTAACGTTCAAATTTACAGAAATATTTGGGGGAAATGAGTGTTAATATGCATCACTTATCACACACTACTGAATGAGATATTAACAGTACAGAGACAGCAGCTGTCCATTTGTAGGTAATCAAACAGCTTTGAACAGTTTCTCCTGCACTCACAATCATGGCTTTTGAATGCAATCAGTGGAGAAGGGGACGTGACGCAAGATAAAATGAGCAGTTATTATTCTTATTACTGGATATCTGAGATAAACACAGAGGCCCATTCAACATGAAAGGGAAATAACGTCAATCCAGTTATAACGTCAATCCAGTCGTACGTCAAGGAGAATTCACCTCTTCACAGGAATGATCAGGATTCTGCAAGCTTATCACTGTGGCGCTCGAGCCCTTTTTTTTTTTGATAAATAATGCATTTGATTAGGTTCAGACTCATAATTATGTACATATTATGTGCTTTTTTTTTGTTTTTTGGCCGTTTTCTTTTAGGGGCGGCACGGTGGGGCAGTGAGTACATCTGTCGCCTCGCCGCAAGAAGGTAACAAGTGACACAAGATGTCTGTGTGGAGTTTTACCCGGGTTTTCTCCGGCTACTTCACTTTCCTCCCGCAGTCCAAAGACATGCAGGATGGCATAACTGGAAAGCCTTAATTGACCGTGGGGTATGAATGTATGACTGAATGGTGTGTGTGTGCCCTGTGATGGATTGGTGAGGTGTCCAGGGTGTATTCCTGCCGTTCACCCAATGTCTACTGGGATAGGCGCCAGCCCCCCCACCACCCCCCAACCCCAACTCCCCCGCGACCCTGATCAGGAGTAAGCAGTTTAGAAAATGGATGGATTGATGTTTTCTTTGGTTATTTATTATTTTTATGATAATTGCTATCCCTATAATCCTGATCTTTGAACATTTATATGCCAAACATTGTACTTTCTGAGCTGAAGCCTTTGGCATTAGGGTTGTATCTTACCCATGATGGTGAGCTTGCGGGGCCTCTGTTTGGAGGTGATGACCTGCAGGGACGGGGCGATGGACTGGATGCGGATGATGGGCTGGTTGGGGTCGTAGGTCCCGGGGACGGCCAGCTCCAGGTCCCGGCACATGAGCAGTTTGGGGGAGACGTACTGCAGCTCCAGAGAGGTGAGCTGAGGACACAGGGAAAGGGCGACAGGTTTAAGACGGTCCATGCCTAACGGCTTCTGTCGTTTCTGCCGGTTCACTTTCCGCGCGTGAAAGTCCGTCTCAGAGAAGAGCACCTGTAATCTGTAAATCTGTTATAACCTGTAATAACACCTGTAAAGACCTGTAACACCCTGTAATGCAGGCCTGGGGATGACCACTGATCACTTGGTAAACCGACAGGACGAAAGCAACAGAAGTATTGGCTTGCTGCCTTTTATTTGTTCAACACAAATCGTTGATAAAACAAGAAAAGGCCAAATCTGACAACCAAAACTCCACAACAAAAGAGCAAATGGCCATTAAAACACAGCACCCATCCAGCAACCCGGTTCTAAACAGCCCTCCTCCTTAGGTCTGAACACTAGGCCTTTTAGTGAGCCCAATAATTAGGTAATGGGCAGCAGCTAAAGTGATTACAATGAATCACAGCAGCTGCCACACCGGTAAGTAGGGCGGGTGCTGCCCCCTGGTGGACAGCACCCCAACGTCCTTGATGCCACCACAAACCCCAACTTATTTTTCCATTTATTGCCTCCGAATCTGGTTAGCCTCAGGGCAAAACCAATACTGTCTTATTTTCCTAAAGCTGGCACGAGACAAGTAAGTGAAGACGAGAGTAACCAGCAATTAATATCTATGGTGAATGATGAAGGTCATCTCAAGGACAGTAGGTGACATAGTTAATTCACATGCAGTTGGAGCATTTCACTGAGGCGAGCCGACCACGCAATAAACCAGGCTGTCTGGGAGGCCGTCCGTCTGTCTCACCTGAGGCAGCTGCTTGGAGATCCTACGGAAGACGTGGTAGTACAGGTCCCAGGCCTGCGTCAGATCCTTCACATTCCCGGACCGCATGTACTTCCTGCACCAGTCCTGCGCCTCCATCAGGTCCCGCCCATACGCCTGCCGGAGACGCAAAACCGCCATCAACACCAGAGCCAATCATTTACACACAGCACACCAATCAAGAGAAAATGTGCTTTTATAACTCGAAACGTGAATACGTCCCTTTCAACACAGAATTGCTTTATAAAATGGCTGCTGGTTTTAAACTATGTTAGTCAATTTCTGTATTGATGTGGGAGTTCATCTAGACCAGTGGTTCCCAAACCTCTCCGCAGGTACACCCAGCCAGTTCCAGTTATTTAATGTGTTCCACCTGAAGCACACCGGATGCATCTAATAAAGCCCTTGATTAGTTGCATCAGGTGTGCTTGAGGTGGAACACATCAAATACCTGGATCCGGCTAGGGGTATGTGAGGAGAGGCTTGGAAGCCACTGATATAAACGTATTGTTGATGCTATAATATAAACTAATGTACAGTATATCCCAATTTAGAATTTTTCGTCACATTTGGAATGCCCAGGCGCATTTCTTGGCCAATCCAATCGCTGCATCCTCCCTCCTGCAGTGGGAGGGTGCATTTCAAGCGCATACGTCCTCTGTGGCCAGCAGAGCTGCGCAGTCACGGCAGCAGAAGACAGGCAGAACGCAGAGCAGCTGCTTTTGTGCGATGAGGCGGGAAAAACCCAGCTGGCGGAAAGCCTCACTCCCGGGGAACACACTGAGAAAACTGTGCCTATTCCCGCAGGATTCCCAGTTACAGCTGGCATTGAAATGGTCAGGATTACATGTGGAATTTGCACTGAATCGCAGACTATGAGGTTTCTGAGGGTTCGGCAAGCGACAGGGAGCTGACCTGACTGAAGGAGTTCTCTTTGAGAGTTTGGGGAGCGACCGAGAGCTGACCTGGTTGAAGAAGGTCTCTATGAGGGTTTGGGGAGCGACCGGGAGCTGACCTGGTTGAAGGATGTCTCTTTGAGAGTTTGGGGAGCGACCGGGAGCTGACCTGGTTGAAGGAGGTCTCTATGAGGGTTTGGGGAGCGACCGGGAGCTGACCTGGTTGAAGGAGGTCTCTATGAGGGTTTGGGGAGCGACCGGGAGCTGACCTGGTTGAAGGAGGTCTCTATGAGGGTTTGGGGAGCGACCGGGAGCTGACCTGGTTGAAGGAGGTCTCTTTGAGAGTTTGGGGAGCGACCGGGAGCTGACCTGGTTGAAGGATGTCTCTTTGAGAGTTTGGGGACCCCTCTCCATCATGGCGTGCAGGGGCTCCAGGACGGCGAACATGCCCTTCACGTTCCCATCACCGAAGTAGAGGCGGGACGCCTCCTCCAGGCCCTCGTGCCACATCTCGTGCCACAGGATGGCCACCCGGATCAGCTCCTCGCTCACCTGCGGGCACAGGTACCGCTCAACACCACGACCCAACACCGCCCTCTCCTGCACAGGTACCGGTCAACACCATGACCCAACTTCCCCCTCTCCTGCACAGGTACCGCTCAACACCATGACCCAACGTCACCCTCTCCTGCACAGGTACCGCTCAACACCACGACCCAACACCGCCCTCTCCTGCACAGGTACCGCTCAACAAACAACCCAACACCACCCTCTCCACATCACCCGCACAAGTACCTCTCAACACCATGACCCAACACCACCCTTTCCTGCACAGGTACCGCTCAACACTGCGACCCAACACCAACCTCTCCTGCACAGGTACTGCTCAACACCAAAACCCAACACCACCCTCTCCCGCACAGGTACCGCTCAACAAATAACCCAACACCACCCTCTCCTGCACAGGTACCGCTCAACACCATGACCCAACGTCCCCCTCTCCTGCACAGGTACTGCTCAACAAATAACCCAACACCACCCTCTCCCGCACAGGTACCGCTCAACAAACAACCCAACACCACCCTCTCCACATCGCCTGCACAAGTACAGCTCAACAAACGTTCTGGAGAGCTCGTACCATGATGGCTTGCTGGACCAGCGTGTTACAGTGCTCACACATGTTCTTCAGGATCTTGTTGGCGGCGTTATGGCGGGCTGTGGTAGTGGACTTGGAGGCCACGGTAAGCGGGTAGATCAGCGCCTGGGAGAGAGGACCGTTAGAGAGGACCGTTCACAGTGAGCTTCACACTCTAAAAGAGCACGGTTAGGACTGACGAGAAGGACGACAGCTCAAATCCCAGATGATACACTTCTAACATGCCCACAACATTCAATGGCCTCATTCAACAAACAAACTGAATTCCCAAATTTAGGGTTAACGGCTCCACAACATGAAACAACAGCGGGTAACAACAGACCCCAAGGCCAGCCCACACTACAGGCTGCCCTGTTGGCCCATACCTGGGGGTGGTAGCGCCCGATGTCTGTGAGCAGCTGGTGGATGAGGCGGCCCACCAGGGCGCGGGGCGTGTCGATACGGGCGATCAGCTGAGGGATCACCTGGAGGTGGGAAACGCAACGCTGTCAGGTCTGCAAAAACCAAGCACATCACCAACAGAACCAACAGACTGAAACCCACACGTACCTGTAGCCAGGTGTCTATCTGGATGGTTTTGATGCCCTCCACCAGAGCCTCGTTTACCTCAGGCCAATGGCCATAGTCAAACCACAGCGTGAGGACCCTATAAGCAGGACACAGACAGACTCAGCACTTACACTGTCCATTTAAAGACCATACGCCCGCATCAATCACATGCTATGCTCTGAGCGCTGCGATGTCACGGCTGACAATTAAAATTAAATATTCGGTTATATACGTTATCATTGGTCTTTGTGAATGTTTACAAACAAACTCATTTTTGGCCACTGGGTGTCGCTCTTTCTACACTGGATGGTAGGAAAAGTGTAGACAGTGATGTTGTGTGTGTGTGTGTGTCTCAGTGTGTTCAATGTTGTTCATTGTCTCAGCTTGCTTAGTCTTGAACACCATCTGAGTGTTGATTAATATCTCTGTTGATCAGTGTTGATAAATATCTCAGTATTGATAAATACCTCAGTGTTGATTAATATCTCTGTTTATCAGCATCTCAGTGTTGATTAATATCTCTGTTGATCAGTGTTGATAAATATCTCAGTGTTGATCAGCATCTCAGTGTTCATAAATATCTCAGTATTGATAAATACACTGCCTGGCCAAAAACAAAGTCGCCGTTGCACCCGTCATGCATGCGTCAGTGCCCACTGTACAAGCCTCTGGAGGCAGTGTTATGATCTGGGGTTGCTTCAATTGGTCAGATCTAGGCTCAGCAACGTTATGCAGCAATAAAATTAAGTCAGCTGAGTACCTGAATGTACTGAATGACCAGGTTATCCCATCAATGGGAATCAATATTCCAGGACGAGAATGCCAAGATTCATCGGGCTCAAATAGTGAAAGAGTGGTTCAGGGAGCATGAGGAATCATTTTCACACATGAATTGGCCACCAGAGTCCTGATCTTAACCCCATTGAAAGTCTTTGGGATGTGCTGGAGAAGACTTTACTGAGTGGTTTGACTCTCCCGTCGTCAATACAAGATCTCGGGCAAAAATGTATGCAATTCTGGACGGAAATAAATGTTGTGACGTTGCATAAGGTTGTCGAAACAATGCCACGACGAATGCGCGCCGTAATCGAAGCTAAAGGCGGTCCAACTAAATATTAGAGTGTGCAACTTTTTTTGGCCAGTGTATCTCAGTGTTGATTAATATCTCAGTATTGATCAGTATCTCAGTGTGGTGCTGAGTGAGTTCAGCGGTACGCGGTGTGTTGGCGGGACCGCTGGATTACGCACCTGAGGGTGTCCTGTAGGTTGTTCCCACGAGAGAGGGAGATGGATCTGAAAAAGCCCTGGACAGCAGGAACTGTGTACAGCAGCAGAGTCTTAGAAAGGTCCTGGAAGGCAAACCAACACATCATCATCACTCTTTAAAAAACCTCTAGCACTTTATATCTGCAATACTCTATACTCCACACTCCATAAAACATACTCCATAAGATACTCACAATACAACTCTCAAACCCGTATCATCTATAGACAACACCACTCTCAATTCTTCACACAACCTACAGCATGTCCTATTCAAAAGACTCACAACTTGCTATAAATCTCATGGTACACTATACTTTACCAAACCATACTCTATAACACACGCTGCATTCTAGAGTACTGTTACCTCAATACACACTACACTGCACATTCTCTGCTCGGTACACAACACAGTTTATGCCAAATCCAGACCCAACACAATAATCTACAGCACATCCAGTGTATGCAATGGTCATTAAAACATATTCTATACTTCACACACCACTCATATATGCTATAAAACACACGCATACTCTCCATAGCATACTCAGTACTGTGTGAGTGTGGGGGTGTGTGCGCGTTCCCTCACCTCGTTGACCTTCTTCTGCCCGGGCGAGGGCACGGGGCTGTGCTCGGTGCTGTCCACCTCGCTGTCGCTATTGCTGGCCTCGCTGTTTGCGCTGGCTCCGCTGGCGTGGCGTAGTTTCTTCTTCTCGTCTCGACCCTGGTTCTGGTGCTTATAGTGCAGCACGGCCTCGAAGTTCATCACTGCCCAAGCATGCCACGCCTACCCGCCACACGCACACAGGGACAGACACGCGTGTGTCAATCAGCACAGGCATCATCGCACATACTGATGACATCACATTCAGACCGCGGCCATCACACGGCGTACGCAGAGGCTCCTATTGGGACTCTACATTCCCATAGACCACACTCACAAAGTGGCAGGGACTACCTTCCAGTTAAATTTAAATCTGTTCTCAAGGAGGGGTTTTCTTGGTGGACACAGCAGTGGTGGGTTTTAGGGTTTTAAACTTCTGTACACTGACAGCGACTCTATTGGGACATGACCCAGAAAGGAACAGAATAAGAGCTAACCGCTGGCCTAGCACGGTGCTATCACCTGAAGACATGTGGGTGCTTGTCATTATTCCTAATATGGTTTTATGCAGGATTATTCCTAATATGGTTTTATGCAGGAGCCAATGCAGTCATTGCTTAGGTATAGTCTATCCTTGCATTACGGGTCTTATCTGCAAACAGGAAGTAGTGTCCCGGGAAGCTCAATAAATTGTCAATAACTCAATTACTTCACCGGTCGCAGCTGGTACTTACACTCAAATGACTAAATCACTAAATTACTAAAAAAACAGCATCAAATAACTTTTTTGGATCCTGGATTTACTGCAGCCTCCGCAGCACTAGTTAATATGGCTCTGACTGGAAACAGTAAATGGAGCACCACCACAGAGAGGTGAATCACAGAGACGTTTCACCTCTCAAACCCCAAAGACCCTGCGTGAGTGGGGCGCGCGGGACCCTCAATGGGGTGGGAGTGGGGGGGCTCACCTTGTACCAGTTGCGGTCGTGCTCGGTGGAGTGGCTGTAATACTGCAGCACTTTGGGGATGGTGCTCTCGTTGATGCCCTGCAGGCTTAGCTGCCACTCGCCCAGTTTGAGAAAACACCTGCAGAGAGAGAGAGAGAGAGAGAGAGGGGGGGGGGGGGGTCTTAGTCACCACCCAGACTCTCTGACCACTGTCGCGCTTACCGCCAACTTCATAACGCTGCCGCTTGCGAAGACGGACCAGCTGACCCGAGCCAGGTGCTGCCTTCTTAAAAAAACGGGAACATGTTCCGGAGAATTCCGAGAATGCCCAGGAGGGACCATGGCCCGGCTAGACGCCAGTCAGTCTCGGTTAAAAATCCGCTCTCGTTCACTTAGTTTGGCCGGACAGGACAGTCTACGCCTCGGGCCCAGAGCATTTCCTGCAATTTTATAAATCCCCCCCAGCCTGATACTTTTATTATTGGTGGCCAGATTTTCATTTTCCAAAAAAAAAAAAAAAAAAGAGAGATAAGCTTTTAAATTAAAGTGTGACCGCACTGACTGTGTACAGAACCTAGAGCACGGCTCTCACAGTGAACTTCTTCTGACAGTAAAGCTCAAGAAAGAATCGGTTACAGGGAACCTCTCTGCATGCATAGACATCCATCGCAATCTAACGCCACTAACAACTTATTTGCCACTGAATTTAGGAATTTAGGACAATCGGCTCATTTAGACTTTCCATAAGTTATCATGAGAGGGGCCGAGTTTTCTTGGCAACATCATTATGCTTTCCGACCTATGGCCATCCGTCTTCAGGAATGGCTCCTGCAGAGTTAATGCGGTGTCTGCACTAGTGAGGAATGGCAGTGTTCCCCTGTCCCCTGTGGATATACATCTCCGTGAAGGCCCAACACCGCCAGCCAGGCCACGGCTGACATCGACCCCCATAAGCAACAAGGGCCAGCGCCAAACCAATATTGAACACCCATAATTCCTAACAGTTGGAACGTTGCGCAATGCAGTTTAATGCATTGTGGGGGAAACATTCAGCTAAGCCTGATTACATTTCTTTTATCTTTTTTTTTAATTTAAAATGGAGGAAAGTCACCTGAGTCCAGGTGAAAGTGGAAATAAAAACATTAACAACAGCTCTGCCCTCCTGCCACCTTGCTCATTTTCCAGGGACGATGACAGGCGGTTTGCGGGTGTAGTCAGGCCCCCTCAGGGTGATATAAAGCCGGGGCGTAGTCAGGCCCCCTCAGGGTGATATTAAAGCCGGCTTCTGCGGAAATATCCGCGTGAAAGCAGGTGTGCCTCTTTCCCTGATGATCATCTGCGCTGACCTGGTTTTGGGAAAGTATGTCAGGGCGTCTGGAAGAGAGGCGCTAATGACGATCACGCAGGTGTTTCACTCGCCCGCGAGGCTCGCAGACGTGCGTCAACCTTCTTTATCTGCTTCCCTGGATTCAAACGGGGGGGGGGTTGGCCTCCCCAATGAGTAAATTACATGGGGGTGGGGTTATCCTCCTGAACAGTGAAATTAAACAGCAGAGACTGCCATTTTCAAAGATTCATGTTGATTGGCTCAAAACATAAAAATAAAAAAAAGTATGCTAATTTCCATCCAGAGAAGGGTAAAACAAACATTTAAATGCATTTGGTACCTGTGAGGAGCACGGCTTGGGTGCACAGATGCCCCAGAGGGAGGGGTCGGCTGACAGGAGTCGGGAAAGCGGCCTTCATGGCAAGGCGCCGAGGGCAACGCCCCTCGGAACGCCACGCTCGGACACGCCCAGGACGTGCTGGCGTTCGAGGCGCTGAGTGCACACCAGGACACGGGGACGTACAGAGGAGCATCCCCGGAGCAAACGGCCGGCGTAGCCCCCATACGGGCGAGCACACGCCCCGGATCGATTCCGTGGGCCGACTTGAAAGCCGAAGCCTTGGTAGGGGACGGCAGGTGCCAGAGAAAGCAGCGACCCAGCGGTATCTGCACCCAGCAGGACACTGCGCTCACCGGGACTGTGAAATATGAGCCGTAATGGTGTTTAAAAAGAACACGCAGAGCACCAGGCCTCTTCTGCTGTTGACCGCCCAGCAGGACACTGCGCTCACCGGGACTGTGAAATATGAGCCGTAATGGCGTTTAAAAAGAACACAAAGAGCACCAGGCCTCTTCTGCTGCTGACCGCCCAGCAGGACACTGCGCTCACCGGGACTCTGAAATATGAGCCGTAATGGCGTTTAAAAAGAACACACAGAGCACCAGGCCTCTTCTGCTGCGTGACCACCCAGCAGCTCAATCACTGGAGGAAGTGTGTGAGCTCAAATCAGTGTGTGTGAGCTGTGATAACAGGATTCATTCACGCAGAAATTCACTTGATGGTTTGTTGCACCGTGACGCACTTTGAGCACCACATGCAGAAAAGTGCTACACAAATATTTGATTATTATTGCAAGCAATACCCTCTGGCTGACATGTGCATGTGTTATGTGTGTATGTGACATGTGCAAGGTGTGTGTGCACGTGATGTGCCTGTCGGTTGCGTGACTTGTGTGTGCGTGACAAGAGGGCATGATGTCCAGATGCAGGATGTATGCATGACATAGGTGTGTGTGTGTGTGTGTGTGTGTATGTGTGCGTGTGTGTGTGTGACATGAGGACATGGTATTCAGGCGTACGATGTATGTGTGTACATGACATGGGCATATGTATGTGTGTGTGTCTGTGTACGTACGTATGTATTTGTGTGTCTGTGTGTGTCTGTGTGTATGTTCTGTAACAGCTGGTACTGACCTGGCCATGAGTTTGTGCAGCTCCAGTTTGTGCTGCTGGTCCTCGGCTGCGATGGCGTGCTGCGCCTGCTGCTGCATCCCCTGCACAAAGTGCTGCATGTGCTGGAACGCGTCAATCTGCAGGAAGAAAGGGAGCGCAGGGTCAGGGTAAGAGTAGAGCTCACACCACAGCTTCAGCACTAAGAGTAGAGCTCACACCACAGCTTCAGCACTAAGAGTAGAGCTCACACCACAGCTTCAGCACTAAGAGTAGAGCTCACACCACAGCTTCAGCACTAAGAGTAGAGCTCACACCACAGCTTCAGCACTAAGAGTAGAGCTCACACCACAGCTTCAGCACTAAGAGTAGAGCTCACACCACAGCTTCAGCACTAAGAGTAGAGCTCACACCACAGCTTCAGCACTAAGAGTAGAGCTCACACCACAGCTTCAGCCCTTATTAACTCACCCCTAAGAGTAGAGCTCACACCACAGCTTCAGCACTAAGAGTAGAGCTCACACCACAGCTTCAGCACTAAGAGTAGAGCTCACACCACAGCTTCACCCCTAAGAGTAGAGCTCACACCACAGCTTCAGCCCTAAGAGTAGAGCTCACACCACAGCTTCAGCCCTAAGAGTAGAGCTCACACCACATGTAAGTGCAGCTTCAGTGGTATCAGGTGGTTTAGGTGACCCACACATTACTGGAGGTGAACTACAGTAGAGCCCGAGACCAGCTCTGCTATGTTGCTTTAACACCAAAACCAAATCCCTACATAAAACTGCTCCGGACCGGCTTCGTACCCTGTACCCAAGAACAGGAGGCAGGGGACCGTACGGATCCACAGCAGCAGCTGTTCCTCGTCACGTGCCAGGGGTCAGAACCGCCACGGTCCTGGGACTGTCTGGGGCACGCTCAGCACCCCACCTGCTGGGACCGTCCAGCTGCCAGCAGTGCCCTGCACCCCGTTATACCGCTGACGTAACCCCACAAAACCCAACGCTCCTCTAATGAGACGGAGGCTGGAAAAGTGTGAGGCGGAGAGAGACAGGAAGGGGGGGCCCCCGGTTCCCCCACCGAAGGGGGTCTCCTCACAAGGCTACGGGAGTGTTGTTTAGACTGCGGCCCAAACGGGGGTCCGTCCTCTTTAAAGAGATCCATCAGGCCCTTTATTATCCTCTGGCATTCTGCAGGCTCTGCTGCTCTCCCAGACTCTCATCCGTCTTGGTTGCTAATGATGCCATCGCTGCGATGACACACACGAGCTCCCAAAAGACCCCGCCCCTCGTCTCGGCACACGTGTTTCACATACCACCCCAAATTAAACCCCCAAACGACCCGGACCTTTCCATCGAGCGGGGGCCTACGACGATAACGAAAACAGGATGGTCTGTCACTACGCAGATCTACAGTGAATGTAAGCAAGAAAGTGATTTTTCTGAATTGCACATTTATTTTTCTTCATTTCACTTTACGGTAAGGGAACTCACTGCACTCTACAGAGACGGCTGGGTGTAAGATTGTTTTAGGGTCACAAATAACCCAAATGTACATTCGGAGGTAATTTTGTGATAATTAGCGTGATTTAAGGGTACATTGCGTCCACTTAGTTTTTTCATGTCATGGTTCGTATCCATCATACCCTGCAATGAGTTGAATTGATTGGATAAACATGTAAAAGGGAGTGCGTGTGTGGTGGATTGTGGGTACCAGCGTGATGCGCCTGCCTCTACCTTGCGTGTGCTCTTCCACATGTACTTCATGTAGGCGTAGGTGACGTGGGGGTGGGCGGTGGGCAGGGGGTGGTCCAGCTGTTTGGACGGGTCCACTCCCAGGAGCAGCACCAGGGTCTTGTGAGCCAGGGCCTGAGGGGGAGGGAGAGAGAGAGCCAAAACAGAGGTAAAGCGTCCCGTCCTGCCAGACCTCTCAACACCATCCCGCAACCCCAAACACGTCCGTCATAAGAGCAGGGCTGAGGGGTATGGGACCCACAAACAGAACAGTTTGGTATGTTGTGGTAGATGGTGTAGAGCAGTTGGGTATGTTGTGGTATGTTGTAGAACAGTTTGGTATGTTGTGGTATGTTGTAGAACAGTTTGGTAAGATGTGGTACATGGTGTAGAGCAGTTTGGTATGTTGTGGTATGTTGTAGAACAGTTTGGTATGTTGTGGTAGATGGTGTAGAACAGTTTGGTAAGATGTGGTAGATGGTGTAGAACAGTTTGGTAAGATGTGGTAGATGGTGTAGAGCAGTTTGGTATGTTGTGGTATGTTGTAGAACAGTTTGGTAAGATGTGGTACATGGTGTAGAGCAGTTTGGTATGTTGTGGTATGTTGTAGAACAGTTTGGTATGTTGTGGTAGATGGTGTAGAACAGTTTGGTAAGATGTGGTAGATGGTGTAGAACAGTTTTGTATGTTGTAGAACAGTTTGGTAAGATGTGGTAGATGGTGTAGAGCAGTTGGGTATGTTGTGGTATGTTGTAGAACAGTTTGGTAAGATGTGGTAGATGGTGTAGAGCAGTTGGGTATGTTGTGGTATGTTGTAGAACAGTTTGGTATGTTGTGGTATGTTGTAGAACAGTTTGGTATGTTGTAGAACAGTTTGGTATGTTGTGGCATGTTGTAGAACAGTTTGGTAAGATGTGGTACATGATGTAGAGCAGTTTGGTATGTCGTGGTATGTTGTAGAACAGTTTGGTATGTTGTGGTAGATGGTGTAGAGCAGTTTGGTAAGATGTGGTAGATGGTGTAGAACAGTTTGGTACGTTGTGGTATGTTGTAGAACAGTTTGGTAAGATGTGGTAGATGGTGTAGAACAGTTGGTATGTTGTGGTATGTTGTAGAACAGTTTGGTAAGATGTGGTAGATGGTGTAGAACAGTTAGGTATGTTGTGGTATGGTGTAAAACAGTGTGGTATGTTATAGAAGGTAGGCTGGCTCACCAGACGGCCGCTCTTGCCGCAGAGGCTGGCGTACTTTAGCCAGGTGCGCATGTCCTCATGAGGGTTGATGACCAGTGAACGCACCATCAGGATCCGCTGCCAGTCCTCCACAATGCGCTGACAACCCTGCAGGGAAACACATGGGAGTCAGGACACTTCTGCCAAATCATCACGTGTGCACACACGTACACACGCGCACGTACACACGCGCACGCACGCACACACACACACATATTCTCTCACACACACACACAAACGCATTAAAACACTCGGACACACATACTCCCTCAATCAAACACACACACACTCACTCACTCACTCTCTCTCACTCTCACTCACTCACTCACTCACTCACTCACTCACTCACTCACTCACTCACTCACTCACTCACTCACTCACTCACTCACTCACTCACTCACTCACTCACTCACTCACTCACTCACTCACTCACTCACTCACTCACTCACTCACTCACTCACTCACTCACTCACTCACTCACTCACTCACTCACTCACTCACTCACTCACTCACTCACTCACTCACACAGATACAAGCACACACACACAAGCACAAACACGCATACATGCACTCCCTTACTCTCACACATAAACAAATACACCATCCCAATCACTTCATGCATTCATGCAGGCACGCATACTCACACCACATGTGCACATATACACACAGATATGCACACACAGATGCACACTACTCAATGTAGAGCCACCATTGTTTTCTTTCAAGGCAATTGCACGCACAGCAGACCAGCGTCACATGTACGTAAGATCGACTGAAAAACAGCCACGTGTAAGCATAACACAGCGCTCTGAAAATACAAGTCCCACAATGCCGCTCTGCCTCTTTTGCACACCAGCGCCACAGGTCGCAGTCCACAGGTCACAGTCCACAGGTCACAGTCACACTCTAATCCCAGATCTGTGAGAACGCCATACTTTAGCGGCTGCATTAGCTCATCTGCCAATAAATCTCAGGACGGACGAGGCTGTCGACAGTATTTCCCAACTCTGTTTGCTCCGCTTAGCGAGAGTTTGCTCTGCTGTAGCCCCCCAGGGTTCAGACACCCCCTCTTTATGAATGGATGAAGTCAAACCATCGAGCAACTTTCCAAAACCCAGTGACTGCTGGGTAATTTCTCCCTCGCGGGCAGGCACAGGAGCCCGCAGGAACGTAAACACCTCCTTGTTGGGTCGGTATCCAGGCAACGGGCGTAGGTGTATTCTCCCCGACGAGCGCTTGTAAAAGTCCGTCGCGCACAGTGGGATTTTGCAGCGAGAGGAAGGAGTACAGGAAGTGCAGACCGCGTCGCGTGTCCGAGAAAAGCCCTCGGAATTCTGTCCTCCGTGCTCCGGTCTGAGAGCGGAGGGGAAAGGTCTCTCAAACGAGGAGACGGGATTTCAGCTGCCGAGTGCCACAGGCAGGGGGACAACCATGACATAAGCGACAAAAATAAAATGCCAGACCGCTACAGGCCAGCTATATAACAAGACTAAGTAGGTGCTCAACAGCCAAGACAAACAGACTGAAATAAAAGACTCCCTATCCGGACAACTTCACTGGAACTAACCCAAAATAAGGAAAGCTGTAGTACACAGAGCTCAGAACAAAAGACATTTATAGTGAACAGGCTGACTGATGTTTCCACATCTTCCTCAGGGTCAAAGACTTTGAAACGTCAGTCTCCCCTGTTCACTATAAATGTCTTTTGTTCTGAGCTCTGTGTACTACAGCTTTCCTTATTTGTGCTTGTGTGTGTGTGTGTGTGTGTGTATACCATATGTGTTTGTGTTTGTGTGTGTGTGTGTATACCATATGTGCTTGTGTTTGTGTGTGTGTGTGTATACCATGTGTGTTTGTGGTTAAACAGAGTGTATTCCCCTTCACTCTCCTCATACTCACCTGCAGCCTCTCCCACCAGGTCTCCCTGATTATTTCTCTCCTCTCAGGAACCAGCTTATACTGGATCACCTCCTCCAGCTCGGACAGCATCTGACACGACACCATGGCCTGAGAGAGAGGGAGAAGGGGGGGGGGGGGGGGGGGGGGGGAGTGAGAGACGGAGGGAAAGAGGGAGAGAGGGAAAAAAAAGAAAGAAAACCTTCTGTAAACACACCCGTTTCTCACCCTGTAAAAACACACCCGGTTCTCACACAAACCCCCTGCGAACTCAGAGTGTGACGTAATGTCCCTCCCCGGTCTTTAAACCATCATGACTGCTGCTCACAAATCCCAGGTTACCCTCTAGTCGCATTCCCTAGGAACGCCATTTATTTTTTTATGAACCCACTGTGTGGATTATCACCTTCTGTGTCCTTCTCTGCCTCTCCCTTTATAATTTATGCCATAAAAATAACATTAAAAAAAGATGCTGATGTTCTGTCTCACACAGACAGGACTTGGAAACACAGCACAGCACACAAGGATGTGACGGGCTGTCACTCAACAGTGAGGCCCCTCCCACAGCTCCTCCCCCTCTCCTCTTACCCCGTAGGCTCGGCTGTAACTCTCCCCCGCCATGGCGGTCAGCTCGGCGTCCAGCAGGTCTCGGGCCTTATCAATGCACTGAAACCACATGAACACACACAGTAAGGCCAACACTAGCAGTCACAGAGCCTCTGGCCCGATCAACCTAACCCCCAACACGCCTTGCAGCCATTTATTCTACAATAATCTTTACATTACATCATACTTCCCAAAGACTGTTACATAAGGTTGTGAATGTGGTCATTTGGACAGATTTAATTAGGATTATACATGTCATTTTGCTTCATTCAGCTGGAAAAACCTTTTCCTGTGTCAGTTCCCAAATGCTGTCTCGAGCTTCTGAGGATACGATTTCATAGCTTTGTGTTTTGTGTTACACAAGTTACACAGGACATAAGACATGAGCATGATTCTGTTCACATACCACATTCTTGCTCTTATAACGCTGAAACAAATAATTAGAAAAAGCGACAGGGCTTTTCTTTGAGTCACGTCTGATTTATCACGATTTGGCGGCTCCGATCCCGCCACTGTAATTATCGGGCCACAGAAACAGATGAGGCACGGGGAAGAGTGTTCCAGGGCCGCGAGAGACAGCTGGTTCTCTATGCTCGTCTGGCCATCCTGGAGTTATTTTCGGGACAATTAGGAGCGGGCTCTCTGTGGCCTGGGAGTCTATGTGAGACAGTGTCCATACACCAGCAAAAGGACTTGGGCTACAGTGAGAACAGTATTTACTGTACTATGTGACACAGTGTACACACCTGCAAAAGGACTTGGGCTACAGTGAGAACAGTATTTACTGTACTATGTGAGACTGTGTACACACACATGCAAAAGGACTTGGGCTACAGTGAGAACAGTATTTACTGTACTATGTGACACAGTGTACACACCTGCAAAAGGACTTGGGCTACAGTGAGAACAGTATTTACTGTACTATGTGACAGAGTGTACACACTTGCAAAAGGACTTGGGCTACAGTGAGAACAGTATTTACTGTACTATGTGACACAGTGTACACACTTGCAAAAGGACTTGGGCTACAGTGAGAACAGTATTTACTGTACTATGTGACACAGTGTACACACTTGCAAAAGGACTTGGGCTACAGTGAGAACAGTATTTACTGTACTGTGTGACACAGTGTACACACCTGCTAAACGACTTGGGCTACAGTGAAAACTGTAGTTACTGTACTATGTAAGACAGTGTACACACACCTGCTAAACGACTTGGGCTACAGTGAGAACTGTAGTTACTGTACTGTGTGAGACAGTGTACACACACCTGCTAAACGACTTGGGCTACAGTGAGTACTGTAGTTACTGTACTGTGTGAGACAGTGTACACACACCTGCTAAACGACTTGGGCTACAGTGAGTACTGTAGTTACTGTACTATGTAAGACAGTGTACACACACCTGCTAAACGACTTGGGCTACAGTGAGAACTGTAGTTACTGTACTGTGTGAGACAGTGTACACACACCTGCTAAACGACTTGGGCTACAGTGAGAACTGTAGTTACTGTACTGGAGTGAATAGCAGGTAACGGCTGCTTACTGGCCCCTCTCTTGGGACACAGAGCCGATTCACTCCCATGGTGTGTAGTGTACATTAATGGCATGGCGAGTCACTTCCCAAATTCCAGAAACCTCCCCCTAGACCACGGGACCCTGGGTCAGCCCCCTCGTTAAAGGCAATGGGACAGAGCAGGACGTCGGCTGCCTTGGCTGCTCCAAGGAGGGAGCGTGCGCGCCAGCCGCCATTTTAAATAGCGGCTCATTGTACATCTCTGTGAGGAGCTTCACCTAACAGCAGCAGACTGAGCACGGTCACTTCTGCTCTGAAGTTTGAATCAGAAAACCGTTATTCTGTTGCTTCTGAGCGGATTTTGGCAAAGGGGTCGAAACAATGGTTATAAACCACAGGTCACAATCAACCTCTTAAGAGAGGATTACCAAATATATGTCCGGAAGACAGTTTTGATCCCTTGCCGATCTTAAAAGCTTTAGCGCATCTGTTTTCCATTGAATTTCCATAGAGCAGCTCTGTGTGAATCACAGCCCTCCTTTTATACTTAGAAATCCACTCATGATCCTCACACTAATTAAAACCAGGTGAGGTGCAGATGCAGGGACAGGTTGGGTGGGTGTGTAGTGTGTAGTGTGTAGTGTGTGTGTGTGTGTGTGTGCGCGCGTGTGCGTGTGTGTGTGTGTGTGTGTGTGTGTGTGTGTGTGTGTGTGTGTGTGTGTGTGTGTGTGTGTGTGTGTGTGTGTGTGCGCGTGGTACGACGGGAGGGAACAGGCGAAATAGGTATTGCACACTTTGGACATCCAGCTGGACGGACACTCTCTCTCTTCTCTCTGGACACTCGCCATGGTGACAGTGATGTCATAATACATCATACATCCCTATCATCCGCAGACAGGAAGTGCATTTTTTCATCTGACTGAAAACAAGGCTGATATTTTCGCTTTCTTCACATCTACACAGGCAACTGGCAGGGATATTTCATAATGATATATCATTATTATTATTTAATATACCATAATCATCACTTGGCTACAGTGTTACAAAGTCAGTGTTTGCAGCAAAACCCTGTGCCCCTTAAACATTTCAGATACAAGAAAAGGGTTCATCTGTCACAGTGACAAACATTCTTTAGTTGGGCTAAAGAACCTTGAACAGGAGGATACCCTCTCATACTCCAATCAACTTCAGCTTTCACTTCTCAGGCAAACACAGGTGCCCTGCAGCAAAGATCAACAGCTGTTAAACTCAAACTGAAAAATAATAAATATCTAATTGATGAGCAATGCTAATCTACACTGTTCCGCACTGTTCTTAGAATTAGTACAGCACCAACAACAGCTTGTCTTGTAACTGCTTATTTTTTGGGGCAGGTGGAAAGTTCTTGAGATCAGACAGGGATATGGCAGATAAAGTCTGGGGGTCACCCGTGTGAGTGCGGCATAGAGAAGTGCACCCTGGGCCTCGAGTTGTGGGTTAAAATTCCCTCCGAAAGGTTGTCCTGACAAGCACTTCTGAATAAACTGTATAAATGGATCATAGATTGTAAAGTTCCCTCGTGCAGGGAATACAGCCTCTCTCTGGTAAAGATGGGCAAGTACAAGGGATTGCTCTTAAGTGCAACATCTACCTCCATTTTGAAGCCCAAGCAGAGACGTGGGAGCAGTGGCCATACTGGTATTTTGTACTGAACAGTGATTCTGCTCACCTGCTGGGCCAATGAGAAGAGGTCCTGGTGTAATGCCAGCACCGCCCTGTAGAAGGCGCCATCGTGCGTGTCTCTGGGAATCATGCAGGTATACTCCTCCATGCTGTCCCAGTGCCCTGGTAACCACAGAAATACAAAATGAAATATGCAACCATTTCAGGATTTATTTTACTAATAAGACCTCTTATCAAGAGTCCACTCTTCCCGAGGATATTAATAGCGAATATCATTCTAAACCAGGGTAGGCACAAGCAGCTGACATGGGATACCGTTCATATAAAGGTCTCTTTTTTACCTCGTTTAAATTACTCCTCTTTATTTGGCAGACAGCTTCATCAACAGGGCAAAGGACTCCAAGCCCAATTAAGACGGTATATTTATGGGAAGCACAGCGGAGTAGGCTGCGGCACATGGATATTTACGGCCAAAGCCGATCAGATTCTCCGGCAGGACTTGAAAGGCTTGGTTAAAAGGCTCATGGCGGCTGCGGAGGGGAGCCTTTGGCTCCGTGTTTTTTTTGCGGTGCGCGGTCAGAGGGAAAGCCTGCGTTCCGCCTGACGGGTGAGCGGGGGCTGGTGTGGCCAGGGCAGAGGGCCAGCGGCTGACACCCTTTGGGGATAGCCACTGGGTTTGGGGAGTAACGAGGCAGCCGGCCACACGGGAGGAACACATGGCCTGCTTGGGTTACGTAATCCCGAAGCGCGGTCCTGGAAGAAGGGCCTTTTTCCGCTTCATTGCAAGTTAAGATCTGGTTACCTTAATTATGGAAGATCCATATATATATATATACTTGCAGACATTTTAGTTATAATCATTAATTGTAACAATAAACTACCAGTTGGCTTCTAAAGTCCCATTAAAGAGCGTTTAATGAGCGTATGAGAATCCAAAGCAGACTTGCATATGCTTGACTTTTATTTAATGGTCTTTTGTGTATGTCCAAAAGATTGAAATAAATAAAAACTAAGAACTTCATAACTCTATACCTAAAGCTCTGCCCATTTTAACTGTAATGCTCTTTGTCACTGAATTAAATTTTTTTGTTTGTCGCACGACTTTGTGGAGTTGCTTGTGAGGATAAATGAATGAAAAATGCAGTATGTAACTAAAGAGCTAGAAGACTAGCTGAAACGTGCTTGCTATATTCAGAGAATTAATTATGTTTTCAAAGGGCACGCTGATGCTCTGAGCAGGCCTGTATGCTTGGGTAAGTTAGACTGATGATTGTCTGTGCTTCGAGTTCCCCGGTGAGGCTGCCCTGGCGGGGGTGGCGGGCTCGGGGAGTTGGGGGGTGAGGTGGGGAGTTAGGGGGTGAGGTGGGGAGTTGGGGGGTGAGGTGGGGAGTTAGGGGGGTGAGGTGGGGAGTTGGAGGGTGAGGTGGGGAATTGGGGGGTGAGGTGGGGAGTTAGGGGGTGAGGTGGGGAGTTGGGGGGTGAGGTAGGGAGTTGGGGGTGAGGTAGGAAGTTGGGGGGTGAGGTGGGGAGTTAGGGGGGTGAGGTGGGGAGTTAGGGGGGTGAGGTAGAGAGTTAGGGGGTGAGGTGGGGAGTTGGGGGGTGAGGTGGGGAGTTAGGGGGTGAGGTGGGGAGTTGGGGGGTGAGGTAGGAAGTTGGGGGGTGAGGTGGGGAGTTAGGGGGGTGAGGTGGGGAGTTAGGGGGGTTAGGGGGGTGAGGTAGGGAGTTAGGGGGTGAGGTGGGGAGTTAGGGGGGTGAGGTAGGGAGTTAGGGGGGTGAGGTAGGGAGTTAGGGGGTGAGGTGGGGAGTTAGGGGGGTGAGGTGGGGAGTTAGGGGGTGAGGTGGGGAGTTAGGGGGGTGAGGTGGGGAGTTAGGGGGGTGAGGTGGGGAGTTAGGGGGTGAGGTAGGGAGTTGGGGAGTTAGGGGGTGAGGTAGGGAGTTGGGGGTGAGGTAAAGAGTTGGGGGGTGAGGTAAAGAGTTGGGGTGAGGCGGCGGGACTCACCCAGGCCCCACGCAGCAGCGGCAGCCATGCGGGCCATCTTAGCCTGGGTCTCCTCGCTCACCAGGGTCCACTCCTCACAGCACTGCTGGTGCAACTGCCCCCTGTGAGACAGAGACACACACACACACACACACACAGAGGCACACACACAGAGGCACACACACAGAGGCACACACACAGAGGCACACACACGCACGCACACGCACAGGCACGCACACACACACACACACACACACACACACACACACACACACACACACACACACACACACACAGAGGCACACACACGCACGCACACACACACACAGAGACACACACACACACACACACACACACACACACACAGAGGCACACACAGAGGCACACACACGCACAGGCACGCACACACACACACACACACACACACACACACACACACACACACAGACATTACTTTACATTAGTAGCGTTTAGCAGACACTCTTATCCAGAGTGACTAACAAAACTTTTAGCATTTTACATAGTATCCTTATTTTTGTATCCTTTTCAGGATAAGTACCTTGCTCAAGGTACAACGTGCTACCAGGGAATCGAACCTGCAAACTTTGGGTTACAACCCCAGTTCCCCGCCCACTGCACTACGCAGCTCAGAAGGAGCAAACGTATGTCACAAAACCACCCGGCTAGTGTCCTGCTGTTTTATTTATGATTTGCAGAGCCGTCGTTTGTGCTTCAAACACTGGTTTAAGTGTGTGTAGCTTCAGGCCTCGTGATGTTTTCCACAGGGCCTTTGGCAGCCAGACAGTCAGGGGCCGGACGCAATGTTAAAGGACACAAGCCGATAAACAGTGAAGGATAGTAAGACAGTAAGATGGCTTTAACAGAACGCAGTTTTTTCTTTACCTCCCGCCCTCCCTCTCTCCCTCTCTCCCTCTCTCTGTCTGTCTGTAGACCCAGATGGACAGCAGAAACCCGACATGGTGTAACATCCTGCTCAGAGCTGCAAAGGTGCTCCTTTTTAAGCCCCAAAGTTAAATGGAGTTGGGGCCCTGAAGGCAGCCTGCAGCCAGCAGCAGTACCGGGGGCCCCCGTCTCTCCTGAGGGACAGGCCTGGCATCTGATATGGAGATTATGGCGCTCGCACTCAGACAGGTTTGGGTGCAGACGGTCAAACGTTTCTCCGGGTACCCGGCTCAGATACAATATCCTGGGGCCCCACAATCGCCCACATGCACCTGTCTTACACGTGTGCGCACTCACACACACGCACATACATCACACGTGCGCATACACACACACACACACACACACACACACACACACACACACACGTGTGCACTCTCACACTCACACACACACACACACACACACACTCTCACACACACATACACGTGTGCACGCACACACAAGTACATACACACGTGTGCACACACACACACACACACACACATGAACATACAGACAAACATACACACACAAACATACACATGTGCACACATACAAACACATACAGACGTACGGACTCACTCACTCACTCACTCACTCACTCACTCACTCACTCACTCACTCACTCACTCACTCACTCACTCACTCACTCACTCACTCACTCACTCACTCACTCACTCACTCACTCACTCACTCACTCACTCACTCACTCACTCACTCACTCACTCACTCACTCACTCACTCACTCACTCACTCACTCACTCACTCACTCACTCACTCTCTAAATATTATCAAGTGAGGAGTTCAAACGGAGTAGTCAATTATTTTCCCAGCGAGTCTTTTTCATTGGCTATTGGAATAGAATAGATGCATTAAGTAAGTGTTTAGAAAATAAACAGAGATCTTTCATCCCGGAATAATTCCCTTTGGGATTTACTCGGCATTCCTGCAGCCACATGTATCATTCCACAGACTGCAGAAGCATAATGGCCTGATTTACCGGCTGTTTATAGATGAGGAATACTCATGTATTACACACGCACATTACATACAACATACAATGTCACGGACACACGGATACAACCAGAGCACAACATACACAAACACATAAATGAGCAAACACACTCTCACGCACACACACTAGGAGTGTGTGTACCTTTGACTTGATGATACGATACTCTGAACAATGATTTCTCTTCATTTATAATGAGTAATTAATTTCATTTATAATATAATTAATTTATAAAGTATTAAATATATTGCTTCATTTTTAAAAGTGCAATTTCCATGTGAATAATTATAATGAAATGCAAAAATAAATACAAGTTTGCCATGTAAATTAACGATTCATCACGATTCAGCCATGTCACATCGATGCAGCTGTAACGTGACGTTTGCACTGCGATGCATCGATGTATCTTTACACCCCTAGCACACACGTGTACCAAATTTCCGGTCTCTATGATGTACAAAACATCTTTTAAAATAAAGTTCTCAATAAAACTGCACTGTGCAGGTATCCTTAATGGAAAAATTTTCTTCAGAATTTTATGCTATTTGACAATCATGTCACAAGCCAACGATTGCATAATTTCCAGGGTGGATTACAGAAGGAAAGGAGGATTGGCCAGAGGCACAGAGAGAGTGCCAACAGCTCTGGGATGGCTATGAGAAGCATGTGTCATGTCCAATGCCCGTAAGGAGCGACAAGTAGACCGAGCGGTGTACTGTAAGAGAAAAGGAAACTTTGAATTCTGGGAAGTGGCCACGCGACAGTCATCGGTCGAGCTGCCAACAAGTGCTGGGTAGTGACACTGACGTCCGGCGGCCGTCAGCGCCAAAACACCTTGTGTTTACAGGAAGCCTTCTCCCTCTGCTGCAGTGTCCACACCTCCAACATTCAACGGGAATAACGTCAGATTCCATCTGTGCACAGGGTCAATAGAGCTTGAACAAGTACAAAGGGGAAAGTCTTGGGCCGGGATCCGGTGGCGGTGACGGCGAGTCTCCTGGGTCCGCTGTCTGCCCGCGTTAGGCACAAAGTCCGCTACAGCTGCTTCGCTTCATTTTTAATCCAACACTTTTTTAAATTTTTTTTATCGGAACAAGTAAAGGGTGGACAGGGGAAGAGTGTGTGCGTGAATGAGCCTGTTATTGAACAGGTCTGACAATGGCTTACCAATAACTACACAAACCCCCCAAGGGCTCGTCAAGCTCCGACTCTTCCCGGAACGGTATTTGTGCCGAGTAACAGTTTATATTTCAAAAGTAGTTTTTATTAAACGAGCCCCCGAGACGCACAAGGGAACGGCGCAAAGAAGTGCGGCAAACGGCGACCCTTTTCTTCGACCTTCTTACGTAACACAGCCGCACTCGGGACAAGTGTGTGACAAGGCCGTGCAGGCTGCCTGCAGCACCTCATACGCCCTGTAACCCATCTGATAAAGTTCTGATCAGTGTGTGTGTGTGTGTGTGTGGATAGATTTACGCTAACACAGACACGAGAGGCCTCATACCCTCATGTCTGACTCCTGGCTGATCCTCTGACTCATAAAAAAATAAAATAAATAAATAAAAGCACAGCGTAATATATATAAAAGGTGCAGGGGATCGTAGTAATAACACTAAAAAGAGAAATGTACACGGATCGTAGTAATAACATTGAAAAGAGAAATGGACACCGCACAATTAGCTCCCGTGTATTATTAGATTTATTGCCTTGGTAAGGTGTGTGGTGTTCATTTCTATTTTTTATCCTGTGACTCAAACACATGGGGAGAATCAGCAGTGTAGCTGGACAGGACTGTAACCAGAAGGTCGCAGGTTGAAACCCCAGACGGAACTCAAGCACCGCCATTGCACCTCCACGAAAGGGATCTTTACTGCTTTTACACGAATATGGATGTGCGTATAGAGAATGAGAACTCTGCAGGGCACCGTGTAAGACACCCTCAATGAAGGCACCTCCTCAGGAAATAAGGAAAGAGAAGCAGACTGGTCTTCTGCATTCTGTTCATCATGATGCATTAAAAAGAGAGACTAAGGCTTGCAAAGCAGGTGATTGTATCGGTATTACATCTACAGAGCGAAACATCGACCAATACAGATAAAATCACCTGCTATGTAAGCCTCCTGTCTCTCTTTTTTTACCCATTATGATTTTTGAGCCCCATGTGGAGGTATAGTGCCTTTGAATGCCACCTGTAGCTTCATGACTTTATTCTGTTTGTCACGGACAACAGCCAGCTGGTGAAAGTCTCAGATCTGTGACATGTGGTTAAGGGGGGCGGGGCATCCCAGGCGTCAGTCATTCACTCACCACTCCCCCAGAGCCTCCAGGCAGCGCATGCGGCCCAGGATGAGCTCCGGGTCCTCCTTGTTCATGTCGATCTTCTTGTCGTAGGCCACCAGCGCATCCTCCCACTCGTGCAGCTTCTCGTACCAGGTGGCCTGGATCTCCTGCCACGCGGAGAGAAAGAGCGGGAACGGGTGGAAGTAGAGGAGGAAGGGGAAAAAAGAAAAAGAAGAGGGAGAGGAGGAAGAGGAGAAAGGGGGAAGATGGAATGAGGGTGAGAAAAAGAGTGGTGTTTAGAGCTCTCAGAAGCCACTCCACACGGCCGTACTACTGACTGCTTCTCCCAGCTGACACTGCAGGTAGACAGTACAGTACGGCCTTCATGTGTGAGAGCGGAGGGCGACAGCAGTGGCCAGTCTTAACCCCATATCCACCCCCAAAAAAAGGACACCCTCCCTTTTCACGCGCGCTTCTCAAGACGCCACCACGCCCGATTTATGGGGCGGTAAAATCCAGGCAGTCGATGATTAAAGGACATTTCTACGGCATTCACGGTTTGTCTTTGTACACATCCCACGTCACCACACGCCCGCAGAGCGCTACAAGGACACGTGGCGTCAGAGATGAGGCGGTAATGGGTTTCATCAGCGGGAGCGCTCGCTAATTGCCGCACCTGATTCACAACGTAATGGACACTGAATTTTACTCTGACATTAATTACACTGGAGCACCACAGATGGGCCATTAGGACGCTCAGTGTCAGCGCGGTCATTTCTGCTGGCCACTCGCTCCAACGGAAGCTCATCTCCATAACCGAACGTCAGCGGCCTAAAAGAATGGATTCGGAAAGGCAAAAGCTCAGGAGAAAAAAGCTTCCATCTGGCCCTATTAAACGGCTGGCTTTATCATGATGTATGATACCATCGAAAGATTAAATTCATAACGAAGACACTAAAACCGGCAGTTATATTTGAATACCAAAGGTTAAGCATTTGCCGTCTTGATATGGGAGAAGGGACACTGATCGGGGCTTAAATGACCTGTGGCGCTCTCCTGAAAAATATAAATAACAAGCCAGTGAACACTAATATTAACTCTTATAACCCAGTAAGACCTCGGGTTAGCATGTAGTTTGTCCTGTAACTTCGGGTTTTGCACCTAAAATGCACATATGCACCATATCTATAGAGTAGTACCAAAAACTATCCCTGTGAATGTCTACGTATATACAAACCCCCTGGGCAACAGAAGAAGGGTCTCATTATTAACACAGCCTTCCTCGAGCTGTGAGAACAGGAAGTGGAAAGGTTCAAGTGTTCTCTTTTTTAATTAATTTTTTTATTATTATTATTATTATTATTATTAATAGTTATATTTTTAGGGCTTCTCAGCTGTATTGGACAGCACAGTGCAGACTCGAGAGACAGGAAGAATGGGCGCGAGAGAGCGGGAAAGACATGCGACAAAGACGATTCGATCCGCCGACGTCGCGGCTCAAAGACCATGTGGACGGGGCTCTTACAGGCTACGCCACTGAGACACCCTCTAAGTGTTTTATTAAATGTTCTTAAAACTTAAATATTCTCCTCTGACACAGCTGCACCCATTAAAGGTGCAAAGTGCTCCAGTCTGGTTCATCTGGGTATGTTTTTACACTGTGGAAACGGGGGGGAAAAAATAATTACCATTACATAGCATTACCGAAGAGCCCATCTCAGGTGTCTGTTGATTAGCGGGTTTTACCATCCAGAGAAGCCAATGAGGAATGCGAGGATGTGGCTTGACCTTTGGTGACCCCAGAGATGTGGCTGACTGAACGGAAGGCCGCCTCCCGGGTCTGTGAGCTCCTGGCCGGTCAGCGCATTGCATCATGGGACTGGAAACCCCTCGCGGCGCACGCGCTCGCCACATTCGCGCCTTAATTACCGCCCTGATCAAAGGCGGGAAGGGGAGAGCGCGGCGCGGCCAATAAAACGGCAAGCGTCCAGCGCGGCGGGAGAGAGCCGTGGGAGTCGGGGCTAACACTCCCCAGACTTGTGCTCCATAAAACGCCACCTCCGTGACACTTCATAAAAATCCACGGCGAGCCAAATTCACCTTTCGGGCTGTGCATATAACGTGCCGAGCGGGGCCCCTGCGGAGTTCATCAGTTTTTCACTTTCACCGCCCTGGGTCTGCTCAATGCACTAAATGGCACCAAAAAAAAAGTGAGATTTCACAAGTAAAAATACCAAAATGTGACCCAAAAGTGTTTACAACACAATTACATCTTGCTGCAATTAGACAGCAGTAAGTGAAGCGATGAGGCCTAACAAAAGAAGCCTGTCTGTAAGCGTTACATAATCCACGTGGAAAGAGCTCTATATGAGCTTCCAGCCAGTGTTTTCTGTTCGTAAAAAGAAAAACTTTATTTCATATTTGGCCAGAGGCCCTCTGGAGAACATCAGGAACTTCCTGAATTAATGGCAGAGCACGGTATCAAGACATGCCTCATAAAAACACACTGAAACACACACACGCACATGCAAACACACACACACACACACACACACACACGTTAAAAGCATTAAAACTGGGGTGGCGCAGCCTGTAGAACACCGTCCACCACCATTCCCTCTCCCTCTCCCTCTCCCTCTCTCTCTCTCTCTCCTCATTCTATCTGTCTCTCTACACTGTGCTGTCCAATAAAGCTGAAAAGCCCTAAGCCGTATATATATAAAATAATTTTTTTTATAGTACTAAAACCAAAATATCACTAACTCAATCTGTAACCAACCATGTGGAGTGTGGCTGAAAACAGCATCACCTTTCTAGCGGTAGCAGGCTAATTGAAATGAACGCCAACGGATTTATTTCAACAGGTGACTAATTTTATGGGACGGATAAGAATGATGTTCCCTAAAACCTGTTCTAGTCACTCCTTTGCACATGAGCCTGTTCATAAGCAGCATTATCTCTGCTTTTCTCCCATACTCGGATTATATGGTCCCCGTTATTTTTCACTGAAGTAAGATAAGTGTTTTGGAATATGAGAAATGCTTAGAAGGGTTATGAAAGGCAGAGGGGAAAAAAAATAAAATAAACACACGAGGCTTTGAACTGTGGAACGATCCGTGCTCTTCTGACCACCGAAGCGCACATCCCGCGCACGTGTCAGATAGACGGAGGAGAGCGGGGCGCTCTAAAGCACATGCCCCCCCCCCCCACCCCCGGTGGGAGGGCAGCGCGTCAGCCTCGCAGCTGTATGGAAGCTCTTACCAGTTCCCCAAAGTGCTTCATGGCGTATTCCAGAACACCTGCTGCCGCTTCTGGCTGCTGGAGTTTGTTGTTGATGCTGAGAAAGACAGAGAGAGGGAAAGAGAGACAGAGGGAGAGGGAGAGAGAGAGATAGACACAGAGAGAGAGAGAGACAGAGAGAGAGAGAGACAGAGATAAATTTAACATAATCAAAGACTAAACTTGGCAAGATTCACCCAAAGCTTTCAGGAGCGGAGAGCTGTCATATTACGCCACTTGATGGATGCACGCTGAGGTCATAGAAATGCAGCAATTGACACGGCTAGAATGGAAGGGAAGAAACCCCGCCAGTTCTTAATAACACACAGCCCTTTGTTACGGAGCGTTTTAGAGCGCTTTTCTTTTCACATTACCTCAACTATAGAATTCAAATTATGAAAATCAGTCATTTCACGATATAGAAATGAGACGGGGACACAGCAGGGCTCTCAAAGGGCTCTCGACGAAACCTTTTTTCGCTTTTGTCAAAGAGGAGGAGCGGGGAAAACAACGGGGAGCGCAGTGTTCGAGCGTGCAGCACTGCCGCTCTGCGTCCCGAGGTCACGACTGCGCTGAGATTCAGTCATCGCTCTCCATAAATCTGTCAGCGCCCCCCAAACCCGTCCCTCGTCTCCCCAGGACTGAACACACTCTGGATCAGCACGTCTCCCCCCCGGTCCCAGCGCGGGCCAGGCAAAAACAAACCCATCAGCTGCTGTCAAACTACACATTAAACCACATTACACGCATTACCGCATTAAACCGCTAAACCGCCGCCATTATCGTTAAGTGTGCTCGCGCGGCCCGAGAAAAGCGCTCCCGTGATTATGTCCTTTGCGTGAAAGTGTCGGGGTTTTTCGACCTCCGGGGGACGCTGTAAATTCAGAGGAAAGTGGTGTCAGGCTGAGACACGGGCCGTCACCTCCGCCAGACAAACAATCCGTCGTCGGTTTTTTTTCTGTCACGTCAACGGTCCTCCTAATGCCAGTTCTTTCTCATCCTCAGGCAGCATCTGGAAGCACTCTGGGACGCTTCAACACTGCAGTTTTCCTGTTTGACAGTAACGGGTCATCACTACTGGCCAGGCCTGGCCTATGCCAGTAAGTCTGCTCAACTGTAGCGTCTGAGGCAGCCGCTGCCCCAGCTAGGGTTGCCACCTATCCAGGTTTTCCCTTGAATGCCCTCGTTTTTGACCGTCTGTCCCAGAAAATCCCGGTAATTATGTAGTATAGGCTTAAATGGACAGTCTATTTATGTATTAAGTGAGTGAAGTGAGTGAAGTGAGTGAAGTGAGTGAAGTGAGTGAGTGAGTGAGTGAGTGAGTGAGTGAGTGAGTGAGTGAGTGAGTGAGTGAGTGAGTGAGTGTGAGTTGGTTGGGTGGGTGGGTGACTGAGTGAGTGAGTGAGTGAGTGAAGTGAGTGAAGTGAGTGAGTGTGGGTTGGTTGGTTGGTTGGGTGAGTGAAGTGAGTGAGTGAGTGAGTGAGTGAGTGAGTGAGTGAGTGAGTGAAGTGAGTGAGTGAGTAAGTGAAGTGAGTGAAGTGAGTGAAGTGAGTGAGTGAGCGAGTGTGGGTTGGTTGGTTGGTTGGTTGGTTGGTTGGTTGGGTGGGTGGGTGGGTGAGTGAGTGAGTGAGTGAGTGAGTGAGTTGGTTGGTTGGGTGTTTGGGTGAGTGAGTGAGTGAGTGAGTGAGTGAGTGAGTGAGTGAGTGAGTGAGTGAGTGAGTGAGTGAGTGAGCGAGCGAGTATGTGAGTGAGTGTGTGGGTGAGTGTGTGAGTGTGCGAGTGTGTGAGTGTGTGAGTGAGTGAGTGAGTGAGTGAGTGAGTGAGTGGGTTGGTTGGTTGGTTGGTTGGGTGGTTGGGTGGGTGAAGTGAGTGAGTGAGTGAGTGAGTGAAGTGAGTGAGTGAGCGAGTGAGTGAGTGAGTATGTGAGTGAGTGTGTGGGTGAGTGTGTGAGTGTGCGAGTGTGTGAATGAGTGAGTGAGTGAGTGAAGCGAGTGAGTGAGCGAGTGAGTGAGTGAGTGAGTGAGCGAGTGAGCATGTGAGTGAGTGAGTGAGTGAGCGAGTGAGTGAGTATGTGAGTGAGTGAGTGAGTGAGTGAGTGAGTGAGTGAGTGGGTTGGTTGGTTGGGTGGTTGGGTGGGTGAAGTGAGTGAGTGAGTGAAGTGAGTGAGTGAGCGAGTGAGTATGTGAGTGAGTGTGTGGGTGAGTGTGTGAGTGTGCGAGTGTGTGAATGAGTGAGTGAGTGAGTGAGTGAAGCGAGTGAGTGAGTGAGTGAGTGAGCGAGTGAGTGAGTGAGCGAGTGAGTGAGTATGTGAGTGAGTGAGTGAGTGAGTGAGCGAGCGAGTGAGTGAGTGAGTGAGTGAGTGAGTGAGTGAGTGGGTTGGTTGGTTGGTTGGTTGGTTGGTTGGTTGGTTAGTTGAGTGAGTGAGTGAGTGAGTGAGTGAGTGAGTGAGTGAGTGAGTGAGTGAGTGAGTGAGTTGGTTGGTTGGTTGGTTGGTTGGTTAGTTGAGTGAGTGAGTGAGTGGGTTGGTTGGTTAGTTGAGTGGGTGGGTGGGTGAAACGCGGTGTCCAGGTTTTTTTCACAAAGG